>OZ005740.1:83541878-83942787 GCA_963930735.1 Dioctria linearis
AAAATTACGGGAAATGCGGATACAGCCTTAGAGTCTTACAATAACCCACTAAATTGGGAAAAATTTCGAAGTGAGTACCAAATGACCACGCTGGTCCAGAAAAAACACATCACCCCAGAGTTTTATCAGCAGTCTATTACCACCAATCCTTAAGACTGAATAAGCTATCCTCCATGGAAATTGAGTCAGGAATCTCCTATCGGGAGAAAGCATTAGATACTTTCGTCAGAGGTCTGAAATGAGATCTACCTCGACTCCTTAGTATGAAAAGATCCGAGGATTTGCCTGAAGCTCTACACCTATGTCTGAAGCCTGAAAACGTACATTATCGCGTCCAGCATAATCAAGGCAGCATTCGAGGCCAACAACCTCCCTTACATCCACCTATTACTCCTAGCAGAGCTTTCGTGCAGCCCCAGGAAAGGAAGAGTTTTTATCCACAATTACTCCATAATCCACAAGCAGCGCAAGGTTTTCCGAAACCTCTCTGGCATCCTCGACAACAAACTCAACAACCCCAAGATTACCCTACAGAAATCACTACCAGAGGATCGAACCAATGGATATTGACCATTCTATCCATTCCAAACAAGCTAACTACAAAAATAGACCTCAAATGCAAAACTACGAAAAAAAAGACCATATTCCCAACAAATACAGCAGCCATATAAGGTCCAAAGGAGTTATCATTCCGAACAAGTGGCAGAAGACCCCGAATTGGCATATCACCATGATTTTTTTGCCCGCTTACGATTCACAATATGATCAAACACTTGTATAGTTCACTGATTCGCAGAATCTCACGCAGCCACCTGAGCCTGCAGATTCTGAAGATGATTAGAATTCTCAGAAACTAACCGAACATATCGACGATATCCATTTTTTAGACTAAGAAGCTCTTCGCTTCCATACTTGCAACATGCGGCCAAGAGCGGAAAATCATTAAAATTTCTAATAGGCACAGGCTTCAATAAAAATTACGTACAATCGTGTCACTTAAGAAATCCTATTCCCAATGAAAAACCATTTTTAGCTAACTCCGTAGCTGGTAGCATCAAAATCACTCATCTTGCATCAATAGATCTTTTCGGACCGAATCGCAAACTGAAATTCTTCATTCTTCCCTGTTTAAAATCTTTCGATGGAATAATAGGTAATTACAGCCTCAAACAACTTGGAGCAACCATTCATACGAATAAGGGGTTTATGACAATTCACCCAAACCTAAATATCCCTTTAAAGCAACGTATTTCCGACTCATCAATAACATCAATCTTCGAACATCTCACCTAAATACAGAAGAAAGGAAAAATTTAATAGATTAATCAAAACTTTCACTACAAGAGTTAAAGGAGAAATCTGCACAATTAACACCGATCCAGTCTACTCAAAGTCCTACCCTTACACTTTATGCCTTAAAGACGAACTAGAAAAACAAGTCAAACAATTATTTGATGATGGCATTATAAGACCATCTAAATCACCTTACAATTCACCAGTTTGGATCGTCCTGAAAAAGGACGACGCATCTGGGAAAAAGAAATATAGACTAGTCATCGACTACAACAAATTTAATACAGTTACAATTCCAGACCAATATCCCATCCCAGAAATACAACACGTTTTAGCAAACCTGGTAAATAACAAGTACTTCACGGTGATCGATTTAAAGAGCGGTTTCCTTCAGATTCCATTAAAGGAATCAGATATAGAAAAACAGCATTTTCGATTATCCACTGCAAATTGGAATTTACGCGGTTACCCTTTGGTCCCAAAAATGCTCCTTCCATCTTTCAACGGGCTCTAGATGACATCCTGCGCGAACATATTGGAAAATGTTGTCATGTTTACTAGACGACATTATCATATTCGGAAAGACAGAGGAAGAGCACTTTAAAAATCAGGTAATAGTCTTTAAAACATTAGAGACAGCAAATATGAAAATACAGCTAGACAAATCCGAGTTCCGTTAAGACCAAGTGGAATTTTTAGGCTTCGGAATTTCCAAAAATGGAATAAAAACTAATCCCATAAAAATAAAGGCAATATCAAACTTTCCACTCCCTAAAACTGTCAAAGACCTTCGATCCTTCCTTCGACTGGCAGGTTGCTATCGACGCTTCGTCAAGGATTATGCTAAACTTGCTTGCAAAACCCTTGACTGCGCTTTTAAGAAAGGAAGATGGACATGTCTCCAAACAAATCTAAAAGTCAAAAGGAATCCAACTAGAGGACAAAGCAGTCGAGGCCTTCAATAAGGTTCAGAATTCCCTCCTTTCAGAAGATGTATTTCTTTCCTTCCCGAACCTTGACCAGGAATTCGAGCTTACCACAGATGCATCCAATTTTGCATTAGGAGCAGTCCTCGCTCAAGATGGAAAGCCAATTACATTCTAGTCCAGAACTCTTAATAAAACAGAGGAAAATTACGCAGCAGACGAAAAAGAAATGCTTGCAATAATATGGTCTCTCAATTCCCTCCGAAACTTCCTTTACGGATCCAGAAAAGTAAAAATATTCACAGAACACCAACCCCTGACATACGCCCTAAGTAATAAAAATAATAACTCCAACATGAAAAGATGGAAAGCTATTCTGGAGGAATATAATTACGAGTTAAAATATAAACCGGGTAAAACCAATGTCGTTGCAGACGCCCTATCCAGAATCCTAAAAAATTCCCACGTAAACACCTTGTCAGTTGAAATACCTGTTAACGACTTTCGAAACCAAATAATACTGAAACGAGGAGACAGCAGCAGCTATCAAATCATTAATCCTTTCCCAAACTACACGAGGCATATATTTATCCAGCCCGATTATTCGGAGGCCGACATAATAAACATATTCAAAAGGTGTCTTAACCCAAACACTATTAACGGACTTAAAACAGAAGAACTAATTATGGGAAAAATACAAGAAATCTATCCAGCTCACTTCCGAAATTATAAGGACGTTATACACAAACTATGGTACAACACATCACTGATGAAAATGACCAGGAAGCAAAATCCTTTTTGTTCATCGTAGAACACATCGCAACGCTGAAGAGAACAGAGAACAATTACTGGAAAAATACTATTTCCCCGGAATGACAAAGAAAATCAGGCACCTAATAAAACGCTGTACCACGTGTAAAGAAAATAAATATGATCGACATCCCAACAAGCAAATAATAAAACCCACACCGATTCCAAACTATCCCGGCCATACCCTTCATATCGATATCTAATTAACCGAGAACAAATTAATTTTAACTGCGATCGACAAATTCACTAAATTAGCTTTTTACAAGTCTATAAAATCTAGAGCAATAAAAGATATAAAACAACCTTTGAGAGACATCCTTTTTCTCTTAGTGTCCCAGAAGTAGTCGTTATTGATAACGAAATATCTCTTAATTCTAATTCTATAGTATCAATGATGGAAGACTCCTTGAAAATCAAAATTTTTAAGACTCCAACATACAAAAGCGAGGTGAACGGTCAAATCGAAGGATTTCACTCTCCCCTTTCCGAAATAATGAGATGTCTCAAGTCAGATGACGTAGAAAGGACATTTGAAGAGTTATTAGAGAGATCAGTCAACGAATATAATCATTCAATACATTCTAGTACAGGGAAAAAACCGGTAGAACTTTATTATGGTAGAATCCCAAATGTAGACCCCGAACAATTTGAAAGTATCAGGCTTAGTAATATAGAGAAATTAAAGAGTAAACAGGCTAAAGGACATTAAATATCACAACCAGAAACGAAAACGATAAAAACTTATGAACTAGGTCAAGTTATCTACGTCAGACATAACAAAAGATTAGGCTCCAAACTCACTGTCCGATACAAACCAGAAATAGTCAAGGAAAATAAAAATACAACCGTTTTAACCGAATCAGGAAAAATCATTCATAAAAGCAATATTAGGAACTAAATCATACCCAATTCATTACAAGGGTGCTTTAAGCACTATTCCCGCCGAAGTTTAAGTATTAGACTACACGAACTCTCAAGTCATCTCCATCAGCACCCGTACAGCTAAAATTCATGAAGGAAATTTCAAACTTATCCACGTGATAGAATTAGATGAATATCAAAATTCATTGACGATATACAAACAATACTTGACAACCAAATTACGGACAGGAATCCTTTACATCCTTACTTGAGACACGAATTAACACAAATACAGAGTAGTGTCTGTCGGAATTAAAATTCATAAAACTAAACGATGATTAGACTTTATTGGTAGCGCATGGAAATGGATTGCGGATAATCCTGACCATGAAGATTTTGAATAATAAAGAACAAAATTAACGATGTTTTAGAAAATAATAAAAGACAGGTAATAATAAATCAACTGTATAATGAGAGATTAAATAAAATTACGATAATAGCCAACGAAATTGGAAATATGATAATGAAAGAAAGTCCAATTAATGATCAGCTAAGCCTAAGTATCCAATACCAAATTAGAATAATTAAAGAAGAAATCGTAAATATTAAATACGGAATACATTGGGATAAATTAGGAATCATAAATACACTCATTTTATCAAATATGGAAATAAAATTAGCAATTAATAAATTAGAAGAAGAAATTTGCCTTTTGAAACGCCAGAGGAAACATTAGACTTCGCAAATATCAAAATAATAACGAATTACTCTTGTCTACTTTACATAGTATATATTCCGATGACAAACCTAGAAACTTATGAAAATTATTAATAAAACCAGTCAAAAGAAATAGTATAATAAATGAAATTGAATTTAAAGATATTTTAAAGAACCAGGATAAGATTTATGGAATAAAAGATAAGTGTAAAACCTTTAATTCCTTATCAATTTGCAAACAAGACGATATTGTAGATATAAGTTCTTCGAAGTGCCTACCAAATATGCTCAAAAGCCGTCCTTCAACTTGTAACCAAATAACCAACATATTCCAATGATCGAGGAGATAGCGGATGGTCTCATACCACTAAACCAATTCAATGGCAGTATCCACATAGAGGACGAAAACTATAATCTCACCTGGCACATACCTAGTCAAATTCCACAATACTAGCTTTATCAATCAACGATAGAACCTACATTTCCAAAGAACAATCAGCAATTCAAATCCTTCCGGCTATTCTACAACCAACCCCTTTTGAGAAGCGTTTAAAGAAGTAGTATCGTTACAAATGATGAAGGACATTCAAATCAATAACACCAAACAACTCGCACTTCTGCAAAATGAGAAAAATCCTTACCAACTCACCAGTTACGGCATCAGCTTGACTAATCATACTTAGAAACAAAAGATCTATCGCCATAGTTAAAAGGAATGATGCAGGTAAGAGCAGTGCATCAACCATACAACATTCAGAAGAAGACACCATCTCGAATCAATCATATCACGGAAGCATCCAGATCGAAAACCTAGCATCGGAAACAACAACAACGGTACCAACACCCACAAAGAAGTTTAACGAAACGCCATTCTTCTAAGCAAAAGGAAAACAGCAACAAAATCAAATGAGGGCATTCGAATTTAAAAAGTGAAGAGTTAACACGCAATCACATAACTTTCCCATAGAAAAATAGGAGCATCATATTACATGCTCACGATGCAATACAACGGCGGCACGTTGAAGTCCATTAACATCGAATCGTCGTTCTCACACAAAATATGTTGAATCAACGTTTTTAGTAATTAGGAAAATCAATTGTAAAAGGTTTTTGCTTTTGATTATCCTTACGCATTTCAGTTGTATTTTAGATTTCGTGAAATTTGGATAAAATAATGGCAGTAATTTCAAATAAAGATTTTATTGTTTTAATTAATTTCTTTTTAAATTTCCTAAGCCAAATTTATAGCTTAATTTGATTTATTAATAATGAAACTGCACAAAAATACCAACTAAATTTTATCAATAATGAGTAGGTACACCATTATTCGCCATGATGTCCAGAAGACTTCTTGGCATTCAATTGCCTGACATCTTTATAAACTCTTCGATCTAATCATGCTTATATGTTCTCTATGGAGTTGCATCAGGAAAACGGGCCGATCACCCAAGAAATTTATAGTTTGTGCCTGAAGAAATAGTTACTGTGGATTTGCTTTGATGGATCGTCGCGTTATCCTGTTGATAAATTAAATGATTGTCAGTATAGTGCAAAAGGTACGGAAGAACTTTCTGTCTGAGGACTTTCTTGAACCCCAGGTTGTACGTGCGACGTAAGAGGAAGGTTCCATAACCCCTAAGGGCATCCCATACCATCAATTACCCTCCTCAAAATTTATTTCTTATTCGAAAATACCGGGCATCTTTTTGCATATTCCACCAAAGTCCACACAGATCATCTGGACGTTCATTACACCTTTACGAAATCTATTCAGATGATAAAGAATTTGGCAATAATAATATAGATGATCAGTGCGGATACTGGAGGGTGATGATGATTTACAAAAAAAAAGCAAAAAAAATAACAAAAAAAGTTTGACTCTCCCACACCATCCTATTAGCAATGACTCCCCAGTTTCCGTACAATGTTTTTCTTGTCTGAGTGTGAGATTATCTTGCCCTGTGTATTCCTAGAGAATGGTTGGCGTTTTCGAACATATTTGAGAAATAATTTAACTTTATGATTTAAAAAAAAC
This sequence comes from Dioctria linearis, assembly GCA_963930735.1. Lineage (NCBI taxonomy): Eukaryota > Metazoa > Arthropoda > Insecta > Diptera > Asilidae > Dioctria > Dioctria linearis. Next base: position 83,548,521 of record OZ005740.1, read on the forward strand.
CGGGCGTATGATGAGAGATTTGAAACAAACCAACAGCTAGATATGAATTCTGATTGAAAGGGTATAAGTGGGCTGCTTAACTCAACCAACCTGAGTCATGATACTGTAGAGCAGTTTAAGTTTTACGGACGTCTTAGAAGGAGAAAGAAAGATGTACTACAAATAGCTATCGATATACATATAACAAGCGAGGACTTCCTATTAACTTGATTGATTTTGGCCAAGAGGAGGAAAATATAGATATTGATGAGATAACATTAAAGGTAATTGTAAGTTGAGAGGTAACTGTAGTGTTAATATGATAAACTTGGGATGATGCCATCAAGCGCTCACCTCACCAGCACCTAATTTTAATACACAGATTTACTTAGATTTAGAACACAGTTGCCAAAACACAATTTGGTAACTGAGAAGAAACTAAAAGGCTAATTATCCTTTCCTTCCATCCGTCTGCCTGTCCTTCCACCCGTCCGTCTGACCATCCGTCCTCTCGATAACTCGAGACCCCGTTCACATGGAGAGCTGCAATTTTGCCCAGGGTCTTCTAAAAAATGGTATATTTAAGTTCGAAAATGGAACAAATCGGATAACTCCTTTTAGAGTTTCCTTACAAAAATCTCTTTTGCACTATACATATTTGGACACTGCCTGAAAACCATTTTTACTCTCCGGCGAACCGTTCTAGAAATATATGCGAAAAACTACATTGAAAATCGAGGTTGCACAGATGGGTGACTATAAGAAATTACATACGAGTATTCATCTAGGGCATCACAAGAATTGGTATTATAAGGAGAGGGTCCGTACTCGTCATCACCGGCTTCGTCCAAATTCACAGTATATGTTGGCCTTGATTAGAAATGAAAGTGACGCAAGTAGGAACTCCAAAGAACGGCCAAGCGAAACCGAAATAATCCATAATGTTAGGTGAACCCGGGGTTAAAATTAACACTTTCCGGAAAACTGTGCTAATTACCATCTTGGGGTATATATGCAATACTTAACCCGCTTTCTTTTCGGTATAATTATCTATGGTCTATTGTCTGTCATATACAGAAAACCAGAAGTCATTACCCGAATTAGTTTAAGAGCACTTACCAAACTAAGATTGCGAGTTTTGCTAAATTACTTTCAACTTACATTAATTAACTGCATATATACTGTAAAGCTAACACGTTTATCTCTCAGCCAAACTGCAACTGATTTTAAATTCATTGTGAGTATTTTATGATTTTTTGAAACTATTACGAGACTCGTAAGGCAGCGGGTTACAGAGTGGTAAACCGTTGCGAGCTACTTATATATTACTATAATAAAAATATAAATACAAAAAAATAAATTATTTTTCCGGAGGTGTGGGTATTTATTTTATACTCTTTAATCTGTGTAGAATATTCGGATGATAATTTCAATGTCAAAAGGACATTCATATAGATCAATGGGAAAGATTTTCTCGTTTCCCGAAGTCGAGAGTTCTAAGGAAAGTGGAGTAAATATTATCCGATTTGCGAAATTATTTTTGCTAGTGTGTTGTAATATTTTTTCTGATTTGCTTAGCATATTTCCCATCCCCTTCTCATTAAGTTGCGAAATATAATTTTCGACGACCAAAATTCTGTCTGAATAATTCATTTCGATATATTTTCCTACAACTTATCGATTAAACCAATTTTTGTTCCTTTATGGATGCGCTTTTATGTGCGATTATCTGTACAAAATTTCAGGAAGATCGGATGTCATTTACCTATTTAAGAAAAAATTAAATCTATACAAGTTGTGCATAGCCACTTTTCGCAATGTACCGGCGATCTTTGAAAATACACGGAAATACCACTTACAGAGTCGAAAATCTAAATACCTTTTCTGTGGTTGGCATTTAACCCGAATAAATTGGGCCCTTTTCGTTTAAATTCTGTTGCAATTTAACCACGACAGCTCCCTCGAAAATTTGCAAATTTGAGCATTTGGCAACGGTAAGCCTACAAAACCCCGCGCTCCCAACATTATACATTATTTTGGTTTCGTTTGGTCATTTGTAACTCCCAGTTGCTTCCGATTCATTTCGAGTCAAGCCCAACTAATACTATGAATTTGGACGAAATCGATGATGACGAGTAGGGACTCTGTCCTTCTTAGATCAATTCTAGATTGCTTACTTGTTTTTAACAAAAAAGTTAAATATTTGAAGAGGGTTTCGAAGCAAAGTTGATTGGCCAGTCAATAGAGACTTTTATATCCCAAAATTTAACATTAATTATAAAAGTTATGAAATTTTTAATGGAATGTTGAGTGAGTTGAAATAATAACAAATATAACTTTGCAACCATCACCGAGACAGGACCATGCGCAAAATTGCAGAAAACAAAAGTTCTTACAACTTTAATAAAAAAAATCCAAAAGTCCCAGAAAAGTTAAAGAAATGTTTACAATGATATTTTCTGTTTCCCGCTACCTCCGCGTCCCCCCCCCCCCCCCTCCTCCCATCAACCACAATATCTTTTTTTATTGAATAGTAATGCTTGGATTAGTAATGAATTTCGAAAAGTTACAAAAATGCTTCCAAATTGTCGAATAGCTGCTGCAACTTACGTAATCAGCTGTACCAATTTGCAACCTGTTACACGCAACATACTTTTTATATCGATAATTAATTTTTTGACTGCCATCTTGCACAAAAAGTTACAAAAGTTCTGAGATAGGGTTGCAAACTTTCAAATCGTTGTTGGTCATAATCTGCTAAATTTGCAACCTCACAAAAGGTCCACAACCTAAACAAAAATGAGCATAAATGATTAACGATTAGTATTTTTCACTTTCTGCAGTCATTCAAATATTGCAAATGGTCTCCCGATTTTACATTGTTCTTCATTTGTCCTACCCCATCAGAATATCAATTTGCAACCCTGTAATATTGCAAAAGTGTAGCAAATGTAGAGAAATATATCTGTGGTTTTTGCAAATAACTCGTTATCTGCAAAAAGCTAGTTTTGAGAAAGCGAGGGAAAAGTCGAAAAAGTGAGAAAAAGTTTTGCGAAATCACTAATTTGTGGAATTTTTTTTTCTTTTTCTCACATGACGGTTTGAAATAAAGTTTATCAACAGTACTGATACTATTTTTCAAAAAATGATAAATATAGCGAAAAAGTTTCACATATAATGTTTTACGCTCTCAATTATTACACTTTTTTCTATATACTGTGTGCGAATTAACGACTCAATTGAAGATGAATATTTATTTGAAATCAGTAATCGCTACAGGAGTTCACTTATGCGGTTTATTGAAAAACAAGAAAAATCGCGAAACGCATGAAATTTTATCATACAAAATGACTGGAAATGAAAATGAATGTTGTTAATACTGGTATTGATAAATGCCATCTTTTGTTATTGTTATTAATACATACACAAACAGAAATTGAAGAAAAATCAAACAAAACAATGAAAATTAAAGAAAGTCGGAATTTCATTTTAAAATAACAACTTATCTGCACATGCATTGCTATTTCATCAATTTTTTTAACTTCTCGGTAGCATGTCTACTTGTGCTGTTTCTTGAAAAAATAATTTAAGATTTTTGGGTACTTAAGTGGTTAATCTTTTGTTAATAATAATGTAATTGCTATACCAGAGTACGCAGGATTATAATAAAATATAAAATTTTCTGTCGAATGGTATATTTAGTTTAAAATTGTAAATGTTGCAGATAACGAGTTATTTGAAAAACCCACAGATATTAAATATATGACGTCAACCTTACAACCTGCTATACCTACAACTTATTCAAAATATTGCAAAACTTCTCCATTTTTTATAGCTTTGAAAGTAAAATAATTATAAATAAAATATTTAATGCAAATGCTCTGAAATGAAAATGAATTCATTTTTTAATTGTAAGGTATATATATATGAAGCATATGAGTTTCCGTGCTCATAAAAATAAATGTGCTGCGTAAATTATGCGTATTTTCTGTGAGAATAAAAATGACATGAAATGATAAATCACACTGTAATCCTAATTGTTTTATTTAATAATGAAACTTTTAGCACTATTAACTTAAAAACTGATTATAATTATAAAAATTTAGATGTTCCTCTCAGCAGTGAGACCGATTAGTTTACTCAAGGCACACCATTAAGACTTCAAGTGCTGGAAATTTGGAATTTTTCCTATATGACTCCTATACAAATGTAGATCAACATTTAAGTTCTCACATAGATCTTGTAGTTCTTAAAGAAATAACTAGAGTGTTATAGCTACATTTGTTGTTTTATATGAGTCTAAGGAGTATTAGTCCTATATGAAGAATTTAGTACTTGAATATTAGTGCTATAAACGTGAGTATATAGGACTATAATTTCCAACGAATCGTAATCCTATATAATATTCTTATATCAGCCCAAAATAGCTGAAAAATGCTAAATTCATGTTCCCCCACTTTTTTTAAAAAAATACCTTTCGTCCAGACAAGGCTTCAAATATCTTGATATGCAAAAAATAATTAAAATTATATAAATGCAAACAAGTCTCTAGTTTCACACCTCAAGTAAAGTTTGCCGGTAATACGAAGCCTAAGGTCGCAGCTAAGCCAGACTGTGGGAACATGTTGTGAAAAGAAATGTAAAAAGCTATTTTGGGGCACGATTGAAGAAGCGAGTCGAAATTAAGAACCGGACTTGTGCGGTTGTAACCAGGTTTTTAATTAATTGAAAATTGCATGTAGAGAAAGACATTTTAGTTCCTGCCGTTGTTAATTTTTTTGTTCTTCTGTGCAGTTTGATATCAATATAAAAAAATCATATAGTGAAAAAGATAAAGTGTCTATATTTAACATATCCAACACAAATAAGTTATCAAAAAGGGATATATTTAATTCCTATATTAGTGAAATAGACCAATTTAGGGAAACCACCAACGTCATAATATTAAATTTCTACAACAGGAAATATATAAAGTCTTATATAAGCACTGCACATCAATGTGAGATTAAGATATGAATACATTATAGGAATTATTATTCCAATATAACACTTAATTTTATTACCCGAGCATAATATGGGATTCTCCACCTTAGCGCTATAAGAGTCTAGTGCAATTCCCTGGAAATTCGGTGAGACAATAATCTGGCTTCTTATGATACCTTAAGTTCGCAAGATTTATTCTCTAGCAGAGCTCCGAGATTTATATAGGACAAACATTGTTCGATGGGTAGCGACGGTCTGAAGACTAACCTTTAGGCTGTTTCACCCTGGAGAGGTTTGAAGCGCAGCGATTGCTCGCGTAACAACTTCCAAACTCTAGAAACAGAAAGTTCGAAAACGTAGAAGCGGTAATGCGCTGTTATCTGTTAAATTCGAAGCGTGTCCCAGCGGTTGAAATTTGAGCGTTAAGTATGTCCGTCCACGTAAAGGTCAATGTTGGTTTTCCTATTTGAAAATTCATATATTAAATTCAAAAAGTTTTTAAAAAGAAAATGGAAAATTGTAGTGCATCCAATCAGTAAAAGAAGGACAATCTTCGGTGAATTTCATTACTTGTTCAGTAAACTCAAACAACACCCTGACAGATTTTGTACATATTTCGGATGACAAGTGCTATACTTTTGAGAACTTTTTGTATTATATTGAGATTAAAATAAGAAAACCTTTCACCAATGCAATATCCCCAATTACACCTACTAAGCGTCTTGCTGTTATAATAGTCTCGATAAGCCTACCAGTATCCATATCGTCGAATATTTTCTAAAATAACAGCTCTCAAAATGTCACTCCCTACTCTGCACAAGCGGTTTCAAGCGATTGAAATCAATAATGTTGAGGTTTCATTTAACTGCCACTAAACGCTCCGGAACGAGTTGTAACGCAACGCCTTTAACCGCGCCAACATGAGCAGTCGCATTGTTTGCCCTATCGGTCACTTATAAAGGCGCCAGTAACCGAACCGCTTCAAACCTCCCCAGGCTGTACACGGTTGAGAGTACTTTACTATTCTGAAAAATCTCCCCAATCGGAAGAATGAAAACCTGATTTCTGTTGTGAAGAGTTTCTTCTTATTCGAGGAAGTGTTGGAGTTCGCAATTTCGTTTTCAAACCTTAGACTAGGTCCTGGATGAAAATGTTACTAGTGCATGGTAATGTGATGATAATCACAAGAATGTACATATGGGAATGTTGATTATTAAAATTGCATAAGTTCTTGGTGTGATTGCTTAGTTATATAATATTTCGTGGTACGTATGTAGGTAAAACCCCTTTTTTTACTGGTTTCATAAAAAGAAAAAAAAATTAATAAATATTTGATTAGTATCAGATTCACAAAAATCGAATTCTAAATAATCATAAAACTTAATAAAGTCCCACTCTCAAGAGTGGTAGACACTTATTGTCTTGAATCCAGATCTCCAGTTACATGGGTAATTCTATAGACCAATTAGTATAATTTCATTCTGCGAACTGACAAATGAAGTAACTCCAGAGCCGTGAACTTGTTCGCATAATTAGAAAACACAATCCTCTGGAGCAGGGATAATTAAAAGATTTGCAAATGAAGTTGATTTCAGTGCTCCTGTTTTTTTTTACAGCGAATTCAAGAAGACTGAGAAAAGTATAAAAGGGAAGAATAAAAACGAGTAAATCGGTTGGTAATGAAGTCCGCGGAAACTCATGCGCTTCTTCTTTAATCTGGCAAATATTGTCTGCGATAAAGTTTGGTTGAAAATGTAAAACTTTTGAATTGCTTTCTTTGCTAGAAGTAGGCATGGGTAAATAATTTTCTTGTTTACAAACTCTATGTAGATATGTACGTTGTATGTTAGGTGACGAACCATTTGATTTGACAGTGAATTGTACCAAAGGGTACTCACAGTTATCAATTATGAGTTACCTCGTTGTACCTACGTACAGCTTTCCCTTATATGAAAGAGATTTCTCGTCTAACAGACAGAAATTTATTGAAAATAATTTCAATAAATTTACAAAATGCATTTTAAGTGCAAAAAAATTATTGAACTTTTCGACCCAGCGATCAGAGAAGTCTCATCGATATGGTTATCTCTGATCGCCTAACATAGAAGTTCAATGTTGGAGGTCACACCAATTGCCCACATAAATACTTTTTATAAAAAGTATGTGTGAATTATATGGTGGCAGGATAACTCATAGCGCTTTGAAATTGGGTGATCTTCTATGTCGATAACTCCAACCTTCTTGGGAATTTTACTCAGGGGCGCGCAGAAAGGGGGGACGGACGGGACCGGTCCCCCTCCAGAATGTCAATTTTCTGAACATAATATAAAAATTACGTATAAAATGCGGTCTGTATATTATTACAAAGTCCGATAAAATAAAATAAAACCTTTTAATCTACAATAGCAGTCTTTAAGTCTCAAATGGGTGCAGGACGCGACTTTAGAGCCGTATTTTTCCGACTCGTTAGGACTTGGGACACCTATGCCCCCCCCCAACCGAATCCTGGGTGCGTTACTGATTTTACTCGACCCATTTACATATTTTAGTCCGGCATCTGTTTGAAAATTAGATTACTTTCAATATTCGTGGAAGGTAAACATGACCACACCGCATTTTCGGTTTTAAGAAGCTTTTATACGTTTGATAAGATGGCCTTCAGACATTTTGCATTACAATCCATATTCCAGGACATCTACAAAATATTAGCGGCCCTTAATGACTGATTTCAGTTTTTTTTTTTTGTGTTCACATTTCACCGGAATATTATGTTGAGTGTTTTCTTATCTCTTACATGTACTTGTGGAACTCTTGAATTTTATGTGGAAGGATTTTAAATTTATGTACATTTATTTAGTGAAAATGTGGGAGGAATTCTGCGTTGTCTTTTGGATGAACTCTACCCAACATAAAAATATATTACTATGTTATATAGATATTTATAGTGATCTGGCAGGAAGCTAGCCACAATTTACTTTGTCATTCCCTGAATCTATGGTTAATTTAAGCTATCTAGTGTTGTGACTGATCTATCAATTAATATGCAGAATAAGAATTCCTTTCGTAATGCTATTCTCAGCTCAACCACTAAATAGTCAGAGTTAATAATTTTGTTTTTATGAAACATATTTATGATATCTTAAAAAAATCTTTTTTATATACTTTATACATATATATAGTTTATAAAAATTTAATTAGAAACTCCATGAAAATGACTTCATAAGCCGAAATACGCGTATCACATAATAAATAAAAAACTTGAAACACGTACATATAAAAGATTTTTTTAATTTAATAATTCGGGTATTATAGGTGAAATTTCTAATTTAGAAAGTATATATTTATTTAAAAGAAAATGTCTTAGGCGAAGAAGAAATCTAAAGAGGAATAAATCTTCAAATAGAATCAATTACGAAATCATTCTCTTGTCGATAAAATTATTGATTAGAATATATATATTGCTTCGAAAAGCAATGTAAAATACAACGGTGAATTTCTAAGAAAAAATCGGTTCACGTAAGAAATAAACATAAATTTTCGTTCATGGTAATTGCCTTCCATTCGCGCAGTTTTAAGTGGGAACTGCATAGCGACCTTCCATATCATTGTATATCTAATATTTTTGTGTAGCGCTTTCAGAAAAAGCATCTAGTGCCTTGATACAGTTCTTTTGATGTCTGCTCTGCTACATTCAGCCTCATTAAGCAGTTGAGAGTATTCTTTTTGCAGGGTCGACCATTTTGCTAACCTGCTAAAAATTCTCTTACCAAAACCTTGCTGTCCTCTTGTCCTCTTAATAATGCGCATCAGGTTCTGGTGCGATAATTTTTTAGCTCATCCACAGATAGGAGGGTGAACCCAAGCGTATCCAGCCTGGTTCGGGCAAATGCCGGACAAGCGCACAGAAAGTGTTCGGTTGCCTCAGGCTATTTTTCCGGCAGGATAGGCACTCGGACGTGCCAGCAACTCCCATGCTTGTTAGATGAGCATCAAGCGAACTGTGGCCGGCGAAGATACCAACGACTGTTCTTCATGTTTTCCTTCCGAGCCCCAAGAGAAAATTAGAGAATTTCTATTAGGCTCATCGATAGAAAATTTTGTACATCTGCATGCTTCATACGAACATCCGCTTTGATGCGGAAGCCGAAAACCGAGGTGGTAACGCCTACGGCAAATTTCATCCTAGGAAAGGTGAACTGGAGACAGATGGTCAGCCCTTTCATTCCTCTTGATCCCCATATAATCAGGATGCGATTGAAGGGACACCTTATTTTGGATACACAGCTTATACACGGACAACCTACAGTAACTTAGATGTTATCCAAGGGAGACTAAGACCCATCAAAGCTGCCTGACTATCCATTGATCTCCATATGAAGGGCTATACAGGGCGTCCCAAGTAATGTGTTCCCTGGCCATTTTTCTCGAAAATGTGCGGAGATATCGAAAAAGTCCTAATAATAGAAGTTACGCATCTTTAGTCAAAGTATCCTCTGGCATAGCCAAAGTCTTTGAAAAAGGACTTGTAAAAGCATATATTAAAAAATGTCCTTTTCGTCCTTATTAAGGATACATTTAGATTACATTTTTGAATTCCGTGAATAAATCTAATATGAACGTATTATATTGAAAATTCCATTTTCACCCTTTATTATCGAGATATAAGGCCTCAAATTGTCCTCTATGCACCGTGTTCCTTTGCCATTTATCTCGAAAATGCACACGTATATCATCGAAGTGCTAGTACCAAAAGCTACCCATCATAAGCCGGGCTATGTTTTGGTATGGTCAACATTTAAAAACAAAAGCCACATGAAAAAGGATACCTTCGGTTTGGTCCTTTTCTTCCTTTCTGAGGATGCATTTTGGCTACATTGAATAACTGCAAGGCTCGATATAGCACTTAGCTCAGCCTCTAATCTCTTTTCAGGGAATCCCAGAAAGAAGCGACGCCCAAAACGAAGCTCTGAAATCATCTCATCATTCATTTCCTGCTCCAGCCCACACGCCAATAAGCAATGGAAAGAATCAGACTAGCCATCCTCCCTGCATCGCTATGAGCTCTATCTATACACAGCCCTTTTGTCATCTGCCTGCCGATGCAATCACTAGTGTAAATGGAGCTGTTCTTGAGTACCTACATTTCCCCGTTCATTTTTTTGCCACAGGATGTTCTCCATCCATTTTTTTGTAAATGTAATTCTAGGTACACTCCGTACCACGTTAAGGCTTTAAACGTCTTGAATTCTCAGCAGGTCAGTATTATGGCGGAGCGTTTTTATGAAAACATTTCCTTTTGTATTTTTTTTTGTACTTGTTGCGTTCTGTGTTGCTATCTATCACGAACTTGTGATGCTGTGCTTGTGCTGTTATCTGTGATCAGTTCCAAGATCTTCTTCTCTGAAATCTTAGACATCTTCCACTGTAGGTCTTCATATTTGACTAGTTGGCACATAGTCAATGACTTCGGGCTATTCCATTCATCTTGGTTAAGAAGGTCCGACATACAGTAATTTGGCGACGGCTACAAGAACTATCACCATTATCATTAGTTTTGAGCTTATGTCCCGCCTTCATATGATGTTTTTAAAGCTAGTGTTGGTGAGGTTAAATTTAGAACTTAAGTCATTCATTGAAAAGATTATGTCGGAATAGAGTCAAGTACCTTATTGATTTACTTCTAAAATTTGTCCTTAGTATTATCATTAGACTCTTTAGAAGAACCATTGCATTACACCAAAGTCATACTTTGTAATCTGATTCATAAGCCGACAGCAGTAGTCCTTTCTGAAACTATAATGGCCAAATTGAGTATTATGAGATATACGCCAGGGCCTCTCTTTTGGAGAACCACTGTGTTTCTACAAGCGTACAAGAAATATTTTTCATCCGGGAAAATAAAGCTGTTTTCCAGTATCGTCCTATCTAGTTTCACTAATCACCGTAATATTATAACGGATCTGAATGGATACTATTGTTCGTCTGTAAAGCTGTAGCACTTTAGAATCCAATTCGTGTCCGGATTCTAAAAGTTATGGTTGTCTACCTTGAGTTAATTCCATTTTGGGGCTCGATTTGACGATTAATGCGTTTAATTTTTTTAATCTATGAGGACACAATATATAAAGTTGGTTTTTAGCTCGAGTACCATCTGTAGGGTAACTCTATACTTTCCTTATAATCAATAAAAACCTATCCTGCCCTGTATGCCAGAAACAATTGAAGCCCACCCATCCGAGATCACTAACAGTTTTACCACTTTTCTGCTCTATAAATTGATTATAGGTCTAATCTTCCTATTTCCAACCGTTTCCGAGAAAAATCCACTCAGCTCAATTATATTTACTGATTACAATTGACTTTAAATTTACGTAGAATCAGTGATGATATGAGGGTGGGTTCAAAGGTATTGAAAAGACCGCACAAAATGGTACTGAATCATGCAATATGGTATCGAAATATTTATTTATAAAAATATATATCTATCTATTACAACCAAGACTTCAAATATATTCAAACTCCTTTCTTTAAAACTCAACGGCAAAATTTACTTTTTGTTTTATATATATCTAGTACCTAGGTATATACATACATATGTATACTCGCTCAACATATAAAATGAAGTTTATGCAACAAAAGTAAATAAAAAGGAAACTACCCTAGTAGAAATTGCTCAGAGTTATACTTTGTCTCCTGCCCCGCAAGGGGCAGTTATGTAAACCAATACTAATTTGACTGAAAAGTATCAAGGTGTTTGCAATTCATAAAGAAACATATAGAAAATGAAGTCCCGGTGAGCCTCCTGATGAGCATTCATTATATCTCATCGAAGGGCTCATTGGATAGCATGAATCTGCTCCCTATATACAAAACCAGCAACTAATAAATATTTATTATTGTCATTACCTTGTCAGATGACATTTCTACTAGGAAAATTTGAATTGATATTTGTGATTTATTTATTTATTTAAGTTATTAAATAAATTTTTTGATTTGTTTTCCGCGGCAAGACTGTCGCCGGTATGCTGAAAAAGACGTTATGCGCAAATTGATTAAGGCCTAAGCGTCTTAGAGTTTGAATTCGGAAAAAAATATGAAATCAATCGTAAATGCAGATTATCATTTATGAATTCATCATGAGACTCATTGACATGCTCATTAATAAGCTCATCATGACACTCATTGATATGCTCATTATTAAGCTCATCATGACACTCATTGATATTCTCATTAATAAGCTCATCGTGACACTCATTGACATGCTCATTAATAAGCTCATCATAACACTCATTATGTACTCATCGGAGTGCTCATCTGTAATTGTAAAATGCCCAAAAGAGAAGCAAAGTATGCATTTCGAAATAATTGAAAGAGATGCAATATCTCATACACACTATCCGTGAATAAATAAATAAAAGAGTTTTTTCCCGGTTTTGATTCAAACTCGAATAAAATTCATTAGTACGTTCATCTGATTGCTCATGATGAGCTCATTGATGAGCTCATAATGATATGTCTACCAGGGTAATAAGTAATATATATATACTCGTATTCAGGAAAAGCAATACATACAACAAAAGAATAATATACTTAAGAGACAATAAAACGGTTGATATACATATATGTATGGGACATTGGGGAATTGTGAGTCACACTTTTTCCAAGCTCGATAACTGCCACAAAAATCAAAATTTTTTAAAATTTCAAAATGGTTTACGTTACTAGGAAGGAAACCATAACTTTTAGCTTAAGCAGTATCTTGAAATTATTATCTGCTGAAAAAATCTGAGCGTTGGCAAAAAACATGCATTTTTGAGATTTTTAAAAATGTTGGGGAATTGTGAGTCACCGTCTGAATTAAGTGGAAAATCAAAAATATCGCTGTAAAATATTTATTTTATGGTTGGAAATTACATAACAATTAGTTTAAAAAAATATATAAAAAGGAAGGTATTAAAATTATTCGGATTCGCAATTCGGGCATGTGAAATAGGCTCCAGTACTGACGCATTTCAAATGAACAGCTCGATCGCATAAATCGCAGCGAATGGAATTGTTTCGGTTCAATTTCTTCGGCATATCCAACCACTCAACTAATATTCTGTTGGAATTTTGCATAAAAAACTATAAACACGCGTTAAAAATGCGATATTGGCTTGAAAAATGCCAAAGATGTTGTGGCTCACAATTCCCCAAAAAAAGTGACTCACAATTCCCCAAACGTTTTGATTGACAAGAGGGCCGTGTATGATTCCCTCATTGCATGTTTATGCGAAATTCCTTTTAAAAGTTGAAATGTCGATGCCATAAGATAATTATGAATATATTTACCTGAATCGATTCTCCGAAAATCGTTGTCACATCAATGCAAACAGAAACGCTCGGAATAAATATTTTGAGAAAATGAGAAAATTTTCCAAGTGGTTGCCGCACGGAACGAACGAGTACGTGTACACGCATCGATTGCTAATGGAAAATGAGTTTGGTCAAATATAAGGCAATGTCCCCTATATATATTTAATTACATTAATATAGTCCTTTGCAATTGGTTTTATAACGAAAAATAATATTGCCATTTCCAAGGTTTAATTTATATTAACTACTACGCAAGGAAAAAGTTCTATTCAATATACTTATTTAAAAGAGGAACTAATAAATGAAATACAACATAATCAAACAAGAAAATGATGGAAAAATAACAAAACAATGTTTCTCTGTTGTAAGTAAGTAGTATTATTTAAATTGATTATTCTAATAGCTCTCTATCAACAAGGGTATCATTAGGTAGGTTTTTTGAAATTAAAGAACTTGCCACTGCAAAACTGTGACAGCAATTGGACTTTGATTTGATAGGATCCCTCGTTTGAATATGTGCAGAAACTGTTGGAACCTGGAAGCGATTTCTACATTTAGTTTTAATAAGATTTTGCATGGAAAAAATACGCTCCACATTAGCAGACGAGTGTGGAATAGATAATACACCTTGGACTATCCGATAAATATTATTAAATATTGGCTCGTTAAATTCATTTTTAATTGAGCCAACTTCGGCCCAAAAGGTAGAAATATTTAAGCTTTTCATTTTTTTTAGATAAGGATATTCTGATAATGCTCTGTATTCTGAGTTTATTTTTTCAGCGTTTAAGACTTCGTTTTCAGGAAAGTTTTTTAAAATAAGTGGTAATATGCTATTTGTTTCACCAGACATTACATATTCTGGAGAAAATTTGGGGAACCAATTTAAAACCTCTCCTTCAAAATTAACTTTCTTTCTTAATGACTCGCAAAATTTAATATAAAATTGGACGACATTACGTTTAAATTCTAGAATCTCAGTTTCACTAATATGAGCTGTATTATAATAAATCTCCACATCTGTGCCACAGTACACGTCCTGAAGAGAAATTTGATTTTCGTTGAGATTTAATGAATTTATATTTGTATCATCTAAACTTTTCTTGTTTATAAAATTTCTGCCTAATTGATAGAAAAGAAATCTCAGTCGGGGTATAAAAATGTGTACTCTAGGCTGCTCGGACTGCATTTCCAAATGGACATTATTTATTATCTTTCAAACGTAGGATAGGAATAAGTAGTACAGTTTTATAACAGGGTTCCGCAAACTTGTCGAAATAAATTGAATGTTTTCATTTCCATATCCACTTTCAAAATCTGTTAAACCAAAATAATAATTTAAAGGTGAAATAAAAAATTCTAGAGAAAACTGTTTAAATAATTGAAGGCACAATTAAAACTTATTATACATTCTTAAAAAGGCCAATATGTGTTCTTTTAAATAAAGTTTTGAACGTCACAATCCATTAATTACAATAGAACTTATAACGAAATTACTCTGAAGAGGTATGCAAAATCTCAAAAATCGATATTATCGATTTACTCGAAAACTAAGCGGAGTTCGATATAAAAGTATCTATACTTTTTTGACCCAAATGACCTCTACTTTCATCCCCTTAAAGGATTAAAGACATTTACGGAACACCCTGTATATGTACATACAATACATATGTAATATTTCACCTTCAAAAATCTACCACTTAAACTCAATCCATTTATATTACTTACAAATGAGGTGAAATTATCCCTATGTACTATTAAGTCAAGCCGATATTCTAACAAATTAAATTAATTTATATGTATAAATAATATTGCTAGAAAAATAAAATTACCAGATAATTCTGAGCTTAGATATCTCCCGATTAACTATTAAAATTCAGTGCAGTGTATATTAAAGTCGAGGATGCGTGAAATGAATTCCTGGGAAGTTGCATCTTGCCTTAGGATTCTATCATAGTTAAAATTCGAAGGTTGTTCATCTGTAATGTAATTCTCTTATCATTAATATAAATTTTGCAAATTCATTTACATGTATATATTTCTCGCCATAATAAACTAATAAGTGTAAATTGCAGTGTTTATAACTGCAATTTGCTTAATGTTAGTGGATATGTGAGAAATATTTGTTTGCAAATCATTTTGTGAAAATCAAGCTCTAGTTTCGTACCTAATATGAAAATATGTATGAAAATAGCATTTCAGGTTTCTTTATGGAGCGAAATTAGGAGAAAGTATAAAAGCAATTAGTACTAAACGCATCCTTAATTAGCGCGACATATTTATACGATTACGAAAAATGAAGTGCCTGAAGAATATATGAATTTTTTTATAATTTTTCCACACAAATTGATGCAAAAAATGTCAGAAATTGTTAGCAGTACCTTTGAAGATTGGTATGAATTCATGGTGACAAACACTGAAAAGTCATTGTTCAGCGGGCTTATCACTGATCGCCTACTGCAGAAGTTCAATCGTTTATCTGCATTTCAATGCATTTTGCACATTCACTCAGATTATTTTCAGTGAACTTCAGTCTGCTATAGAGGAAAAATTTCCAGATTAAAAAGTATGCTCAATGAAAAATTTATTAATTCAATGAATTGATTCTATGATTGCTTAGAAATTCATTTCATTCATCCAATACAATATATTTACTGCTTTGATCTAAATTTCGTACGTAAACCTTACGTCTGGGACTTATTGCTGCAATGTACCATGAACATTGTTCAAATTAATGTCAGTGATTAATTTCACATCATAGTACGTTCACATGTTAGTATATTAGTTTTCTTCCATGATCTCCTAATAATTACTGCCCATATCATCTTCCTTCATATGTCTTTTTCTTTTAGTACATATTTTACCCATACTAAAAATACAATTATACTTACTTTATGTAAACAATCTTTCTGGCTTGCCTTTATTAATTCTTAGCTCTTTCACACTTGTATCTTTAGTATCTTATTTATTTTGAATACTTTTTGTTATTCTTTTACGTTTTAAGTTCATGCACTTATATTTTTATTTTTGTTCTTCCTTTCACTTTATTTCATAAATATATACCTACTTGACTGAAATTCCAAAACATTGTGGAGGCCTTAGTATCCTACTTAAGATACAAAATTGACTATGATTCTTTGTATCGTGCGAGGAAGCCATAATGAAGATAATATTTAGTGTGTTGTTTTGGATTTGAATGTTACTTACATCTGGAAGGCGCTGAGTTTTATAAGTCTTTTCCAAATTTTCTTATCTTTATATATAAAACGAAAAACATCTGCCCTGTTTGATTGTTCAACACCAAGTAAACATATTTAAAAACGAGAGACGAATCATACAATCAATGTAAAAATTCATGAAATCAATGAAAAATAATATAAATAATATGGTAGCACAAGTCATTAAGAGTTTTAACATAAACCTGAAGAAAAATAGCTAAGGAAATCAATAAATGCAGTACTATGAAACTGAAAGTTATATAGGTTGTTGAAAGCTAGCGAAGAAATGTAAATTAAATACTTATACAGTGTCAATAAGCGTTTCACTGAGTCAATGAAAAATATTTGAATGAACTCCATTGTTTGGTATCAAAAGGGCATCGTAAAACAAGACAGCATTCTCGCCTAGAAGAAAAACTCAAAGCACAAAGTACCACGAAGATATTAGAATAAAGATAAAGAAACTTATCTAACAATCCTGACGTATCTACATCGAGCCCTCCAATGATCCACGTAAAACCAATGAATTATAATTCACATAGGAACTTATACTCACCATAATAATATGCACTTAGAAAATTTGTTTCTGTTGCAGCACTCCACAACTAGATTGACACTTGTCAGTGTTTTCCTCTTTTCTCCTCGTTCTTCGTTAAGTTAGACATTTGTTGATCCCATAATTTTATAGTTAAAAAGAGATGATTTAGTTCAAGAAAGAGATATGGGAGAAGAAGGAGAAAACCTTCTAGAAAATTGTAATTAGAAACAAAAACAGAGAGGAAACGTTAAATTTAGAGAAACCGTTGGAATTCAAATTCCATAAAAAGATCGAAGAAAAGTAAGTCCTGCGATGCGACGGTATCGGAAACTTATAATAAGGGAAAACGGTGAAAATCAATTAAAATTATAAAAGAAATCTTGAATTTTTTTGAAAATGTAAAAGGAACGCAGAACCAAGTTGTGCAGTGGTGCAGTTTTCTAGTTCAAAGTACATTAGTAAATGATTAGTTTTTTTCAACACTGAACATTTTGTGTTAAATAGGATTTTCTTGAACATTGGTAGAATTGTATGAATTTTCAATATGAATATCGCGATTATTGCGATAATCGAAAATGAACTCTTGTTTTTCAATTAATGGACCCATTTCATAAACAATAGGTAAATTAAACCAGTTTAAAATTGATCTGTGTAAGAACATCTGTGGCTCAGTGGCTAATGCTCTCAAATCCAGTGGCATCCGAGTTCGATCTCAGACTCTGCAATTGTTTTTTTTTTTTTTGGTAATTGGTTCCTTAGTTTTAATTTTCATATTGGTGCTTAGAGACAAAGGAATTTAGCAAGAATCCTTTTTTGTGTGATCGTCCTTGAACACCATTTATTGATATTACATTTTCAGTGTACCTACTTTACCCTTCCTATAATTATATGAGAACCGTTTACTCACAAACTAAAGGCTTTGCATGGTTTTTGCCCGATTTTAACTGATAACCACATTAAAATTTTCCCCGCCATACTAGTTAAAATATTTAGTTATATATTTAGTTATATCATTTAGCTATAAAAGGATCACAATGTTTTTATTTTCCGTACTACAAAACAAGTTTTAAAGTGCATCGATAAGAATAAAGGTAAATTAAATTTTTGTGCATGATGTGGTGACAAAGCCAAATACAAGAATACAAGTCATTCGTGATTCAGACAGTAAAAAGAAGTATCTTAAAGTAATTTAAAAAGCAAAAGAGACCTAAACGAACCGCTAAGCAAGAAAAAACAGTAACAAGGAGATCTAAGGCACCATACAATGTTTTATTGACGTGGAAGTTCTTAACTATGTATGATTGATCAGTCATTTTCAAATATCATTTTTCAACTTTACCTTGGGGCAAAGCTAAAATAATTAACGTAAGAAAGAGGATATATGTACCTGATTTTGTAAAAAGCATTTCATTTGAAAAATTTCGTACCAAAGTCCTTGTTTGAGTCACTTATTTCTTTTCTGGATACTTCTTAACATATTTTTTGTAAGTTTACAATTTCGGTACCATTCGTCAGATATTCTCAGTTTTAAGTGATATTAAGGATTTCGACATTGGCAGTTTTTTTAAAAATTTTATAGCTTATTATCTCCGCTTAATTATAGCCCTAAATAACAATATCTGAGATACTGCATTCATTATGTAAATATCTTACAAACTGAGAACTAATTTCGCCTTTATTGTAACGCTAATTCCTCCGACGCTGTAGTGCAGCCATCTATGCACACTTCCCTTGGTAATCAATCAGGATGGCGAAGTAATATAAATTGGAGATCGAAACTTAAACATACGTTTAGGGAACAAACTTTGGGTACTAAAACAGGTATAGCATAATTTATAAAAACCTACCATACACAAAAAACTTTTTAATAACCGTAGCTTTTAACGTATATTTTTGAGTGACGTAATAAAAACCAAAAAATTACTTATATTTTCCGGTCAAATAATATAAGTCATTTCTTTACTCTTATTTTTCCATCAAACAAAAGAATAATTTTATTTAACTTTTATGTTTTTATTCAAATATTTAGGGCCATATTCACCAAACCATTTAATTGAAATTTAATTTAAGTTGTGTTTTAGTACTCCCGTTGGAGAGGGTTGGATTCCACTTGAATTAAAATTAAAGTTATAATGCGTTATTGTAACATAAAATAACAAAAATTAAATTTTAATTAAATTTTAAGTGTACCTTAACCCTCTATTAAAGAAGTACCAAAACAGAGATTAAATTAAATTTCAATTAAATGGCTTTTGTGAGTATGGTCCTTAAAGTTATTTGTTAAAGAATTTTTAGTTTGGTGTATTGAAAGTAGAGTTAGTCCGACTAAAATTCAAGTGGAATAAGGAAAAACAAGGCTATTTTACAATATCTAAATGGGACAGACGTAAAATTTCGATGTTTGTAGGGTTTGTTTGCTACATATTTTCAAGGACGAAACAATCCGAAGTTAATTTCCAGACATAATACTTTTTTTACAATGCTCCTTTCATATTTCAATTCAATTTTACTCTGAGTATCACTATTTTCAATTCTCCAAAATAAAAAAATTCTTTAATAAATACCATTAAAATATTTCATTGAAAAAATAAAAGTCGTACAAAATGCTTTTATTGTTTGACTGAAAAATAAAAGTAAAGAAATGATGAGTATTATTATTTGACCGAAAAATATACGTGAAAACTTACCGGTTATTAAAAACTTTTATACTTAAAGTTTAAAGTAGTCGTGCAATTACTGGTTAATTGCGACTTTTACTTTAAAAGTCCTAAAAGCTACTAGCCCTGCTTAATGCCAATCTTTCTTTTACGACGAGCAATTTTGGAGCCCCATGAGACCAAATGTTGTCTGGGCCTAATGTATGTGACATTGGCGATTAATTTTTACTTTCTCTTCTATATTAATTTAGGCATGGTTACGAGGCTCAAAATCTGTGTATACTTCCATTAATTTATAAGGATATAGAAATTATTCCAGATCTTCATTTTCACAGATTTCTTGCTGTCGAATACATAAAATTGTTTTTCTTACTAATTAGACCACTACATAAAAACGCAATCCAATCAAGCCATATTTTTATGGTTTGATAAGGACGTCTCATCGTTCTAAATGATGAGTCACATTGATGTAATAGTATTCAGACCAAATTTTCATTTTATTATTCTCCAATCGATATCGGTACCATTTCCAAATGCCAGTTAGTATCGAAGTTCTTTGTACTTGCGCATGAGATTTAACACCTGCTCGAGTATTAATAGCCATTATATACTGCTGTTCTGAGTATAATGGGTATAAGTTGACCATGAGATCGCAACCTAAATAAATTGTTTTAGGACCTCGAATTTGTACATGTTGTGAGGTATATGTGACACTATTCCTCGTGGTTTTATTCTTTTTTTTCGTTGGATGTATGGTAAAATTGCTTAGCGGGAATAATCCTCTCGTCTCGTTTAACACTTTATGAATTCCGTGTGATATTTATTACTTATTTATCTATTACTATTGGTTGCGATGGCCGCACATTGGCGGATAAGATATAACGGCAAAAACGGATGGATAACATCCACCACTCGTCTTTACTATGAGGTGCAAACAGAGATACACACTCTGTTCGTTTAGACTAAACTGATAAATTGTCTATTTTACTTTGTACTGTAAGGACATTAGCTTCCACTGCGAATATCACCTTTCGCAAATGTAATGGAAATATGTAGACGCCAAAACACAATTTTCCACTCGTATTGTCACCTGTTCACCTGTCGTTCAATTATATTATGCAAATAAAAGCTGACTTTCGCAAATCGAGCTGACTCTAGGATTTTAACCAAACACACCCGGCTGTAAATGTTTTTCTTTGTTTTTTCTCAAAACAAACTCCCCGTGGATGCTCTGTTGAATATGATTATAAAATTCCCGAATATGTAGTTCAACCTGTGTAAGGAACATGTTTGCTTTTGAAATTTCAACAGGTTGTAGCACATCACAGAAGCTTTCAGTCCTACAGAAATCTACTCAACATTTTTCATTGATTTTTTTTTATTTTATTATTATTTAGTTTACGGGAGTAAGTAAATGTACAGCAATATACACTTCTCATTGAGTATTAGCAAGGCTATAAAGTGTAATGCTTTTACTTTAAAATTTTAAAATTATTAAATTAGAAGCTGGACGTTTTTCCTTTTTATTAGAGTGAATTTCATTTAAAATTAAAATTGTTTCCCAATGAATTTACAAAATGCATTAAGATGCACAAAAAATATCGAAGCTTTCGACCCAGCGATTACCATTTTTACTAGCAAAATGAGGTTAATGAAAACATACCGCCTTCAGGTCTTTCTGTTGCATCTTCTAGTTTTTCGACCCAGCGATAATAAAGGTCTGATCACTGTGGTTATCTCTGATCGCCACCACAGAACATCGTTTATAGAGGCCACCCAATTGCCCATAGAAATACTTTGTACACAAAGCAAGTAAATCAAGTAAAACTTTAAGCTGGACATTTTTCATCTTTATTTGACTGAAATTCATCAGAATTTTTTTTTTCCAATGAATTTACAAAATGCATTGAGATGCATAAAAACAACATTTTTTTTCCCAATGAATGTCAGTCTAATACAATGAAAAATTTCCAGCTTAAAGTTTTACTTGGGGTATCCGAGTGCCATACGGAAACAAGCGGGAATAATCACCTAATTTGAAAATTGCAGTGAGAAATTTTGCTACCATATAATTCATACATGCTTTTGTTAAAAAAGTATTTATATAGACAATTGGGAGATCTCTATCGTCGAACTTCTGTGGTAGGCGATCAGCGAAAACCACACTGATGAGACCTTTATCATCGTTGGTTCGAAAAATTATAAGATGCAATAGAAAGACCTGAAGGCGGTATGTTTTCATTAGCCTCACTAGTAAAAATGGTAATTCTGCTTATTTATGTTGTTAAACGTAGATAAACTGAGGTCCACATGCGAAACGCATAAGTTCCACTCTCCGCATCACCGGTTCAGTCATTTCAAGGAAATGAAGAGGTGACAGACTGCGGACGTAAATTATTTCGTTTGGGATGTCATTCACAGTTCTGAAGTTTGCCAATCCTGCCTTATTTTCACTTTCAAATAAACTCAGCTCACTAAATGAAGTAAATCTTTCTAAATTTAAAAACTTGGACTTGGACTTCATTTGTATGTACCCATGATGTACGCAGGGCTATTAATTGACAAGTATGGATAAATGCCTCTGATGGAAAGAATGTTTGTTATACCAAGACCGGATAAACGTTGCTTAATGAGAGCACTCGCATCAGAGTTTCAAAGTTTTTCTTCATTTTCACAGTAGCAGTCACATTTTTTTCATAGTCACAGTAGTTATTACAGTATTAAACCCAAACTAGTTCGAATAGCATTGTTAAAATTAGTCAATCGCGGAGTTGCAGCCATTAACCATAGTTGTCACTCGAAATGTACATATATAAATCATAAACCTAGATCTTTTTGTACATCTATTAATATCTATATTAATCTACCTTTAGCGTTTGTTTTCCGATCCTACATATATACATATATATTTAAACTATTGGAGTGGATAGACGTTGTATTTTAATTCCGTTTATTTTGTTACAAATATTTCTATGAAAATAAAATCATTTAACACTTATAGGCACAGGAAATTTACTTATTAGGGTTCCGTACCCAAAGGGTAACAACGGGAACCCTATTACTAAGACTTCGCTGTCCGTTCGTCGCCAGGTTCTATCTCATGAACCGTAATAGGTAGACAGTTGAATTGTTCACAGACCGTGTTTTTCTATTGGCGATATAACAACAAATAATGAAAATAAAATTAAATTAAAAATTAAAAGCGGAAATGTAATTTTTGCGGCGTTTTTCTCCTGGTTTTATTCTCATTCATTATTATTATGATCAGTAGGACTTTTTTTTCAAATGACAGTATTATTTTTCCACATGACGCCTACTTCCATTTGAAAAAATAAATAAAAAGTACATAGTGTTAAATTTTGTACGATGGTACGGAACCCTTCGTGCGCGAGTCCGACTCGCACTGAGCCGATTATTTTTAAACCCAGCCTGCACTTGAAATGAAAATTTTTCATATTTTTTAATTGGTTTACGAAAAACTATACAAAACATATTGAAAAAGCATGAAACCGTCCCCTTTTCATGTTTATGTGCCTATTTGTGGGCGGTATTCCATATGTACCGCAGACGCGTATCCAGACCTGTAACCTGGGTGGGGGGGGGGGGGGGTGGGTCACAACTAAAATGTTCGAGGCGAAGTCGGAAAAAGTCGATTTTAAAAATTTGTAAAATATATGCTGGCCAACGTTCATAAATATCTTTAGTGACCCAGATCAGCCAAGGCACCTGGATTAATATAACCTGTTACATACATACATACATCATGTAGGAAGAAAGCATATTTAATGTAATACACATGCATATACATACCTACATCATGTGGGAAGAAAGTGTACTTAATGCACATGCATATACATACCTACATCATGTAAGAAGAAAGTATACTTAATGCACATGCATATACATACTGTTCTTTCCGTGTGAGGAAATTTATGAAGGGAAATACCGATTGAAAAAATACACAAAAACTTCGATTTTAATTTAAATGTTTTTATTACAAAAGGAATATCGGCTAATTGAACTGTCGAGAAGAAGTGACATTAAAACAACAATTGACAGAACTTAAAGAAAACGGCTAACTGAGATGTATAGACAATTCCTTTTAACAAGAGAAATAGACACAGTAGTGTAGACACAGTAGTGAAACACAGTAAAATTGAGATTTAGCGATGCTAACAACAGTGCGATTATTATATTACACAGGATGGGTACAGCTTTGTTATTAGATTTACAGATGTTGTTGTTGTTAACATACTGCCCGCCTTGTCCGGGGACGATAGAAGATTTAAGGACTGTAATTAGTAGAGGGATGTGTGATGAAATCTGCTGCACACCTTGAAGTATCCTGGCTGCCAGGAAATTCATCGTTGTCTGGAAGAGGCAGCGCAGAGAATTATTAATTGGTCGTTTAAAAAGATGTCCTCTTGGTTTGATAGTAATAACTGTAACAAGTCCATCAGATGGTTTGCTGTGATACGCCCAAGAGCCCACGTTGCAGGAGGAAGTCTGTCTCGCATGAAAACTAAAAGTCCGGGCCGAAGGTTATGTTGTTGTTGCAGCCACTTTGTTCGTTCTTGCAGATTATTTAAATATTCTGCAGACAAGCGTTTCCAGAAGTGGTTGTACATAAGCGTAACCAGTTTCCATCTTAACAGTCGAGTTGGATTAATAGACTCATCTGTAGATTCTGGAATGGTGAGAATTACCAATCAAGAAGTGCCCAGGTGTAAGAACTTCAAGGTCGTCAGCATCGGGACTCATTGCGTATAGCGGTCGAGAATTGAGACACACCTCAATTTGTGTGGGAAGTGTATAGAGCTCCTCAAAGGTGAGACTGGAGCTTCAGATGACATGCTTAAAATGATGCTTTACGGCTTTAACCCCTGCTTCCCATAGACCTCCGAAATTTGGAGCACTTGGCGGAACGAAATGCCATTCAGTTCCTTGTGAAGTTAGTAGATGAGTTAGTTGAGGTGGCAGTTTAGACTGGCAGAGAAAGAATGACTGTCGTAGTTCCTTCGAGTTACCAACAAAAGTGGTAGCATTGTTACTGAAAATCTTTCTACAGTATCCTCGTCGGGCTGTCAACAGTGTCGTGACCCAATATTCAGTTGGTGCAATTGTGACATCACGACTCGAGCTAGCAGGAAATGCACAAGTAATTAAACGATTTGCAATAACTAAGCATTTTACTTCGCACAGTGAAATGCTTGGCGATTGCGAATTGTTTACTTGTAAACTGTCGCATCCACTGCTGTATGTAACTGGGCATTGAGTCATGGTTAAGTAATTCACTTCGCATGGTGAAATATTCAGCTGGGCTCACTGTTTGTTTACATACAGTATTGGGGGCTCCCGCTGTCGGCAGTGATTAGCGTAATACTTTGTAATTATGATTGCAAGGTATTGCGCTGGTCACTGGGTCAAAGTCGCTTCCGCCTAATTGAATGGAGGTGAGCACGGTCGATTCTCTAGATTGGTGAGTTCAGTTAGAAGTTGGATATTATTAAAGATAGCGGTTCGGCATCTTTTTGAGTCAGTTGTAATTAGAGAGTTAAATCAGACGTATCAATCACGGGTGATACGCCTCTTAATTTATATCGTCGTTTAATTAAAGTAATAATGTTGTTGTCCAATTGACTTACGCGAGTTTTTAATTGTTTTCCCTGGATTGCTTTGGGACACGACAATTTGGCGCAGCCGGATAAAGAGTAGGTAAGTGTTATTTTTCTGCAGTGAAATAATTTATTTTTCTTTTTCTTTTTCCTTTTCATTTTTATTTTTTTTTGTGTATTTTACAGGAGTAAAGCTTTTTTTAGCTGGTCCATTTTTTTAAGTGTGGGAGTAACGCTTTTTAAGCCGCTCCATTTTAGCGGCTCCGTTGTGCTGTATTTTTGTGGGATTTAACCCTTCTTTTTTAGCTGCTCCAGTCTTAGGCTAATTTTCCTTACAGGTTAAAGTATGGCAGAAAAGTAAAGAAAAAGGGTATAAATTGTGGTGATTGTTGAGTTTTATGAAATGTATAGTGTGAAAGTGTAGTATGCAAAAGGAGTAGCTTTAGTAGTTTAGTAGATTAAGTAAGTAAAGTCTAATTTTTCGGAATGTACGGCGTATTAATTAAGGGTTATAATTTTGGTCATTGGGAAGTTGTCAAATGCTAGGTAAAAAATTTAAGGTATTCGCGGGTATTCGGCCGATAAACTTGGAAGTAGGTTCGGAAATATTAGGAAAGAGCATTATTGAAACACCGTCGAAAAGTTCAAGCTTTTGTGTTTAGAGTTTTTAAACAATCAGTTCAGTCTTCAACAAGGTGTACGTTAATTAAATTGGTGCAAAGCCTCATTTGGCTTCGCCATTTATTTAACAATAAGTTTTACGTTAATTAAATTGGTGCAAAGCCTCATTTGGCTTCGCCATTTATTTAACAACAAAGCTTCGCCTATTCCTCAGTCTTCAACAAGGTGTACGTTAATTAAATTGGTGCAAAGCCTCATTTGGCTTCGCCATTTATTTAACAATAAGTTTTACGTTAATTAAATTGGTGCATAGCCTCATTTGGCTTCGCCATATATTTAACAATAAAGCTTCGCCTATTATAGCGTTAATTACACTCCGCTGCTCCGAAAGGGAGGTACTCGTAAGAGCACCACAAAACCACAACAAAGGAGAAGTGTTTGAGAGTTAAGGGTAAAATAGATATGACTATAGATGTCAGTGGGAAGAAGTAACGTGCTAACGAGGGAAGAATTGTTACGAGTTAAGGATCAGGAAAAGGAATTGGAAACCAGAACGCAGGAATTGAAGGAGTGCCAGCTGATATTACAACATTACGAACAGGATTGGCGGTACCTAGAAGAGCATCTAACGGATGAATTAAAGAAACGATTGCCGAGTGAAGACGTAAATAAGTTTCTGGAGGAAATAAATGAGGCTACAGTGAAAAGCACAAAGGGAGAAACCTTAGATTTGGTGATAACGTCTACCTTTGAAGTAATTTGTAGAATTGAGAAAGAAACTGATCAAGCGTTGAATGAAAGCAAACAGGAAAACAGGGCTTTAAAAGGAACTATAAAGTCCTTAGAAAGGCAATTGGAGGAGGCAGAAAAAACCGCCACTGAACTAGAGCAAGAATTAGGAGTCGCACCATTATCACAAGAAGAGGGTCTAGTTCGAGGGATTTTTAAGCAGTGGTCACCCAAGAAATTAGTATTCCACGAACCGCAGCGAGAAGAAAGAGCGAGTACTTCAGGGCAAGAAGAAATTTTGAAAGCTAAACAGCAGACCTTAGCAAAGACGAGTGAGGACCAAGTTTCGAAAGAAAAAAACTCAGAGAAACCAGCAAGGAAAGCCATGGCCGATGCTTATGATAAAGTCATGGACTGGGTGTCCAGATACATACCCACGTTTTCTGGAGAAAGAACGCCAAAACTGTCGAAGGAAGTTCACCGTTTCCTGAGCTGCTGCAAAGATCTTTACGATCGTTTAAAGGCCGAGGAACAGCCCATCTTCATGAAATGTGTAAGATATCGGTTGTTAGACGACGCATATTATCTAGTAAGCTCGGAGGAGCCGAAGGATTTTGAGGCATTGCAGCAGACAATTCAAACTGCCTATATGCCAAAAAAATCGTACTGTGAGCTCCGAGCTGAAGTGATAGCATGCGTTCAAAGGCCCGGTGACGACATAAAAGACTATGCGGATAGACTTAAGGAGCTACTGTGTCAAATCAAGGCGGCAGTTTCGGCTAAGTATCCAGACAAAGACGGGGGATTGATAGCGGAACTTGAGGCAGACGCGGTGGCAACGTTCAAGGCGGGTGTTATGCAGCAGACTACTCAGCTATATTTGACGGGACGCAAATTTCGATCTCTGGATGAAGCACGTGAGGAAGCAGACTACTTCGAGATGGATGCTAGGAGACTGAAAATTAAGGAACCAGGGCTGCGGAATTATACGAAGGAAGACAACAGAGGAATGGCAGCAGGCAGCTGGGGTGCTGGTAGGTTCAGCAAGGAGGATCCAAAAAGGACGGGACCGCAATTGAGGCCAGCGTTATCGGGAATGCACAGGGGTTCCCCTAGTCAAACAAAGCAACCAAGACCTATTCAGTGCTTTCAGTGCGGACAATGGGGACATTTTGCTAGGGAATGCAGAGAAGGGAAACAGACGCCTTACTGCATAAAATGCCGAATATATGGACATGACGCAACTGGATGCAAAAGGCAACAAGTCAGGTTTGCTGAGGCACTACCTAGCAGTTCGGTAGAGGTGCAATCTGAAGCAAAAGTTATATACTGCCAATTTTGAAG
Source organism: Dioctria linearis (assembly GCA_963930735.1). Taxonomy (NCBI): domain Eukaryota; kingdom Metazoa; phylum Arthropoda; class Insecta; order Diptera; family Asilidae; genus Dioctria; species Dioctria linearis. Next base: position 83,576,560 of record OZ005740.1, read on the forward strand.
ACCATCTGACCACTACACCGCAAATTGTTTAAAAAAATTTCTAGCAGAGAATAATATTCAGCAAGAGGGAAACGGGAGGTGGCAGCTCGGGAACAATCCCGCAGCTGCCTTCCACTAAACAAATTAGGAACCAGATACTCGGGTAAAGACATAGACACGGAATTAGAGCTAGTTAATAATTGCATCATCACAATAGAAGCCGACATTGGACTAGAAGATAAGCTTACATTATTGGTGGATACGGGATCCACCTGTAATTTAGTTAAGGTAAATAAAATAAGGATGGATACACTGATACAAAAACATAAATGTATCACGATTGGAGGGCTGTTTGGAGCTCAGCAACGTTCAATTGGAACCTGCAAGGCGCATCTTCACGTAGGTAGGGGTAAGCAAGAATGCGAGTTCCAGGTAATACACAACACAGATTCAATACCGGTTGACGGAATATTGGGAATGGAATTCCTCAAGGATAAAGCTGTTATCGATTGTATTAATGGAAAATTGTCAATACAGCACAGACAAGTGTACAAGGAAGCACCGCCAATTTTCAGGAACGTAACAGGAGCCGAAAAAGTTGAACATATAACCTTGCAGGGTTATAAGGTAGAAGGGAAACGTCTCTCCAGTAGGGAAGCAGTTCGGACAGTTTCAGCGGAAGTTCTAAGAGAGCGAATGAGTAATCGAATTGAAAACCTGAGATGGGTGATATATAAAGCTCGAGCTGCCTCTGAGAGTATAACCAAGTATTTTAGAGTCGAAAAAGAGGTAAATACTCAACAGGGTATCGAGGATAAAGCACGTGGAAGCCCGGAAAGAGGAAATACTTTGGCGTCGGCTCTTTGCACAGAGGCGAAGCAGGAAAATCCTCTCTATACAAAGGAGATTTTGGTAAGGTGGCCAGAAGGAATGTGGGGGCAAAAGCAAATTCGGGAAGTAGTTGTTGAAGGGAATGGTTCAGGTTATCCTCGCACGAAAATCGAGCCAGTTATTTCCGAAACTGCAGCCTTTGCGGAGGCGCGAATATGCGAAAACGCTTCAATTCCTAAACAGGGCAATATAACCAAACCTCTTCTTAACTCGAGAAATGGCAGGGAGTCCATAGTTAAGCTGGAACCAAGAACGGAGCAATTGGTAAGAATCTGTGTCGAGAGCGAAGACGAGCTGGTGTGCAGGGCGGAAGAGATTATCCCAGGTGTGTACCGTGGTAACACCATAATCAGGCCGGAGAATGGACAGGCGTTTGTGGGTATTGTCAATGCTAGAACTGAGCCGGTTGAAATTGCGAACTTTCAACCCAAGCTTGAGAGGTTGGATAGGTATTCAGTGCAGCCATTGAGAGATAAGATAAAGGCGGTAAGTCGTTCTCAGCAAAGACTCGAATTACTGAAACAAACACTAGTACTGTCGGAAGATTTAAATTGCGAAGAAAGAGAAGTGGTATCGGAAATTTGTAGTGAGTATAATGACATTTTTTACTTGCCAGGCGACAAGTTAACATATACTCCAACTAGGACTTTCAAGCTTCCATTACTGTCGAAGGCTCACCGAGAAGAATGTCAGAAGCAACTAGAAAAGCTCCAAGACGATGACATTATAGAGCATAGTGACAGCCCTTTTAATTTTCCGGTACTATTAATACCAAAGAAAGGAAAGGATGAAGCAGGAAATCGGAGGTATAGGTTATGTGTAGATTTTCGGGAGTTAAATAAAGTCTGCGTCCCCTTTTCGTATCCTCTGCCACGGATTGAGGGCATCTTAGATCAATTAGGTCACTCTAGATATTTCTCTACGTTAGATTTAGCTAATGGTTATCACCAAGTGTTAATCGACCCAGCGGACAGGGAAAAGACGGCTTTTAGCACGAACTTCAGCCATTTCCAATATAAACGATTACCCTTTGGATTGAAAACCGCACCTCAATTTTTTCAGTCTCTACTAAATGGCATATTAACAGGGCTTCAAGGTATCAAATGCTTTGTATACCTAGATGATGTGGTAATATTCGCAGAGAATCTGGGCGAGCATAACAGAAAGCTAAGGGAGGTATTTCAGCGATTTAGAGAAAATAATTTAAAACTACAACCCGCGACGTGCCAGTTTTTGCAGAAGAAGGTAGTATACTTAGGGCATGTATGTTCGGCAGGTGCAATCGTTTCTGGGCCTTGCGAATTACTACCGTAAATTCATTCCTAATTTTTCTAGAATATTGGCTCCAATTAACAACCTTTTGAGAAAAACGGTGAAATTCAATTGGGGACCAGCATGTGAGGACTCTTTTAGAACCATTAAAGAGTCGCTCACTTCCTCTCCCGTGCTAGGTTATCCAGACTTCAATAAGGAATTCACGCTTATCACAGATGCTAGCGGAGAATCATTAGGTGCCGTATTAGAACAGGATGGAAGGCCTATTAGTTATGCCAGCCGCACGCTTAATCCCGCTGAGAGAAATTACTCCACCACGGAACGGGAAATGCTTGCTATTGTTTGGGCGGTACGAAATTACAAATGTTACCTTCTGGGCAGGCATTTTAAAATTAAAACAGATCATCAGCAGCTCCGAGGGATTTTTAAGGTAAGGGATACCACGTCACGCATGGTACGATTCCATCAGAAATTATCTGAGTACGATTTCGAGATTATCTACCAGAAGGGAAGGGAGAACGGTATTGCGGATGCCCTGAGCAGGATACCCCAGCGAGTAGAAGGCACCATTAAAGAGAAAGAATCTCGCTGTCTTGCGGTTACACGAGCACAAGCCAAGAAGCAGGAGGCAGAGGCTGAAGAGAAAAAAACCCAGATCCCGAGAGTGAATGGGAAGATACTGAGGAGGCCAAGAGAATGGTAGGAAGAGCGCTAGACAGTCCAACACCCCAACCTGTGACCGACCCGGAGGATATTCAGGTAATATTGAAGGATTATCATGACTCCCGATTTGGAGGGCATTTCGGTGGAAACAAAACATTAAACAGGGTGAAACGCTTCTATCGCTGGAAAGGAATGAAGAATGATATAGCGAAATATATTCGCAAATGTAGGCAATGTCAAAAAAATAAGCATTCTAGAGCCATTAAAATGCCATTGGTCATAACAGAAGTGTCGGAAAAGCCGTTCGATAAGGTATACGTTGACCTCGTGGGGCCATTACCTACAAGCCATAATGGCAACAAATATATACTGTCTATGATGGATGCCTGACACGATTTGTGGATTTCGTGGCGGTACCCGATCAGGAGGCCAACACGGTAGCCCGAGCACTATTTGACCAAATACTGAGCCGAAATACGATTCCCAAGCAATTAGTGACTGAAAAAGGGAGTAACTTTACGGGTGAAGTCATGAAATCCTTATGCAAATTGTTAAAGATCAAGAAATTGCAGACTACCGCCTACCACCCGCAGTCAAACGCAGTAGAGCGACAACATTCAACCTTGGCTAACTATCTAAGGAGTTTTGTAGATGCAGAGCCCAGGAACTGGGACGAATTTCTCAGAACTGCGGCACACGCGTACAACAATACCGTACATACGGGCACTAAGCTTACGCCCATGGAGACTCTGTTTGGGTTTGTGTCAGAAATCCCAAGCAATTTGATGCGTAAACCAGAACCACTTTATAACGCCGATAGATATCATTCTGTGCTGCGATTCAAGTTACAGAAGTCTTTTGAATTAGCACGGAATAATTTACGGCAAAATAAGGAGAAGGCGAAAAAGTACTACGATAAGTCCTCTAGAGGTCAACTTTTTAATGTGGGAGATAAGGTTCTGGTTAGGGACTTAGCTAGGGTGGGGAAATTGTCAGCTATTTTCAAGGGACCCTACGAAGTCATATACATACACAACCCCGAAAACCTAACAATACTCCAAGGCCGAAAGTTGAAGCGAATTCATGTTAATAGGCTGAAGAAGTTTGAACAATGATTAATTCACAGTTCAGACGTGTAGTACATAGATACTGATTTTTTCGAATTTCCAAATGACCAACTTCGAGCGTAAAATTCTTTGCAAACTGTTCAGACCTTACATTTTCCTGCCAAGTCGAGGTACTAATCGTTTTTGCATTTCAGAAAAAATATTAAAACCAGAAGAAGGACGCAGAAACCGTGAACCGAGGAAGAGGCTTACTGGAAAGAAAGAAAGAAGGAAGGAAAGATAAACTTTTCATGTCTGTGGAAAAGGTAAGATAAATAGATAAAAAAAGAAAAAACGGGGGAAGCATTAAAAGAAAGATAGAAGGATTATAATAAAGAGTATAGGTAAAAAAAGGAAGAATTAACAAAAATATAGAAGGAAGATAGATAATAAAGAGTATAGGTTAAAAGGAAGAACAAAAATATAAATAAGTAAATAAATAACAGAGAAGCAAGTTTTTTTTAAATCGAATATAAGTATAGGAAGGTTGCCCGTTTAAAATAGGTTAGTTAAGTATACGGAAGTGCAACAGAATGAAGGCGATCGCGATAGTGTTGGTAGTCCTGGTAGTAGGATCGGCGATAGGCGTAGAACAGAGCGGCTATAGTATGAGGGAGATAGCAGAGTCGGGAGTTCTTTTCGAATATCTGGGAAAGACACATTTCATTTCATTCAGACATTGGACTATCCTGTCCACGTTGCAGTTGCCAGATGTATCAGAGGATTTGAAGTTCGCCGTCAATTGCAGCAGCCTGGTGGCAGGTCTTTGTACCGAAATTTTACATACCGAGTAAAAGCAAGATGTACGGTAGCAGTAAGGGAAATTGACGGTTGGGTCAGTCAAATTAAGCAGCAGGAGGAGGAATTATTACATCACACCCATGCTGGAGCTTCTTCAAGAAGAAAACGATCCTTTTTCGATGGAGTAGGTGCTGTATCGAAAACACTTTTTGGAACGATGGATCATGAGGATTCCAAAAAAATCTACGCTGCACTCGATGATCTCAATGAGAAAGAGAATCGTACTTTCAGCCTTCTAGAAGACCAGATTACCCTTGTGAAGTCAACGTTCGAACTGTTTAACTCATCACGGGTAAGGGCAGAGTCAGAGCGAGAGCAAATTCGGACCCGGATCTCTGGGCTTATCACCGCGCAAAGAACTACTGATGGAGAGCTAGCAGTATTACAGCGCAGAGTTGAATTAAATGAGGTTCTGACACTACTGACCCTCCAGCTACGCGAGATAAGCGACACGTTGAAGACCATCCCGAACATTATGGTTTCGCTGAGCGTCGGGAAGAAGAGTAGACATTCCCCAACCACAGAGAACTCCGTTCGACACCCACAAAATCTACACCATCCCCGCAGCAGTAGATGAAGCAGGCTACCATCTGTTCAACTTAGACGCGGAATTTATTTCAGCCAACAACCACGAGAGGCAATATGTCTTACTAGATGACCACCAGTACCAGAGGTGTCAGCAGCTGATCACCATGACGGCCCATACCCATTTACTGTGCCCACAGTTGAGCCCAATAATTACGGCCATTGGCGATAACTGCGTGTTAAACCTGTTTCGCAGTTTCAATGTCAAGACTAAGGCTTGTAAAGAGAAAGTCATCCCGAAATGGAGCTCGCTAACGCGAATGATGACCAGAAATCACTGGCTGTTTGTGATGGCCGGAAAAACAAAGCTGGAGGTCAACTGCCGTAATTCACCGACCAAAATAGGAGAGCTCTCATCGATAGGAGTATTGGACATAAAGGAACGCTGTCATCTGCAGATTGGAGATCTACTTATAACCTCTGAAGACGACGCTCACAGAAATGTAACTCTCTTTCAGCCGCCCGCACCTTCAGAACTACCTAAATGGGAAAACATAGTGACACCAACAGGTCCAAGGAATTCCGAACCTCCAAAGGGACAAACAAGAGAACTAAAACTTCTAGCGGCAGGTAATTTCAATCAAGCCTGGAAAGATCATGCTGAGAAGATAACCAAGGTTCAGAGCGCCATCAGGGCTGAAGAAGTTCACCGGCAGCAGAATCATCCGCACCATATCTATTTAGCAGCCACGTCTTTGACCGGGCTGATAAGCATCGTCAGCTTGACTCTAGTAGCAGTAATGATGTTCCATGTAAGACGCTGGAAACGTCAGCAAGGACGAGTAAGTACTGGCAGAGTATCAATACTACCTACTATCCAGACATCCATTAAACATCCCAGACCAACCTCAACGGAGCCGCACAAAGAAGGGACTGACAGTATAGAGTTAGTCATGCCAACAGCAGCAAACTTGCCAACTGGAAGCTTGCCGACCGTCGTGGGAAAACATCTCGTCCGGTTAGAGTAGCTATAATGTATTTTAATCCACTCGATTTAATTGGCACGGGCAACCGATAGATAAGTAGAAGAGGATATTATGGCTAACAATTGTAATAAATGTAATTTTACTGGTTAGGTTGTAAAAATTGTAATTATGTTAGAAAAGAATTTTGTTATAGCATTATTTTTGTATTCCGGTTACCGTAATTTAGTGTAAAAAGAACGGTATTTTTGATAGTTGATAATATTATGCATGTAAATTAATTAATCATCTTTGTTAATAATAAAATTTTTAAGTTTAGAAAGAAATATGTAATAGAAATAATTAACTTATTAGGATAGGAAATATGTAAAAAAAAAAGCAGAGTCAAGTTAAATAATTTGAAACACAAATTGTAAGAAATGAAATGTAAAAAATTTAAAGATTAGATGCAAATAGAAATATTAAATATGAAAAAAAAGAGAAATGAAATATGATACTAAAATAAAAATAGAAATGAATGAAAGAAAAGGCAAATATGAAAATTTAGATAGCAAACATTGTAAAGAAACAAATACTATAAAATAATTAATTAAAAAATGTTTGTTAGTAATAAACAAAATAAGAAAAATAAAATAAAATAATAGAACAGAAATTGTAAGTATACCGAACCATAGCTATAAAAATTGTGTAGATCATAGTGAATATTGTCTCTTAGTTTTGGTATAAATTAGTTAAATTAGATATTGTAATCTAACTGAGCACCCCGATCTGATTCCTCTTGGGAATCAGTTTTTCTCAGGGGGGAGGAATGTCGTGACCCAATATTCAGTTGGTGCAATTGTGACATCACGACTCGAGCTAGCAGGAAATGCACAAGTAATTAAACGATTTGCAATAACTAAGCATTTTACTTCGCACAGTGAAATGCTTGGCGATTGCGAATTGTTTACTTGTAAACTGTCGCATCCACTGCTGTATGTAACTGGGCCAAGTCATGGTTAAGTAATTCACTTCGCATGGTGAAATATTCAGCTGGGCTCACTGTTTGTTTACATACAGTATTGGGGGCTCCCGCTGTCGGCAGTGATTAGCGTAATACTTTGTAATTATGATTGCAAGGTATTGCACTGGTCACTGGGTCAAAGTCGCTTCCGCCTAATTGAATGGAGGTGAGCACGGTCGATTCTCTAGATCGGTGAGTTCAGTTAGAAGTTGGATATTATTAAAGATAGCGGTTCGGCATCTTTTTGAGTCAGTTGTAATTAGAGAGTTAAATCAGACGTATCAATCACGGGTGATACGCCTCTTAATTTATATCGTCGTTTAATTAAAGTAATAAAGTTGTTGTCCAATTGACTTACGCGAGTTTTTAATTGTTTTCCCTGGATTGCTTTGGGACACGACAATAGCTTGTAGGCGGCGATTAAAGCGTCACTGGTTAGGTCGGACACCAGCTCTAAATGAACGGCTTTAGTAGCCATACAGGCAAACAAAGCAATATAGGCTTTATTCGCTGGGCGTCCTCGTCCAGGACCATAAGGAACAAACATCGGTCCTGCATAATCTAATCCAGAATGCAGAAAGGGACGGCTTGGTTGTACTCGATCAGGCGGACGGATACCCATCAGTTGTTGCTGCGCAGATGATCTTTGCCTGAAACACGTCATGCAGCCACGAACAAAGCTTCGAACAAGATCTCTGGCTCCAAGAATCCAGAATTTTTGTCAAGTGTAGCACTAGGTTAGTTGGACTCCTCCATGTAATGTCTTTTGACGAGCACACATTACGCACGATAAGAGCTGATAATGGACTTCCTTTTCTTAATGCAAATTGATGTTTTGAATCAATAAACATAAAAGCGTTTTGCAATCGTCCACCCACACGAAGAGTCGAAGTTACTATCTCAAAATATGGAGATAATCGAAGAATTGAGCTACTTGCTGATATAGTTCGCCCTCTTGACACATCGAACCCAGAATAGATGAGCATTATGGATTCCTTTGGGTGTTATATCTCCGGTCTCGCGGCATTTAAGCGATTTGCGAGCAGTTGCATTATGATGAAATCTAAAAATCTAAGCAGTGACACTTAAAAGTCGATTTAAGGATGAGTATCTTAATATTAGATTTCGTCGTTGCATTGGTGTGAAGGTCGTTGCTGCACTTGTAATAGATGATTTTTCTTCAAGATCTGTTTCAACAATAGCAACAGTTCGCGTTGGAAGTTGCGGCCATGCAGCTGATGAAGATTTCAGCCACTGCGGTCCTTACCACCATAGATGAAGGGTTACTAGCTGAGGACCAGGAACTCCTCTTGGTGCACAGTCAGCTGGGTTACTGTTTGAACGTACGTACTTCCATTTTACATTGGCACAAGCTCCAGAATTTGACTCGCTCGATTTGCAATGAATGACTTGCATTTTGACGGATGAGATTTTAGCCACGTGAGTACGGTCAGTGAATCCGTCCAACAGTAAATTGGAATGCTTATGAGAGATAAGGTTGATTCCAACCTGTTGACCAGCTTAGCTAGTAGATGAGCACCCATTAACTCCAATCTGGGAATAGTTGCTGGCTTCAACGGGTAAAGTTTTGTTTTTGTACATAGGACATTATTATAGTCCTGCACTGCTCGAAAGTAGACCACAGCTGAAAAAACTTGTTCTGATGCGTCAAAGAATGCATGAGCCTCATAACATTTCGTCGAAGAATGTATACTAATCCACATTGGAATAGAGATGTTCTGTAGATATTCGATTTCTAGTCGGAAGGTTCTCCATTCACGAGCAATATTTTGAGGAAGTGGTGTATCCCAGTCTAGCTTTTGTGACCATAACCTCTGGGTCATAGATTTCGATATTAGAATGGTTGGTGAGATAAATCCTAGGGGATCATAGAGCTTAGCAACATCCGACAGAAGCGTTCTTCTGGTAAGTATGCATGGTAAATCGGGCATTTTTACTTAAAAGTTATAGCAATCTGATGATGGATTCAAAAAAGGCCAAGTGTTTTGATGACTGTTTCCTTTGATAAGTTTACTTCGACGTTGAATCCCTGAGCTCCAATCAGTTGTAAAGCTTCGTCGGAGTTAGAAGCCCACTTGTGAAATTGAAAGCCGCGAGCTTTAAGAATGTCGACTAGTTCACATTGAGCTTTGACGGCCACCTGAACAGTGTCATCCACGTAGAAGTGATTTCGAATTACCTCTGACCCAATTGGATATGTAAGCTTTTCATCCTCTGCCAGTTGTAGAAGCGTCCGGATGGCCAGATACGGATGATGTACAATAAGTAACGGTAAGAAGATGATAGCTACATCATCCTGATATCTGCATTAAATGTGATTAACTGATGTCTCCATCGTGAAATTATTACACAAAGATCGGATTGTAATTTTGGTCCAACGGCCAAATAATCGTTCAGCGATTTTGTTCCGTTAAAAGCTACACGAAGCTTAGTACTGACATTATTTTCTCGTAATGCACCATGATGGGGTAGGTAGAAGTGGGAACCAGGTTGATGATTGCCCTGTTGTAGGAGATTAATTCCAAATGGATATGATTGTACTATTCCTCCATGAAATCAGCATAGCGAGTTTTCAAGAGGTTTGGTTTGTATTTTCGTGGCGAATAGGTAGTCTTACTATATATCGACCATCTGTCTCTCGTCGAGTTGTGGTCTTTGAGACGTCTTCACAGGCTTGGTCCTCTGCTGTAAGAGTATTTTGAGTAGATATGTAGAGCCTCCTTTAGTTGCCAAAACTTTTGAAGAAGAACATCTAATTGGTCGGAGGAACTATCTGGATAGGTGTGATGTGCGTTAACTTCAGATAGTTCTTGATATGGTTTGGTTTGAATTGGTCCTGATAAAATCCAGCCCAGGGATGTGTTTTGCGCCAGTGGACTGCCATATCGTAGTCCATCTCGAATTATCAGATTGTAGATATCAACGCCAATAATAAGATCGATGGAAGTATTGTCAGTAAATCTTGGATCGGCTAGATGTAAGTCCTGAAGATGTGAGAAATTATTTATTTTTCTCATAGGAGGAATCGATTAATAAATTTTGAAAAAATTATTAAATTTGGAAAAAAATGCAAGTGCTGGTCTTTATGTCATCTGTGTCCATGAAACTTTCGTGGAGGAGCATGACGAAACGTTGTACGGCTGGTGGGGCACCACTTGTCCAGCGCCGTAAGTCACTTAGTTTAGCCACCGTAGTGCTTAAATGAGGTACTAGAAAAACCTTCCATTAAGTGGTGTAGATGATGTGTTCTGTGTTTTTATGTGTTGTGTTTCACGCAGCTACATGTCCTGTTTAGTTTGTTAGTTTTGTTAGGGTCTTGTTGACATCCTTATGGGGAGTTGCTGGCCTGCTGTGACTCAAATAATGATCTTAAAGGATTCCAGAAACTATATTATTTGAAGACTAGTCTTTCTGGTTCAGCTGAGCAGCTGCTACGGAACACCGTGATCACTGATACCAACTATGCCACAGCATGGTAGTTACTTGGCGATAGATATCAAAACCCTCGACTACTTGTCACATCCTATTTGAAATTCCTATCTTCGTTACCATCAATGCCAAGCGAGTCAGCTGAGAGTCTACGTCAGCTTTATGATGGTACAAATGAAGCTGTAAAAGCATTACAGTCTTTAGTACCATGCGAAAACTGAACATATCGTAATTACATATACTTCCTTAATTTAATTTAAATTACTTTAAAATAATATTATTTGTTCCCGCACACGTGCCAATAGAATTTTGGCGTCGTTACCACCAATTTTAAGCAAACTGATTGTGAGTGATAGCATATATAATACCGATGAACTGATAAAATGGATCAATGGAGTCAGACTTGTTAAGTTGCTAGGGTAACGAAATTCTATATAATTCGATCACGCGGTATCTGAACATCTGACCCAGTTTTGTGCAGTGAGCTCTTTAGCAGTCGATCACAGACAACTTTGATCTGTATTTGTTCACCTAGTTTTGTCGGGACATATATATAAATCGAAGAGTCGGAACGTAATGCGTTGTGGTGTGATTTTTTTTTTCATGAACGGATATGTAGTTGAATTAATTTAGAGCTCAGATTTTGCAAAATTTGCTAAATAATTTGTGAATTTATCACTTGGCATGCCGGCGTATATTTAAGAATTCCTTCTTTTTGCTTATTTTCAGATTGATTTTGCAGGAAATATTACAAGGAAATTTATCAACGTAGTTTCTAAGTTACTTAATTTCTTTTGTTTCTTTGTGTTGAATTTTTATCATGAGAATATGTTTCTCAGCAATTGATAGGCAGGTACATACTTTAACATATGTACATGATAAATATATATGAATTAATTTATCAATGTGTTGCCTGCATCAATAACTACTTACTTACTTATTATTTGATAGTGCACTTGATGCACGTATTGCTTTTTGGTATTCTATTGATTAACTCATTAAGATCAGAGCATATATTCTGTGGTTCGAATTCTTTTATTTCTATTGGGTAGGTTGGTGTATCGTATAGAAATTCTCTTGTGAAGTACGGAAATCTGAAGACAGTAAACTTGGAAATAAATAGGTTGAGTCAAGAAGAATTGGCGTGTGAGGTGAAAGATCGCGGCTTGCCAATTGCAACAGTTGATGTTATGCGACTGAACTTCCGGGAAGTGCTAAGAGTTCAGAGGGGCGGTAAAACTTTAATAGCAGAACCTTTTCCCTTTGCTTTTGAGGAAGACTTCGATGCTTTGAATAAGAAGGTGGAGGAAATTCGGGTACTATCAAGTGCTTTTCAGGGTGATACTGGTAGCGTAGATTAGATAAAAATATGCACAAGAATTCAGTGGGCCTTGGGTAGATTAAGTAAAAGCAAGCCTGCAAGTGAAGAGGAAAGAAAAAAGACAACGCAGGTACGAGCTGACTTGGTCCTTGCTTTGGGGGCACTACAACTTAAAGTGGATGGTGGTTACGAAGAAGACGAGTCCGCAGATGAGTCACTAGATTTATCAGTAAAGCTAAAAAAGCTAAAGTACTAACAATTGCTCATGCCCGCGTGCCTTTGCATAAATGGGAGATTAAATTATCAGGTGATCAAGGCCAATCTTTAAATTCCTTTCTGGAAAGGGTAAGCGAATTATCGGAGGCGAAGGGTATAACTAAGTACTAGCTATTTCGGTCTGCATTGGACTTATTTACCGGGAAAGCTTTAATATGGTATAGGGCGAATGAAGCAAAATTGAAGTCTTGGGCAGACGTAATAAGGGAATTGAAGTGTGAATTTTTACCTCACGACTATGACGATCGTTTAATGGAGGAAATCAAAAAGCGTTCTCAGGGAAACAGTGAAGCGATTGGTATGTATATCGCCGAAATGACCAATAAGTTTGCACGATTATCCGAGCCATTGACAGAAGGTCAACAGCTTAGAATATTAAATCGTAACATCAACCCATTTTATTAAACACAGCTGGGACTAACTGAGGTTGAGACAGTAGAGGAGCACGTCGACCTAGGTAGGAAATTGTAATCTATTCGCACTTCGGTAGAAGCCTATGTACCTCCTCCTTCAAGGAGAAGTAACATGCTTCTTGAACCCGACTTAGCTTATGTAGCGGCAGAGGATAACGTTTCAGCGATGACTAATCAGACTCAAAGCTCCAACCCAATTGGCAGTTCAAGGATCAATTGCTTCCGATGTCATCGACTTGGCCATATAGCTATGTGGAGCACCAGGTGTGATGAGGAATGAATGCAACAACTGTCAAAGCGATGCAAGATGGCAACAATGGCAAACGATATCTAGGAATGAAGCAAATAGACAACAGCAAGGCAGAGAGGGGAGTAATTACAGCAAAGTTACGCACGTAGCGAATCTAACCAAGTCTCGGGAAACGTGAACAGAGCTCGACAGTAAGCGAGGGCGGATCGAGCTCTTTAAATTATCAGAAAACCGCCCATGATATTACTCCAGTATACAAGCAAAACTTTCAACCTGGATTGTCTGACGATTCACTTAGCACATTAGTGGGTTACATCTTTACAGAAGTAAAGGATGATATGCATCCACATCTAGTTGTAAGTATTTTCGGAATTAAGGTTCGTGGACTCTTGGATTCAGGGGCAACTAAAACAATTGTCGGGGGATCAGAATGGGAATTACTAGAAAAATTTGGTCTTAAGGTTCGGAAATCGGGGGTGGAAAATGTAAGCTTGGCAGATGGAAAGAATATAGCAGTGCTTGGGAAACCACCTTACCAATTATACTACAGGGACGGATTGCAATTGTCGAGGGTTTAATTATTCCTGAACTGCCTCACCTCATGATCTTTGGTGAAGAAGACTTTAGGAATATCAGCAATTTAAAAGAAAATTCGTGGCGTTTTAGCGAGCAAGATGTGAATTTTCATGTGAGTGCACTAAAAGGTCATACTAAATTAATAGAGGAGCAACAGCATGAATTAAGGCCGAGGCTAAGATGGGAAGTGAACTAAAAATTCAGACAACTGCATCACCGATCAAGCAACGTTATTACCCAGTTTTACCAGCTATCCAAAAGATCATCAACGAAAAACTCGATAAGATGCTGGATGCTGGGGTCATAGAGCCTTCAGATAGCGCCTGGTACACACCCAAAAACTGTGACAGAGGTATGTCGATTCATTGGTATAGTGGCGTGGTCTCGCAGGTTTGTACCAAACTTTTCGTCCATGATAGCACCGATTACCAATTTGTTGAGAAAGCAGAGGAAATTTATCTGGTCGCCTGAATGCGAGGAAGCATTTCGTTCAGTAAAAGAGAGTCTCGTCAGCGAACCAATTCTAACTTGTTCGGATTGTGACCATCCCTTCATAATACACACAGACGCCTCAGGGTTTGGCGTAGGGGCAGTTTTGACACAAAAGATAAATGAGGAAGATCGAATAATCACATATTTAAGTCGTACATTAAACCAATGCGAACGAAATTATTCCACTACTGGGCGCGAATGTCTGGCTGTTCTGTGGGCTATCGACAAACTTAGGCCATATATTGAAGGGATGGAATTCAAAGTGGTCACTGATCACGCCTCATTAGTTTGGCTTCACAATCTCAAAGACCGCACGGGGAGATTAGCAAGGTGGGTGATGAAGCTTCAACAATACGACTTTCATATAATTCACCGTAAGGGTAGTGAGCATCTTTTACCGGACTGGTTATCCCGGTCAGTACCTGTTTTGGACTGCATTCAGCATTCTAACAAACTTAGTCACAAATTGTATGAAAGGATGAAGGATAACGTTAAGAGCATACCTTCTAAATTCCCGGATTGGAAATATGAAAATGAAGTTTTATGGCGACACATCCAACCTAGATATCCAGCCCTAGCTATGGAGCACGAGTCATGGAAAGAAGTTGGTCCAAAGGGGCGAAGGAAAGAGCTCATGCATAATGGGCACGACATCCCTACTTCAGGTCATTGCGGTGTGCAAAAGACCTATGACCGCATCGCCACTCATGATTATTGGCCGAAGATGAAGGCCCTGCTCTCTGGAGAAATAAGTGCACAAATTCTCACCGAGTTACAAACATTCATAGCCTGTTGTGAACAGGTCCAGCAGTGTCTAGGAGAAGAGGAAAAGACAGCTTTTATGCACAATTTCCCAACTAGGTTGAAAGGAAATACATATCAATTGATCACATCCAGTGCTCTAACGAAATTTGAAGAAGTGGAACAATTGCTTTACCGAACGTATTTACCACCTGAAACATATCATGAATTAATAATCAAGTTAATAACTTGCCGACAATATCCACAGGAGTCGTTTAAGTCATTTTCTAATAGACTAAAGAGTCTATTAATACAGTGCAATGAAGAAGCACAGAGTAGATACGGAGCGGAAAACTTTAAAGTGGTAAAACAACAAATTGAAGACTTTGCTATGGCTTCCATACAGAGTGGTGCAACTTATCCCCATCTAAGCGCGTATTTACTTACTTTGAATTAAAGTTCTTTAGAAAATATCATTCAAAAGACATTAGATATGGAAACGTTGCAACAAGGACTCCTTTTCTTACCACAACCCACAAATTACATTCCTCTCCCTACACATACTTTCCAAATGGGTCACTTATGTCGACCAAATAGCACACATTTTTCAAATGCCTATGGTCACCCTATACACAATAGTGTAAATTTTACTCCTTACCCTTACGCATTTTTTGAGTGCGTGGAGTCAGCTGGAGCAGACGTTCCATCGTGCGTGTTACTGGTGTCAAAGTGATAAATAGCGATCAATCTGTAGTGCAGTGCAGTGAAATTTTTTAAATATAATAATAATAACAAAAATCCGCCGCGCCGTTTTTCATTGCATAAAAAAATAAACAATACCAGCCAAGTCCAGGGCTTTTCTATGCCCTGCCGGCATTCCACAAGCCAGCAGCACAGTACGGTGGCGTTTAACAAATCTCCCATGTACATCAGTGATCAGTGCAAGGTCATTAGCCCTTGTCACTGAGCAGCAATACGGGTGTCCCCAGCTGTGGTCATTGAACTGCGCGGTCTGAGGTACTCAAAGCAGCAAATAGGCATAACACTATTGCTGTTTTTTTTACCTCGCTGTGTCGTTGACTGCAGCTGGGTGCCCCTAAATAAATATTTGTGTTGTTGTGTGTCGCTCTTTCTTCTGCTTTTTTTTTTGTTTTGCTTTGGAATATGCAGAATTTTATTTTAGAATTTTGCAACATTCGCGGATTGGGGGCAAATCGTTTTTCGTTGTACTGCCACCTTCAATCAAAAAATCCGGCAATTCTTGCGCTAAGTGAAACCAAGGTCGTTTCTGATGCTGATTCTAATCAATATCACGTCCCTGGTTATAGCTTAGTGCCTCTTTTTTCTCCACATAGGGGGATCGCAATATATATTCGGAATTATGTGGCCTTTATCATTCTAAAAGACTTTCCACCTTCTGCCAATCCTGAGTTTAATTACATCTGGATTAGGTTCAAACTACACAGGCACATCATCTACTTTTGCTTCCTTTATCGCAGCCCAAATATGTCTGATGACGACACGGTATCCGCATTTGACAATACCTCCAACAATATTGATCATTTGCTTTCTGTCTCCCCCTCTTCCGAAATCGTCCTGGCAGGCGATTTTAATGTCCATAACATACCGTGGCTCAGACATTCTTCTACCACAAATCCTGCGGGCCGATTCGTTGAACAATTCTGTGAATCTTTCAATTTGCATCAGCTAGTGGATGCACCGACGAGAATCCCTGATGCAGCTGGAGATAGGGCCAATTTACTAGGTTTGTTTCTGTCATCTCACCCTGACAAATATTCTATCTCAGTCGGCTCCCCTCTTGGTAATTCAGATCACTGTCTAATCACGGCTCAATTTATCACCTCATCTCTGCGCCGCCCCACTTCTCCACCTACAAGTAGGCTTCTCTGGCACTATAAGAACGCTGATTGGGAAAGTCTCAATCAGTATCTTAGAGATATAGATTGGTCGGTCTGTTTTGCTTCGAGGGATGCTGATGAATGCACATTAGAACTTAGTAACTTAGTAAGTCTAGGCATGCGTGAATATATTCCGTATTCTTACAGCAGATCTCAACAACAGCAAAATCGCTCTTGGTTTAACGATAAGTGCAACCAAGCTATTAAAGCGAAAGAGTCTGCTTTTCGCGCCTATCAAGTGCATCCTTGTCCAGAACTGAAAGAAATCTACAAGACTGCACGGAACACCTGCAAGTCCATTATCCAGAGAGAAAAATTTCTTTTTGACCAGAATGTTAGACAAAGAATCTTGGCAAGCCGCAAAGGTAGTAAAGGTTTCTGGTCCCTGGTCAAAACCATCAGGAACAACTTCAGCAGTTCCTCTATACCTTCACTACTTAATAATGGTGAAGTGGTTGTTGACTCCCAGGATAAAGCTAATATTTTGGCTGCTAGATTCGCATCAAATTCTTTTCTTCCACCCACTTCACAGGCACCTGTCGTGCATCCCCCGTGCGGATGTGTACAAGAGCCAATACACATCCGTACGAGGAATGTGTTCAAGGTCCTTAATGGTATCAACGTCTCTAAAGCCGCACGACCTGATGGTTTCTCGACCCTATTAATTAAAAGCTGTGCCTCATCCTTGGCTAAACCTCTGCGCAAACTATTCTACCTGTCCTATTCGACAGGAAAATTTCCAACTGCTTGGAAACTAGCTCACGTTCAGCCTATACCCAAGAATGGAGAGGGTAGCGATGCCTCAAATTATCGACCAATTGCAATCACTTCGATTCTTTCAAAGGTTTTTGAATCTATCATTAACTCCAAATTAATGAAGTATCTGGAAACCAATCAGCTCATCAACGATCGCCAATACGGCTTCCGGCACGGTCGCTGCTCTGGAGACTTGCTGACTTTTCTTACGGAACGTTGGAATCGTAGTCTTCACAATTTTGGTGAGTCCAAAATCGTTGCTCTAGATATTTCAAAGGCTTTTGATAGAGTCTGGCATCCAGCCCTTTTAGCCAAACTCAAAGCACTTGGTCTTTCCCCTCCTCTTCTATTATGGATTGAAAGTTTTTTATCTAGTCGCCAAATACGTGTTGTATTAGATGGCGTTATATCTGAACCTCATCCCATTAATGCCGGTGTCCCCCAGGGCTCTGTTATTTCTCCGACTCTATTTCTAATCTTCACTAATGTTCTGCTTTCCCTTACTTTTAATCCTATCCATAGCTTTGCTGATGACAGTACACTTGATTTCGCATACTCCTTTGACACCCTTGCGGATTCCAGAGGGAACGCCACATGTGTTAAACGAGACAGCATGATTAGGTCATTGAATAACGATCTTGACAATATTCTCGCTTGGGGCAAAGTGAATCGCGTCGAATTCAATGCATCTAAAACCCAAAGCTGTCTCATCTCATTAAAACAAGACCATCACTTAACCACTCCCGTTTCGTTTGATGGAGCATTAATTTCTGATTCACCGTCACTAAGAATTCTTGGCATTAATATTTCCAGTAAGTTAAGCTGGACAGATCACATCTTCTCGGTTGCCAAAGAAGCATCCAAATGTCTTGGTTTTTTGAAAAGGTGTAAGAAATATTTCAGCCCATCAAATATAGCGCTCCTCTACAAGTCCTACATCAGACCTAGAATGGAATACAATTCCCATATCTGGGCCGGGGCTGGTCGCACAGCCTTAGCTTCATTGGATATTGTCCAAAAGAGAGCCTGCAAGCTCATTGGCGATTGGCAATTACTCGCCATATCGACTCGCTCGAGCACCGTCGCAATGTTGGATGCCTTTCGCTCCTTTATCGCTATATGCACGGTCAATGTTCTGATGAAATATATAGTCTGATCCCTTGTAGAATAGTTCCTGCACGCAATACTCGGGCTGCATCCCGCGTTCATCCTTTTACCCTTCAAATTACCTTCGGCCGTACACTTAAATTCCGTGATGCTTTCTTATCCCGAACTGTGCGAATGTGGAACATTCTACCATCTTCTGTCTTTCCTCCGGCATACAACCTGCGAAAGTTTAAGGGCGACATAGATCGGCACCTCCGCCGCTCTCCTCATATCCCTTAATCCTTTCCCTATCTCCTTCCTGCCACGCTGTGCTTTGCATCATAGGGTATCCCCTGAGCTTGGCTTAATAATATAAAAAAAAAAATGAGCTAAGGAAGCCTATCATAATTTAGTATACCTTTCATACCTTCAGTATCTTTTAATATCGACGGAAACTCTGAAAATAAGTGGCGCTCTAATCAAGCCAGGATGACAAGAATATCTTCAGGAAGTCCACCTCCATACCAGAACTCTTCTTACCAGCAGGAGCAAAGAAAGTACGACAAACAAAATTTACTTTTAAATAAGATCACCTACAGCTACTGCAATTACAAAGGGCACACGTACGACGAATGCCTAAAACGCAAGAATACTCTTTTTGTATTAACTGCAGAACAACGGGCCATGATGCCCAATATTGTAAGAAAAATGCTAAAGCACCACCCGAACATGCAAACACTAGCAACAATGCTCGGTGGGGACCTGCAAATCGGGAACCGAGAATTCACGTATACACAGGATGGGAATTACTAGAAAAATTTGGTCTTAAGGTTCGGAAATCGGGGGTGGAAAATGTAAGCTTGGCACATGGAAAGAATATAGCAGTGCTTAGCACCTTACCAATTGAACTAGAGGGACGGCTTGCAATTGTCGAGGGCTTAATTATTCCTGAACTGCCTCTCCTCATGATCTTTGGTGTTGATTTTTGGAAGACTTTAGGAATATCAGCAAATTTAAAAGAAAATTCGTGGCGTTTTAGCGAGCATGATGTGAATTTTCATGTGAGTGCACTAAAAGGTCATACTAAATTAACAGAGGAGCAACAGCATGTATTAAGGCCGAAGTAAACTAAGTTGTACCAATCAAGTGGAACACTAAATTCAGGCAACTGCATCACCGATCAAGCAACGTTATTACCCAGTTTCACCAGCTCTCCAAAAGATCATCAACGAAGTGCTCGATAAGATCCTGGATGCTGGGGTCGTAGAGCCTTCAGATAGCGCCTGGTACACACCCAAAAACTGTGACAGAGGTACCTCCAATTTTAAATATTTTTGGCATACACTACAGGCTATACACTACAAGCTGCACGAAGCT
Source organism: Dioctria linearis (assembly GCA_963930735.1). Taxonomy (NCBI): domain Eukaryota; kingdom Metazoa; phylum Arthropoda; class Insecta; order Diptera; family Asilidae; genus Dioctria; species Dioctria linearis. The sequence goes on from OZ005740.1 coordinate 83,596,443, forward strand.
CTATTTTAGCATCAATCTTCTACAATGAGCGATACAAGCTTCACATTCGAACTAACAACTTAACATGAATAACGGGAAATTTTCTTTGAGAGTTTTTCAAGTTTTTAGGGTCATTATATCGCAACGTTGTCCTTGTTTCTACGGTACGCCATATGTGAAAACTCACAATTTTAGCTAAAAGCTAGCAGCGTGTAGTTCCTAATGTAAATTGGCCCTAATACCGACTATTACTACTCATAAGACGACAAACATATGCCCAGCCATCGCCGCAGATTGGCACAGCAGCGCCAAAGTTAAAACTTTGGAAATGCACGCTCCAGCACAAGCATTAAGCGCTGGCGTCAGCTGTACATTGTGCCCATATAATACGAAAATCGTCCTGTTAAACTTTTACATCTCATTTTACAGTCCAGCGCCACATTCAATTCACCGCGAATGTAAGGTGACGCTTGGGGGGGGGGGCGTCATGACCCGTCACCCTCCCCCTGTATATGCGCCTGATGTTCCGCTAGCCAGGGATGTAAAGGACTCACATTTTGACTCAACTCATCGCTCACTTCAAGCAGTGAGTCCGCTCAATCATTGAGTCCGCTCAATCATTGAGTCCGCTCAACCATTGAGCGGTGATTCGTTCCTCGAAATTTGAGCGGACTCACTGGTTAAGCGGAATCAATCTTGAGCGGACCCACTGTTTGAGTAGACTTGAGCGGACTCAGGGTTGCCAGTTTTTCTAAATGGCATATCGGGATTTTAGAAAAAAAATAAAAAAAAAAAATTAACTATGTACATATTTTTAAAAAAAAATCAGTATTTCAATTCAAATTTATAGAGTCAGCGGCACATTCTTTTTTAATTATTTAAATAAATCACATTTAATATTAAAAAAATAAACATTTGTTATAGTAAAAAACCATAAATAAAGTAAAATAAAAATTGCATCAAGTTCTTTGGCAACAAAAAAAGGAAAATTAAAAAATAAATAAATTTCATCTGAAAACTAATTAAATTATTAATATTTTTCATTTGAGGCGCTTTTTTTTAATATTCCTTGAGCATTTTCAGTCTTAAAAAAAACTCTAAATTCTCTGCAGCTCATTTTATAGTTCTCCTTCACCATCAATTCGGCTTCTAAATTTTGAATGAGTAGTTTATTCCTCTCTTTACGCCAAGCGGTAGTCATCAAACTGAATATTCTTTCAGATGTGGCATTCAAATGGGGAATTGAAAAAATGAAACTAACGATTTCATATATATTTTCAGTATTATCGTTTAATTTAAAAAAATCAATCCATTTTTCGTTAGTAGATAAATTAGCATTTTCGCAATTTAATTTATGTAATTCTTCAAATAATAAATCTTCATTTACAGAAGAAATATTAAATTCTCTAATTATTTTTGCAATAGAGTTAAATTCTATAGCTTCATTCAAACGTAATGGTTTAAGTAAGGTTAACTTATTATTATCGCCAAAACCAAACCATTTTTCTAGATAACTTATGGCAACATTAAAAAATGGAATCTGTTTACTGCAGAATCATTATCCCATTTCAACAATTCTGTTCTTGCTATCGAACCAGAAAATTGTTTTGTTTTTCTATCAATAAGTGATTGGCGCACTTCGTCCATTATATCATATAAATCCAATACAAGAATTTGCAATTTTTTAAGCGCTGGCTGAAAAATGGTACAGGTATTCATAACAAAGCCTATGAATAAACTAATGAGAGGTCGGCGTTGAAAATTTTTTTAAGTACCTGTGATATTGAATTTTGAGATAAAAAGTACGATTTTATAGGTTCAAAATTAGCGATTAGTTTCTCAACAGCTGGAAGAAGGCTAAGCCATCTAGTTGGTACGTGGCGTAATATTTCAGTCCATTCGATTTCTGCCCATTCAAAGTATTGCTTCAATATTGTTGTTCTCTTTGTAGATGAACTGAACTCATTGTAAATTCATCACGAATGAATCTATGTCAATTGTGAGTTGATTTGTCGCCTTTTTACAAGTGTTATGCAAAATATGGCTGTTACATCCAACCGGTATTATGTTACTATTTCTTTTTTTTAGTTCCGTAAAAACAAAGCATAAAACGACGAAACATTTTTCATATTCAGGCCATTCTGTTCAATTTTTATTTTGATTGACTGAGCAATATTCCTAGATAATTCATTATCTAAAGCATAAAATGCAAGTACTACATCTTGTATTCCTTTTTGCTTAGTAAAGTATCTCAGAATAATAGGAAAAGTTTTAATATTTCCTTTGTTTGAGGCATCAGTACAAATATACATTTTGGACATTTTTGTCCTACCGCATCTATATTTTTGTGCCATATTTGAATCACCGAACATCGAAGGAAATAATGATCCTGCGCAATCACTAGAAATGTAGGTATGGGAGTGCATAACGGTGTGATATGTGAAAGCAACCTCAGATACGTTAACTTGCTCATCATCTTTACTTGTTGTACTGCTGAAGAATTTTGTAAGTTTTGTTGAACTAGATGAAGATTGTATATTCGATGTATGGCCAACAGTTCTCATATGTTTTATTGCCATGTCCAATTGAAATTTTTAAATTATTGCAAATTCTGCATGTAATGTGATGTTCCCCACATTGTCGCACCCACTCATATTTCACTTCTGATTAAATTTGACCATTTGATTTACTTTTTTTCTCTTATTACTGTTTTCTTTACTTTCATATTCTGACATTTTACACTTAAAATTTAAAAAAATACTTATTTAAAAGGAGTACTCACATAATATGGCTACATGAAACTTAATTAAATATTTTACAATTATAATAATTAACTTATATATAATATATTTACCTGAAATATTTGCAAACACCGACATTTATAAAATATCCCAGTTACAAATTTTTAACACGAACCATAAGTGTGTTGACCAATAAGATCAATAATTTATAAGAAAAAAACTATTAAGATTTCAATATTAAATTGTTGCGACCACTTTCATATTAATGTGTTAAGCGACAGCTGCAACTCAAAACACTGACATCGACTCGACATGACAAGTGAAACAAAATATTTATAAATATTGGAATTGGAATATGTATTCATTTCAGGTTAAAATGCGAAACGATTTTTTTTTTAATTATGAAAATATTTTTTTTTCTGTTAAAAACGAATTTAGTCGGTAATTTTTGGACAATCGGGAATTAGCGATTACATATCGGGAATCGGGAATAGAGTTTCAATATCGGGAAATTCCCGCCGAAATCGGGACACCTGGCAACCGTGAGCGGACTCGAGTTTAGAGGGGACTCAAATCATGTTTTAACCAACTTAAGGTGAATCTGATTTAATTAAAATTGAAACTGAAACTGAAATTTCAATCAAATAAGAAAAGCTCACAAAAAAGTCATTCATTATATTATATTAATTAAGCTTTTGCTAATTTTCTTAGCCAACATTTCTCTTCCTCTCAATATAATGTACAAATTCAACAACTTGTAAAACCTGTAAGGAAAATGCCTGAAAATGTTACGATTCAATTCAAGGAAATTGTACTTACATTTTTCCATACAATCAGCGTCTTATCTTATATTTTTTTCATTGATATGTTGCATCACTTGCGTTTCAAACTGTTCGTCATTTAGACGAGATCTGTTAGGAGTTAACGTTAGTTTTCTAATTGAAGTAATTTTTCAAATACGCTCGAGGATTTGCCTGTGGAAAAATTATACTCCAAGAACAATTTCTGACCTTCCATTTAATTTTGGTTATCTTCACAATCTGAGTCCCAAAATTGCGTAGCGTAAAAGAACTATTGGGTAAGAAAATTAGCAAAATCAAAATTAATATAATATAATATAATAAAGGACTTTTTTTCTGAGCTTTTCTTATTTCTTGAAATTTCAGTTTCTGTTTCAATTTTAATTAAATCAGATTCTCCTTATGTTAGTTAAAACATCTGAGTCCGCTCAACTCAAATGATGAGTCCTCTCAAGATTTGAACCCATGCAAGCAGCTCAAGCAGTGAGTCCGCTCAAGCAATGATTCCGCTCAAGATTGAGTCCGCTCAACCAGTGAATCCGCTCAAGTTTCGAGCGATAAACCACCGCTCAAGTGTTGAGGGGACTCAAGTCCTCAGTTGAGCGATGAGTTGATATGACAAATGAGTCATCTCATTTACAACCCTGCCGCTAGCCCTGTAACGAAAAATGTTATAATTGTAATCTTTTTTTAAAACATGTTTATTTTTTTTATTTTTACCTCATTATGATAAGTCTGAAGGAATATTTTTGTTTTTGATAAACATAAAGGTACTTGACAGATAGTACATATCCACTCTGTGTGACCTTGTTTATTCTTGGTGCAACATTTTACACATCTTCTTCGTGGTGAGCAGAATGAGTTGGTAAGTCTTATTTCTTTTGATACTGTAGTAAAGTACTTCCCAAAATTGTTTTCGCTTCTAATTTACTCAAACTCATTCAATGTACCACAAATTCGTACTGAGTCTAATAAAAATCTTAATAGATGCCTGCGTTCCAACGTCAGATATGCCACAGGTTCAATCATGCATAAACTTGAAAAACACAATCAGCTATATTCTAAATCAAGTGGTACGTTTTTTAAGGACTCATGCATCATCGGAGCAATATGTTTTTGATGGTAGAAATTGAATACTACCATGCCGAAAAAGATACAACAAATGTGTTATTTGTAGTTTATCATCATGTTTGTGACAGCCCATTCATCCCGATTTTTTTTTTCTATCAATATTGTACTTGATCTACAATTATTATAAAGCTTTATGTATAAAATTAAGAATTTGAATTGATTTCTTTTTTATTTGATAATAGTAGGGAAACTGTGTGTTGGAAGAGCGCAACACTAGGAGTTTAAGAGAAAAACTACATTACTATTTTATTTAGTTATTTAATTAACCTTCCGGAAGTGCCGCGCGGTCTATAAGTCCGCACCAATATTATTTCCCTTTTATATTTGTTGTAAACGAATCTACTTCTATGAGCTGCTGTGCATTCCTGGGAAAACAGTAGGCGTACACATCAGTCGGTCGCCAACTATCCTCCATGCGTTTGTGTCCTTATGATGTAGTTTGCGGTCCCACAGACCGCACACGCACGGAAGAAAAATGAAAATTTTGGTTCACTTTGGAACAAAATCAGAAAAGAAAGGCTGTTATTAATAATTAATTAGGAGTATTGTTAGCATGAATATTTGAGCTTTTCTTAATTTTGTGAAAAGCTCAAATGTCCTTCTTTGATAATAAAGAGGTTGAAAATGAAATACTTAATTTGTTTTTTGAAAACTGTTATATTATACTTCGGTCCCGTAGACCGCATGCCACTGTTAGTGTCCTGCCAGGGAGTGCCACTTCCGGAAGGTTAAATTAACAAAGTTTTTACAACGAAATAAGTAATTAAAATACATTATATTATAAAAACAAAATATACATATTTATATAAGGACTAAATTCTTATTTTAGCTGGGCATGAAAGTCTCAAAACATTTATCATGTAGGGAAACTTTACAGGAACTTCAACATTTTATTGTCTGGTTTGAGCACATTTTGCAAAGAAGTTTGGTATATTATGTTAATATTATATAATGGCCACTAGGAAGAATCCTATTTGCCTTGAAAAGTGGTCCAGCTCTAAGTGGCGAAGTCTCATACTTTTTGGAAACTCTAAGGCATGCAAGATACTGCCATATTTTTTGGTTAATACCATGTGTTGATTACTGCTACATCAACATAACGATAGGAAAATACCATTCCTTACCTCTTATTCCTATGCAATAATTCGAGTCACGATTATCCAGACGATCTACGCCATCCATATATTTATTATATGTTTTGTTCACATGTGACTGTGAAACATGTTTCCTACGGTGTTAAAGTCGTCGCCGATCAATACCAAAATCGTTTTTTTTTTGTAATAGTTGCAGTTGTTTTAGATAATAGCTAGCGCCGGCTTAGCCTGTTTGGATCGTGGCAATCCTAACAAAGGAGTCCTAACCAGTACCACCGTTGAAATCAGCTCGAATAATTATAATTGCATCCCGACTTATTTCACTTAACTCAATAGCATCCAATATTTCCGCCAATGATAAAGGTTTTCCCGTATAAAACAAAAATAATAATATATAAAACTAAGGCAGTTCTATTCCCAGTGATGTTTCAAAACATTGCTTTTAATAGCCACATAATGGTAATCGTAACTACAATTTTTGCAAGACATTTCTTAGTTATCAAGAGTGAATTATAGACACTAAACAATAATCCATGATATAAAAATTGCATAAAAGCGTACTTACCAGTAGTCTTTTCCAGGAATGCTCATGATCTTTTTCGTAAATTTTTTTTTTTTTAGAATATAACACGACTGTTCACAACAAGGTGGAACAACTGGCAATAATTATTTTTATCCTTAGTCCCCTGACATACGATGAAACACACTCGAGACTAGACACGACGTAAAAATCGATTTTGGTATCGACTGTGCATCAGCCCATGGTACACGTATTTCATACACAGTTGAAACATGTTCGTGATCTATACGCACACAAACTGAGTACACGCTAGATATGTAATAAAGCACTCCTGTCTCATCCGAGTCCAACACTCTGCTCTAAATTTGGCTCTAAAATAGTGCTAAGTCCCGTGACACACGATGATACACACTCAAGACTAGACACGACGTAAAACCGGCTTTTGTATCGAATGTGTATCTGCCCATGGTACACGTAGTTTATCCACGCTTGATACACGTTCTTGAGGCAGCAAAGAAAATTCAACATTTTCATATGTTCTATACGCACACAAACCGAGTACACGCATACATATGTAATAAAATACTCGTGTATCACCCTCTGCTCTAAATTGAGGTATACACGAAAATGTTCTAAAATAGTGCTAAGAAAACCAGTTTTTAGTACGGTGTACCGCGCGTGTATCATCGTATGCCACCGGACTAAGAAGACCAGTTTCTAGCACGGTGTATCGAGTATGTATCATCGTGTGTCACCGGACTTAGCGGTTTGTCTATTTATTGGAAATAAGTTACAACTATGAATGGGTTCGTAGAAGAGAATGGAAACATACATTTATTTGCACATTGTTGTGTTCCTTGATAATAATACACACAGGATTAAGTTCATTGTTTATTAATCCTAGTTGCTAATAGCTAAATACAATTTCCGGTTTGCAACACTAGTCCACGGGGCTTCTCCTCGCTTAGGAATCGTTGCAAGTGCTGCGGGAAGGACAAGCACTCTGTTAGAGATGCTAAGCTGGAGGGATGATGAGGGCAGTTTGTAGAGGTCTATGATACTACAGGCTGCTCTCGCGGGACTCTATAACGGTTTCGCGTAAATTTTTCGTTCGTTCGATGATTTATTTTTAATTCGGTTTCGGTTCTAAATTGCAAAATTTTTTGATGAAATTCGCTCGTTTAGGGACATTTTTATTAGTTTATTTTGAAAGTTTGGAACTTCTTGCCACTTACCCAATTGTCAAAAATGGGACTATTAAAATTTTTTGTATATATTTTAGATCCTTTTCAAAATTCTTGTGTCCGTTTTTTAGTCTCTTTTGAGAATTTTGTGTCATTTGTTTTACATTTTTGTGTCTTTTTTGATGTTTATTAGTTGTTATAATTGTTTTTTAATGTTATTTTATGTCCTTATTGACTTTTTATACCATTTAGTTTAGCTAGCGTCTTTTTTTTACACTTTGTAGAGCCTTTTGCTACGTATTTTTAAGAAATTTTTAAAAGAGCCAAAGAGCCAATAATAAAAGAGTCGTATATACATAAAAAAAAATATTATTATTGTTATTATTCGGTAGATGGCTCAATTAAGATAAAGCTATTTTTGTAGAGTGTAGGAATTGGGATTACTTTAAAGAGTTGAAAGTATTCATCTTGTAGTAGTGGAATTCGTATGTCGAATAGGATATATGATTTTGATACCCTTGCTGCGGCTGTCATTAGGCTGTAAAGTAACAAACCGCCATCCTTTCAATTTCCAGGAATTATTAACATGGAAGGAAGGTGCTCTTTAATTTGTGCGATTTGTTCTTGTAGCTGAATAGGAGAGAGCAAAAGAGGATGAATTTTGTTGTGATGAAGATCCGTTAAAACATCAAGTAATGTTCCTTGAATTCTGTGAAAATTTTGCAGGACTAGCGTGGTTAGTATGGACAATGAGTTGAAAGTTTGTGCACTTTGTTGTTCGTATTGGGCATTACCTATGTACTTTTATAAAGCTTCGATGTGATTCTTTATGGAGTTGAACTGCTTTTGAATGGATTCTTCCCTGCCTTTCATAATATTTGTAGTAGATTCCAGAGCTGATGTTTGATTTTTCAGTAATTGCATGAGGTAATTTTCATTCATCCGTGTTTTTTTAATTTCACCCGTTATATATTCGGCGTACTCGGAGTCGAGTACTCCAAAGAGTTTGCTTGCAATGTTTCTGATTATATTGAGAGGTGCTCTTTGTACCATTTTGTGGCCACCACTTCGTTTGTATGAAAGGTCACTTGCTTCCTCTAGTTCTCTAAGCTGATGCTCGAACTGATTTAATATCTCTAGGCAATGATTCTATCTGATTGTTGTTGCATTGCAAAGGTGGCTTATTGCCGCTATACAACTCCTTATTCCTTGAAACTCGGCCCAGTAACTTGTTAGGTTATAATAAACCAGCAAGTTCCATTCGCTGTTTATTATTTGACCCTGGCCTATAGATTCGAAGAATAACCCAGGATTATCTGTGAATGGTGCTATCTCCACTGGCTCATTAAAAGTTGCTCCGAATATTAGCAGCACCAAAGATGTTATCAGGAGAAAACTGACAGCCATCGAGTTACCTCTTTGTGGATTACTTAAAACTTGAGTCTGTTGCGCAATACCCTTGCTCTCTTCTGCCGTTATGCTTGGTTGTGTGGTTTTTGCCTGTTTTGAGAATGTTAGCCAATTTGACCAGTTTGGGTTTATAGGCAAGAATCAGCCTTTCAGTGGATGATTGACTTTCTTGCCAGAGCTCAAGTTTCGCCTTTTGGCAGGAGGGCTAGCAGTGATGTCATCTGTTGCCGCGGGCTTAGTTCTTGGTGGTCCTTGCAGGAGGCATATGGCTCCCTTTGTTATTGTTTCGGTAACTTGTTGACTGTTTGAATCTTCGTCCTGATGATTATTGTTGTACTCTTCAATTGGTAGTGGACACAGGTTGTGGATCACTTTTTTAAAAGTGCTAGATGCTGTTTTTACATTCACAACCCTGGTGTGATTATCCGGTCCATTAAATGTGTCTGTAATGCGACCAAGAGCCTATTTAAGAGGGGGTAAGTTCATATCCTTTAGCAGTACCAGGGTGCCCTTTTTTAAGTCATGTTGTTAGTTTTTCCACTTGTATCTTAGTTGAAGCTCCTGTAGATTTTCTAATGACCATCTCTTCCAGAATGATTGTTGGATATGGTCGTCTAAATTTTGTAAGACTGTTTATATTTAGGGCACTTACATCTGGTTCTGCAAAGGCTGTTAGTGGCCTGCCTATCAGGAAGTGTCCTGGCATCAGACCGTTCAAGTCGTTTGGATCAGATGACATGGGCGTTACAGGCCGTGAGTTGAGAATAGCTTCGATTTGAGAGATGACTGTATGCAATTCTTCCTGCGTCAGGCTCGCATTTCCAGTTTGCCGTACAAGATGCTTCTTCGCAGATTTTACTGCTGCTTCCAAGAGACCTCCAAAATGCGGTGAACGTGGGGAATTGGCTTCCAGGCTATGCGATTTTGTGAGCAAGGTTCGTGTATGGACTCCTTCAATTCCTGTGATTTGAATAAGTCATCAAGCTCCTTTAATCCAGATTTAGCACCAACAAAATTGGTTGCATTATCACAGAAAATTGTCGCGCACAGTCCTCTTCGAGAAATGAATCGTTTTAGTGCATTTATGAAGGCGATAGAACTTAAATTGCTGACGATTTCTAGATGAACCGCCTTTGTTGCGACGCAAACAAAGACTGCGATATATGCTTTATCTGAGATGGCTCGTCGTAGCTTGTGGTGAATGACAATCGGTCCACAAAAATCAACTCCTGTGGTGTGAAATGGTTCTGCAGGAGTTACTCTTCTGGCTGGTAGATCGGCCATGATTTGAGTGATGCTCTGTGCTTTGCATCTAAAACGGCGAATGCACCTATGCACTATCTGTCGTGCTAGTGTCCTGATGTCTATGATCCGGAATCTTTGTCTCGCGGTTGCTGTTAAGGTCTGTGGAGCAGCATGAATATGATTAAGCAACAACTCGCTGAGTATATGATTCCTTGGAAGTAACATTTGATATTTTGCCTCTGCGTTCAGTTGGGAATGTTTTAATCGACCACCAACTCTGATGACGCTAGTTGCTTCGTCCAGAAATGGGTTCAATGATTGGATGGAACTGTTGGTGTCGAGCGATTTGTTATCCTTGAGATTTTGAAACTCTTTGCTAAACGTTATGCGTTGTACATTTCTGACTAGGCCATTTTGCGTCATGTCTAGTTCTGTTATCGTTAGAAGGCCTGTTGATCTACGCTCCTTTGGTAGTCTGCAATTTTCCCAGAAACGTAGGCAGTAAGCGAAGATTCGTTGAAGCCTCGTGAAGAAATTTTTGTGGTTCACAGATGCAATTATGTCCGTATAATTTTCTGTCTTTAACCTTGTTGAAAATTCGAATTTTCTTTCTCGAGTTTCAGGCACCTCCTGCAGTGGTTGAAATTTTTGGTTAGGCCATCTTGATGCTGGTTCAAATAAGAAGTCGGGGCCCTTTAACCATAGCTTGAGACAACTAAGCTCTTTCAATTGGCATTGAAAGAGTTGCCGCCTTCTTTTTAACTGTATTGGAAGTTCTTTATCCCACGAAATGTTTGATTTCTGAACTGTCACAGGTCTAATTAGTCCAAGTGAGTCAAAAATACGAGTGATGTCTGACAGAACTGTTCGGTTGGTAGTCTTATCTGACTCATGGTGTGTTGTTTTGAATTGAAAGACATCATCCCTTGGTTGCCAAATCATTCCTAGGGTTTTCACGACTTCGTCTCCTTGGAGCAGTAGTAGTTTTTCACTTAATTCTTCAGGAATGGTACGCAATATATCTGGGTGATTTGAACAGAGCTTCCTTAGTTCGAAATTTCCACTTTTTAGAAGTGCCACTAACTCCTCTCTTAGTTTGATGGTATCATCAATGGAGTCTGTTCCAGTTAGGATGTCATAAACATAAGTATCAGTTCGTATGACCTTAGCTGCTCGAGGAAAGGTGTCGACTTCCAAAAGCGCTAATTGATTAAGACACCTTGTAGCGAGAAAAGGTGCTGAAGCCGTGCCATATGTCACTGTTTTGAGCTGGTATGTCTGAAGAGGCCTGTCTTTGTGCTCGCGCCAGAGAATAAATTGATATTTTCTTTGCTCGGGATCCACTTGAATTTGCCGATACATCTTGCATATATCTGCGGTCATCACATATTTGTGCATTCTAAATCTTATTAGAATGGAGAACAAGTCTGATTGTACAGTTTGTCCAATCTTGAGGATGTCGTTGAGAGATTTGCCAGTTGTAGTCTTGGCTGACGCATCGAACACTACACGGAGTTGTGTGCTCGAACTCTCAGGTTTAATAACGCAGTGATGTGGTAACTAATAATTCTCGGATAGGATGAGTTCCTTGTGTATTGCTTGCATGTGCCCCAGGTGCTCGTATTCTCGCATCAAGGCCTGATATTGTCGTTTTAGCTCTTGATTTTTGTCTAGTTTGCGTTTTATACAATAGAATCATTTTGTTGCCATCTCAATTGAGGATCCCAATTTGTGTGGTGGCTCGCGAAATGCTAGCTGGACAATGAGCTGACCTGATGGAGAACGTTGAAATGTCCCTCGCATTCGTATTCTTCCTTTGTCATGCGGTTTGATGGTGCATCATTTTGGTCTAATTCCCAAAATTTTACTGATTGTTTCTCTAGAGATGCCACTGAAGGCTGAGTTACAATACTGCATTGGAAGCGACTGATGGACGACGTATTTGGTGTTCTCCCTGCTACAATCCAGTCCAAGCGGGTGTTTTGTAGGAGAGGCAAATTGTTGGAAACTCTAATCTGGCCACCTTGTAAGAGATCATAATACAAGTCAGCTCCTATCAGCATGTCGATTGCTTGAGGCTGAAAGAAATCGGGATCTGCCAACTGGATGTTGGCTGGAATTTCCCAGCTTGAAGTACACACATATGTTGCTGGCTGATTGTCGCTGATCATCGGCAGTACAACAGCTGTAAGTGTTGTTGTAAAATCATTTGCTCTAGAATTTAAGGCTAATTTAGTCTCGTGTTTGGCAATGGTTTCGTGTCCACCGATGCCAATAATCGGAATGCTAAATTTGTGTCTCTTTAAACCGAGCAGTTGAACAAAACTGTCCCGGATAAAATGTAATTGAGACACTGAATCAAGTAGTATTCGACATGGCACCAGAGCTCCTGTTGAATTGACGATGTCCACTACAGCTGTTGCCAGTAAGACTTGTGATTTGGCTGATGCCTTAAGACTGGTGGTAGCTTTGTTCGAAGTTTGCTGTATTAATTTTGAAGGAGTAATTGACTGCCGTGTCGTGTTATTCTGTCGTATTGTATGATTGGGCTTGGCGGTCTCTTGCTTGTCGCGGCATAAATTGTGAAGCAGACTGTTGTGTCGGCCCCTGCAATATGTTCAATTTCCTGAAGTATATCCTTGAATCTGATGTCCAGGTTTCAGGCAGTTAGGGCATAGGTTGAATTGCTTCACTAGCTGGAACTTATTGTCGAGTGATGAATTCAGAAACTTGTCGCATCTGTAAATTTTATGCTCTGCTTTACAGACAGGACACTGGGTTCGTGGCGTTGATGTCACAAATGTAACAGGCTTTTTGGGCTCGTCTTTCGTGTGCATTGCCTCCAGCATCTGAAATCTGGATTCTAATAACTTGAAGAAGTCATCTACGTTTTGGATTTCACGAGGACGCTGGAGAGATTGTTCGTACAAATTCCGGGATTCTTTGTCTAGCTTCTAAATTAATATATGGTTGTTCAATATGGCATTCCATTCTTTGATCTTAACCCCCATGTTCTGCAGTGATAGAAGGCATTCTTTACTGACATCGTGGATCCGCTTTATTCCAGTTTCAGATTCAACGTACTTTGTGACAGCAGTTCATTTAGAAGTGCAGTTATTATACTTCTTGAGTTATTGTACCTGTCTGTCAGTATCTTCCCAACCACGGTGTAGTTTTGTTCCGTGGCTTGTAGATGTCATATCAACCGGCTTGATTCACCGGTAAAATGAGCTTTCAGGTAGTACATTTTTTCTGCTGCGGTTATAGACTGATGATGTATTAGCTGAGTGAAAAGATCCATAAATGGTTTCCATTGTGTATTCGTCCCATCGAAGTTCGGCAGAGCTATCTTAGGAAGCTTTACATTCATGCTATTAATACACGTTATGGATTGTTCATCTAGTCTTTCCTGTAGTTCAATCGCCAGGTTTTGTTACTTATCTTCAATGCTTCTATACTCTTCTGTGCCTTCGTAGAGTCGAGCAATTCTGCTATTACTTCTTGATGGAGGCAAGTTATTTGAGCCCAGTAGTCATTGACCGACTAAGGCTTCTAATTATAGTAAGCCTTTGCACGAGGTTCATTAAACTCTTCTCTAATTGAGTTTATCAATCTGTCCAACGCCTTTATTGTTGCCGCGTGCATCCTTACAGTCTTGGCAGAGTCATCTTGATTAGCGTCAGTGGGTGTGGTTGCTGGAGCACTTGACTGTGATGCATCCGCGAGACATTCTCTCAGTCTCTGGTCTATTTTACCTAAGAATTCCTTGCAGATTTCTTGGACTTGCGTATGGTATGCTTGTGTGAAGTACGCATGATCTGAATGTACTTGCTGGAAGCATTCCAGCTCTTGATGCCTTTTATTGAATTGAATGGTGAATTCATTCAGGGATGTGTGGTACTTCAAAGTGCCTTCCTTAGTTCTCCGGTCAATCTTCTCCTTTTTAAAGTTATCGAAGAGTTGGTTGATGGCACGGCCAAGCTCTGATTGAGCTGACGCGAGTGCTGCACTATCTGTCATTTGGCACACAAAACAAACTTATGGTGTGAATCGTAGAATGGTGAGCTGATTGTGGTTGGTTATGGATGCAAGCGGATTCCGGATACTGCTGGCTATTGAGTCGCCTGTTGACACAAAATGAGCTCCTGAGCTATTTCTTGATGTACTCTTTTGCTGTAAGTAGCCACAACGGAAGATCTAGCTTCTTAAAAAGCGACTGCTGAACTCTGGAATGCCAAAGAGAATGTCGACTGCAAGAAGGTGCTACTGCGTGACACAGTATACTACTTATGTAGTAATTGCTTCAACTTGCTGGAGCTGCAAATGAAATCCGGGTGCTGTTGGCTACTGTGTCGGCTGTTGACACAAGGTAAGCTCCAGAAGTATTCCTTGATTTATCCTTCGGCTGTAAGTTGGCACGAAGGAAGATCCAGCTTCTTAAGAAAGCGAGATTTGACTATTGAACTCTCAAATGGATGCCAAAAGAGAGTTTGGACTGCTTGTGGTGCGTGATATAGCACTACTTATGTTACACATGTAGCGATCAATATCACGTCCGGGTCACCAGTTTTTGTTTGAGCCATGAAGTATTCCTACACAGTTCAGATTTGGTTGGTTTAAGAAGGCTTCCTAATTAAACCCAGAACAACAAAACAACGCTTTCATTTAATAAAAACTTTATTCTAAAATTCTATTTACCAAGCTCGATATTTATATACAAAATTTAATATGACAATTATGCAGAATCAACAAATTCAATTTAATAAATTTAATTGACAACAAATTTCATGCGTGAAATTCAATCTCACGAAATTGTTATTTAGATGCAGGAAAAGTACATGAAATTTACCTAATTAAATTGAATTTGTGCTGCATTTTTTTTCCTTCAATAAAAGTTATTGACTTCTGAATTTGCTGATTGTTTTTTTTTTAATGTTTAATGCTTAAACAATATGTTTGCAATTGACTTAAATTCTTAGGTGTCGGTGCCTCCTTAATAGAATTCACTTTTTCTATCGTTTGGCCGTATCGTATTTTTTGACAATGTATGCCTAAGTAGCTAACTTCTTTTTGGAAGAATTTACTCTTCTCTGAATTTATACACACATTATGGTTAGACAGTCACTTAAGAGCTTCAAACAAGTTATTTTTACAATTTTCTTCACTTTCTCTCCCAATAATTATATCTTTGAGATAGAAAAACACTTCTTTCATATTACCCAAAATTCTGTCCATGACCGACTGAAAAATTGCTGGCGCACTAGATACACCGAAAGGAAGGCGGTTGTATGTAAACAACCCCTTGGGAGTATTTACTGTTAATAACTCACGAGATCTTTCGCTCACTGCTACTTGCTGATACCCGCCAGTTAAATCTAACACAGAAAAGCAATTACAATTGAATAACTGAGCAAAAGTGTCTTCAACACTAGGTAAGGGATAATGTTCCCTTTATATACACCGTTAATTGTAACTCTACAATCTACACATATGCGGATATCACCGTTAGATTTGGGGACAATAACAATAGGGCTTGCCCAACGACTATGCTTTCTCGGAGATAAAATATTTTCTGTACATAACCTATCTAATTCCTTTTCCACTTTTTCCCTCAACTTGTAAGTAACACTGTATGCTGCATGAAATATTGGACATTGCTCTTCTATTAAAACTATATCCACAGTAAAACTATCAATCGGCTGGCTCAAATCTTTTTTAAAAATGTTAAGGAATATGATTTTAATTGTTTCACAAATTTGATTATTACTTACAATACTGATTGAATTATGACTATTAATCCCTTGTTTCCAATTGGGAAAAGTACGTCCAGCTATGTTCTGCCCATGATTGCTTTCCTTGGCTTATCACCCTTTATCACAACTAAGACTAATTTATGGCAGTCACCTCCAAGCCTCACTTCGGTTACAGTAGATCCAACTTCTTCTATTTCATTGCCTAAAACTGTACAAAGTTTATTATTAGATTTTTTCAATAATGAATTAGAAAATAATTGTGAACGATACTATCCTTCGCTAACAATACTGACTATCGCTCCTATATCAACTTCCATGGTTAAGGTTTTACACATGACATCTACTTGACTACTGTTTTTGTTATTGTTGACTACTGAGTGGATAACCTCAATGGTTTTGTTTGCATTGCAGACGTAGCTGGTATGCCCTTCGCGGTTGCACCTATAGCACCTTCAGTTCCTCGCATGGCAAGTGGCTCCACAATGTGATTTCCCGCATCTATAACATTGGTGATTTCGACTATAAATTCTGGGCGGCTGTTGAGTTTTAGACTGATTATAACTTCTTCCTCGACTATGTTGTGTATATTTCTTTTCTTTGTTTACTATAAACTGCGCTCTTTTCTGACCACCGTGATTTGATTTACTTGCCACTGCTCCAACTAATGCACTGGATGCTGGCATGGATCTTGTTGACAGCTCCGATAACCCCATGTTTAGCGCTATTTCACAATACTTTTCAAAAGTAATTGATTCTTTATTTAAAAGTGCTTGTTGTATTCTATCGTTTTTTATTCCTGCTATTAATTTGTCCGATAGAGCTTCGTCTAAAAATTCTCCGAATTCACATGTTTGAGATAGAATTTTTATTCGTACTATGTACTCACTGATACTTTCATCTTCATCTTGCTGTCCTTTGTAAAATTTGAACCTTTCCGATCTTTTATTTGTTTTAGGACCATAATGTTTGTTCAGTATTGGATTTATTTCTTCAAATCCAACATCTTCTGGTTCTTTTGGGCTTGTGAGGTGCATGAGTACCTCAAATGGTCCTCCTCCTATAACAGTAAGTAACCAAACTGGTTTTTCAGCGTCTGGGATTTTATCCCTTTTAAGGAATTGTTTAAACCGCTTTTGCCAGGCGTTGAAGTTATTTCCAGTAATATAAGAATCAAATGTAGCAATTTTCGACATATTATTAGTTTCTGCATCCGTTGCTATTTCACTTTTTATTGTGTCATTCACCAATTGGTTCGCACTTTATTTTGCTTTGTTAATTGACAATTTACCTTTTATTTTATTTTATCCTCGTCGCCAGTTTGTTGTATTCCTTGATAATAATACACACAGGATCAAGTTCATTGTTTATTAATCCTAGTTGCTAATAGCTAAATACAATTTCCGCATGGCTGTAGGGTAAGATATAGCGCGATTCACGGCTGGTCATGTTGAGAGATTCTAATCTTATCTTTTCGGCATGACAAGTCGCAGGGCACTCTTCTTCTTACTTCTACTATTGAGGTGTACACACCTTATGCTTAATATTACACACATGTCTTTTGTTGCATTGTTTCAACACTGGATAAGTACATATTTTAAGCCTAGTCAACATAAAGTTCTCATTGGAAAGAATTTTTACTGTAAAGAACATTTTCACACAAATTGAAATTAAATGAGATACTTTCACCTTTGTCTACCCACACCCCCTCCAACAAGACCGGGAAAAACAAAATATGTAAACTATGTGCTAGTTATGTGCTAAATTGAAGAATTTTTCTCAAAAATTATACAGTTTTTTTAAAAATTCACATTCCGGGGTTCGGGACGACACGCCAAGCTGCACTCCACTCCAGTATTAACTCTTGCAATAAAGTTTTGATTTACACAGGATTTATATGCTAATTATATGCTAATTCTTTGCAATATAAAAAAAAAATTTGCCTTAAAAAGGTAATGCAGGATGACGTAATGTTCCACACACTTTAGTAAAAATACCGCCAAATAAATGCGCTAATTCTTTGCTTAATCTAAAATTTTTCTATTTGAAAATTTAATGGTGTTTTATCGTGGCTTTGATTGGCTCCACACGCTTGGAGTTAAAGGACAGGCTGAAATACCTAGGTATTATATTAGACAAAAAGTTAAACTGGAAACTACACCTCGAAGACAGAGCGAGCAAAGCTCTAAGAGTTTTCGTAATGAGCCGCATAGCGGTAGGGAAGAACTGGGGACTAAAACCGCGGATGATCCTATGGATATACACTAGTGTCATTCGACCCATGTTAACGTACTGTTCGGTGGTGTGGTGGAAAAGAATGGACGTACACCCGGTGGAAAAACATATTAATCAGGGGGCGTCCAGTTCAGCGCTAAGACTGCATCTTAATCTTGGCTGGCTTCATACAGGAACAACAGTTCCACATGAATCCATTTATGAGTTCGTGCAGTCTGTTGCACCAGGCATCGAGATCACCTCCTCGATACTATGCTGAGTAGCAATTTTGAATCTAGAATTCCATCCTGGGCAAAATGGAAATCACATTGCGTGGTTCAAACATTGACAAACCAAATTGCAATTTATACTGATGAGATTGAATTTGCCATGCACCATGAAAGCCATGCCACGGTTTTCAAGGCACTGTGTACAAGGAGATAGCTATCTACTCAGACAGCCAAGCAGCTGTAATGGTTTTGTCTAAACGCCTTATAACCTCCAAACTATTAACGGAGTGCAAAACCACCCTGAGCTCCCTTTCTCGGAATAACAGGGTGATAGTGCAGTGTGTGCCGGGGCACAGGAACAATAACGGGAATGAAAGGGCGGACGAGCTTCCTCGTCTTGTTGCAGCCGCGGAGGAACCTGCCTCTACAGTCGGGATTGCACCAAAACACCTTATCTCAATCATTTCAAGCTGGGCTGACCGCCAACACAGTCGCCTTTGGATAGTAGATCCATCGAGTAGAACAACAAAGGAACTTTGGGGTAAACCAAACCCAAATGAAACAAATAAGCAAGCTTCTAGGACTTAACAATCCAACCCTGAGAACTCAGGTGTCCATTCTCATTGGGCACTTCTCTCTCAGGGGTCACCTTCACAGGATGAGACTTTCTCATGATCCTACACGCAGGGATTGCCGAGAGGAGTCTGGAACAGTGATCTACTTACTTTTTCACTATCGGGCACTCTCAGGAATACGTTAGGGGAATCTCACATCTCCTGGACGAGTTACACGAAGCCAGCAAAGAGGGCTGGGGGCCAATATTAAATTCACGATAACAGCAAGTGGACGCTCTACCATTTTGAGTTATTTATCAATTTGTTCTTCAGCCCTTATGATTATATTTAGAGTTGAGTAAATGATATAGTTTTGATTTGGGATGAGATCCCTGATGCCCGCTTCATTCGATGTGATGGCGTGATTTGAATTCTCACTTTGACTAGCCTTGGTTGTTTTATACTGTTCTCCCTTAGGAAAGTGTTGATCATTTTTAACCAGTTGGTGTTGATTGGGCAGGATTTTGCTCTAGTCGTCTTGACAATTGTTACAACATGTACCGTCTGGTTAAATTGATGACTTTCTTGGGATCTTTCATTTGGAAAATTTTCTTTCGTTTTTAATTTGATCGGAACTTAATGTTTACTAATTACATATTTTCTACAGTATATGTTTTGACCTCTACGGTGTCTTGTGGTGGGTATACATTATAAC
This sequence comes from Dioctria linearis, assembly GCA_963930735.1. Taxonomy (NCBI): domain Eukaryota; kingdom Metazoa; phylum Arthropoda; class Insecta; order Diptera; family Asilidae; genus Dioctria; species Dioctria linearis. Next base: position 83,616,010 of record OZ005740.1, read on the forward strand.
TTTATATTAATTTATAGATTTATGTTGCTGGTTTTACGATGATAACTCATCTCCTCTTCTCAGGGCTTTCAATTGTCTCCAAAATCCGACCAAATGGCCATTTGTTGGAGAGCCTGAGGAACTGTCCGGAAGTTGGCGCCCCCATATCATTGGGGTCTGATAATAATGTTGTAAGATATCGAGAGTTCATTTGGGCTTCAATTTGAGTTAATACTGTTTTCAACTCTTTATTCTTCCCTCCCTACTGAGAGAATCGATCTAGGAGGAATTGCCTTCCATTCAATATAATTGAGATGACAAAGCTTTTGAATATTTGATTGGAATGATTGAGAGGCGAATATTTCTTTCAGTTCTCCTAATTCAGATTACGTACCCATGAAGTGCATTTGTCACAGTGCATTGTGCGACAAATGCTTTTTCGAGATATAAACCTTTTTATTGAGTTGATTAATGCTTTCTGCTAATATCACTAATGACCTCCAAGTAAATATTTTAAAGCATATAAATAGTACAATACTTGCTTTAGTTGAGGCCCTTCCTCTAATATTTTGTTGCATGTGACATGGTTCACAAAAGTCAGCTCCACTAGTATAAAATGGTTGCACACCTGAAACACCTAATGCATGCATGCAAGCAATTTGCTTGACATCTAAGGGCCGGACTCGTTGCCATTGTATAGCCATCAAAGTTTGAGGGAGGCATGCATGTTGTGAATAACTTCGTTGTCTCGTAGTAGAGTCCTCTGTTATTAAGAATGAATGAGATATTTTAGTGATTTTCTTTGTTAGAGTTAAGAAGCTCAATTATCCAAAAATCCACCAATGTTGGAGCTAGAAGCTCAATATTTTTGTGTTGGTGTATCTTTTAACAGGAGACGAGAAGCTCATTACCTGTGTTGGCCATGCCATGTTAGAGCTGAGAAGCTCAATATCTGGTATGAAGAAAACGCCACGAAAATTACTGGTTAAATTCTGACCATTTATTTTCAATAGCACTATATTTATACTATATTAAGAGCGCTTAATTTGCTAAACTTAAAAATGAAATTTTTTTGTCATGGGAAAGACTAAAAGTGTTACAAATACTCTATGAAAATTTCTTACCTTACTCATATCGATAAAATTTAATGTTATCGATAAATGCATGACCTCTATATGAACAAAGTATCATAATGGTTAAATGCATACATTGCAATCTTTTCTAATTAAAAGAGTGCTAAGCGAAATGAAATAAAAATGACATACAGTCATCGGTTGCTTCATAGCACAATTACTTTTTTATAGTTCATTAAGTAATACGTAATATATTACTTTTACAACTCTAACTTTGATATTTTATTAATGGTTCGTAGAATGGCGTGTGGCTATTCCGATCGTATTTCTTTTGTTTTGTTATGTTTGCTTTTGCTCTCTTTATTATTATTATTATTGAGGTGCTCGTATATGCATTTACCGTTACGGCATGTAGGTTATGAGGTACGCTCTACAATATGCTTGAGATGTAAGTGTCGTATTAAAAGCTCGGTGACCATATGATCCTTTGGTAGAATAATTTGTTATTTTACGACCCTTTCCAAATCAATGTGTATTAATCAGACTTCTAGCCTGATGATTTCATTTGCTTCGTCTACAAATGGTCATAATGTAAGAATTGGACTTTTATTGTAAATCGCAGCCTCTCTTTTGAGACCAAGATACTTTCTCTTAAAAGTAGTTATCTGTACATTCTTTGTTATACAATTTTCGGGTATTTATAGTTCAGCTTATGTTGATTCTCCTCAATACGTACATATATGTTTTAGCAATTAACAATTATTAGTGAATCGAATACAATTCCCAATAATTCATTGTAACTTACAAAAAGAAGCCTAGTGGTTAATAATACTTATGATATCAATATAATTCTCTCTTAGCGTATTCGTTACAAATGCAAACTTTCGTGTTTTTGCTTCAGATGCTTCTAAATTTATTTGAAATTAATACAATAATCTCCAAAATTAAAAGTACCGCTAGTTCCGAGATCAGTGGCTTTTTTCTTCTAAATTTCTGTTTTTGTATGCATATTTTTATAAGCCAACTTTGACTTATTATATAACTCTTAAGTTTTCCCTCGCAGCTAAGCCAATATCCAACAGTCCTAAAAGTTTTCCATTTTTTTTGTTTTTTTTTTTTTTGTTCTTGATATAAAACAACATTCAACATCAATTGTATATTAATTATACTGTCAGAGAAGTATTTTGGATTACATCAATCTGTTTTGGGTCTGTCTGGTGTAGGTTTTAATAAACTTGTGCCGTTCAGATTTAAAGATCTGCGACGTGACCTTTTGATCTCCGCCTAACCTAGTTGTACGAGTGATTATCATATACTCTAATATTGTTTTGCCTACTCCTCAAAATAGCATGCATTATTAGTATTTTATCTTCGAGAAATATCGGTTGAAAGGTTCTTTACGCAGCGCTCTTAATTTATATCATTGCAACACCTGCGAAAAGAAATCTCATTTTATTCTTCAAATTTGGCTTGTCTGTAGCTTCACCCACTCCATGTACATTTAGCTATAATCGTTATGACTAACACGGATGGGCAGACATTTATATATTAAATTAATTTAAATTCTGAAAAAAAATGTTGTAATACAAACGTCTGTTTTCATGTACTACAATACAAAGGAAAAATAACAACAATTTTTTCATTCCAACGCAGAACAGATGGAAATTTAAAGCTTAACGTTTGTTGCAATGCCCTTACCAAACAATTTCTACGTTCTATGTTGCACATTTTAATAGTATAAAAACATATACGTAAAATTCTATATAAAATCTGTACAACTCTGTACAGCTTAAATCTAGAAGAATTTTCTATGATGTTGCATCAGTAGAGCAGCACTCAAGTAGAAAAGCGGATTAGATTCTCTACCTTTGAAAACATCTAACAATACTCCAATAATGGATTTACAAAGAGAATTTATTTTAACAATTTTCAAGAAGTGTACACATATTGTATATAGTACATGTTACATTTCGTTGGGAAAATTTTGTTTTGAATCAGCAGATGACCTATATGTAGGAAAATCGGATAAGCAAAAATCTAAAATCTAATCGTATGGGAAGTCCTTACTTTGAACTATACAACTAACATTTCATAACATAATCAACAACAAAACAATAAACAGGGTTACATTGGTAAAAGTTATATTTTACGTAATCGTTAGCTTATTGGTGTCACAGAGCGGTTCTGGACGGACACCAAACTACTCTGGACACAATGCATAAAGTTCTCGTTAACGAGCTGGAATTGAGTAACTTTATAAAGTATACAATTGTAAAAGCATTCCGAATCCCGATGTAACTTCAAAGGCTATGCTAAATACCTTGAAGGATGCGCCTATCCTTACATACCCTGGTATGCTTTGACCATTTTTAGTTACCTACAATAGGTACTAACAGCGTGGCTGCTGGTTTGGATTGAAGGCGTTTGGTCCCAATTATTTAAAGTACCAACCATTTTGATGTAGTTAATAAATACGTGATATATACTCCTCGATCCCCGCCTATACACGTTCACTGTAATTTTCAGGGCTAGCGGTTTAAGTTTCAAACCACTTCCAGATACAACGAGATCGTTGGCCATATGACTTAAATATATTTGTAGAAGCACAGATTTCACATACATACATTGAAGCCTAATATATATATACACATATATTTTTAATAAATGCCGATTTTTAAATTTGACCTAAGAAGCAACAATTTTATTCACTGGTGCTATGGTCTCCTGACCACAACTTCTATAGAAAATATGTCGAATTAATTTAAAAAAAAAACAAGAGAAGAAGTTATAATTGATCTAAGACCAATTCTCACGCAACCCTAGCTACATTAATGTCTGTATGTAATTTCGTATGGTCATCCGTCTGCGCAAATTTGATTTTTGAAGTAGTTTATCCATCTATTTCTAGAATGGTTCGTCGGAGAGTAAAAATGACTATAACAAATTTCATAGGACTTTATATTCTGAAGAAATATTCAGTGCATTAACAAACAACGTCTCGGACTGACAGTTTTCATAGTATACGTAAATGAACTCAATATTGTATGGCAATTTTATTGAAATTTGATTTACAATTTTAATGGAAACGTATACAAAATTCAGCTCTCTAAGTGAACATATTCTCGAGCTACCGTGAGGACGGACAGGTGGACAGACAGACCGACAGATAGATACACGGATGGACTGACAGACGGACACACGAAAATCAGAAAAAAATTAATATTATGTTTGGGTGTCTATTTTGCTCTACCATCATTATTTCTATGCATTACAAACGGCATGACAAAAAAAAGCTAGAATTGGTGTAAGACCAATTTTTATGATACCATAGATGAATGCCCGTATGAAATTTCCTATGATCACTCATCTGTGAAAGTTTGATTTTTGAAGTAGTTTTTCGCATATATTTCTAAAACTGTTCGTCGGACAGAAAATATGATTATAACCAATTTTTTAGGATTTCCTATTCTGAAAAAGTTTTTAGTACAATAAAAATGTGTAGGGTTGACCGTTTTCACAGTAGTACACGCAAAAAACTTTAATTTTTATATGGCAACACCGAGAAGTGATTGCCCGTCTTAGTCCACTTTTAACATTTTATTTGCTATTATTATGAAAACACCATCTACCAAATTTCAGCTCTCTATGTCGACGCGTACTCAGGCAGTGTTTCAAATATATAGTGGAAAACGAAATTTTTGTATGGCAACCCTACGAAAGAGTTGCCCAATTTATCTCATTTTCGAATTTAATTTTACTTTTTTGTTTAAAGTCCGTGTACAAAATTTCTGCTCCTAGGTATACGCGCTCTCGAGTTATCGTGCGCACAGACAGCTAGATGGACGCATAGAAATAACTTTTAATATTATCCATTTTACTCTACCAGCATTATTTCTGTGCGTTACAAACGGAATGACAAACAAAGTATACCCTATAGATTTCATGTAGGGTATAACTAGGATATAAAAAGAATGCCTGCCTATGTTCACTAATTTTACATCCAATGAAATGACCCCCTCCCACAAGTTAAAACCACAGTATTGCTGGAATGCGGATTGCTCAATATTTCTTAACGTCGGCCTATGCTGATGGATTGATTTACCACCCTTAATATTCTAAAATCCCTAGAAATAGTTTAACTTTGCAGAAAACGATTATTTCCCTGATGTATTTCTGTCTGCACAGACATGATGTGGATTTGGGTGGTCGAATTCATTATTTGAGAAGCACTCTCGAGGCGCAATTTTAGTATATATTAAATGCACTTCCAATGTTTGCAAATAATGTGGTGAAAATTCGCATACCCTTCGCTATGCCTGATCTGATAAACTGAAATTTATAACGCAATAAATGTTCATCTGTTTAACCCTGCACGAAGCATGAGTAAGGTATGCATTCAGATAGTAGCGAGGAAAATTCGTTATTGAAGGATGCAGACGGCCTCACTTGCACGCAGAGGTAATAAAAATTAAAAGAATTTGGTTAAGAAGGGATCTTTGGCGCGATCATTTCTTGTACCTGCCTAGTCGATTGCAAGTGGTTAGTGCGCATAGTTGAGTAATAACAGAGAACATCTAACAGAAAGAATGCGCATCTCATATATTGAAAAGTTTTATATGGCGGGTCGTTCCATTACGACCGCCACTTACCGATGGTGATATTGCGACCCGCTTTCACAAATTTTACAAAAACTCGGCTTTGAATGGCGGCCCGCCGCCAGTTACCAGTGGTGAGTGGCGGCTGGCGGGTCATCATCGTCAATGCACCAGCACAGCACCAGAGCCTGAAGTCCGCATCATGCCCATGCATTGCATTGCGTGTTCTTTTTGCTTCTTTTACCTCTTCTCTAAGAGAGAAAATTTTCATTTACATTGCATTGCAGCAGAACATAGGGATAGGATAGGTATTGGTGGGCGACAAGCAGTCTAGTCACAATCACTGTCAGTTGCATTGATTCCTATACTTTTGCTAAATAGCCAAAATATGCTGTGCAAAAGTTCTTATGAAAAATGTTCGAGTACATAAATTAATAGAAAAACCGGCTGGGCTCTCCAGATAGGCAACATAGTGAAATATTAACCTGTGCATCGCTGCTGGCGGTTGCCTGTGTATAGCTGTGGGGTGGTGGAGAACAGAGGGAACAGAGCAAATTTCTCTCAGTCTCAAATATTTGCTTCTTCCCGTCTGCTACGTCCCGATCGCATAGCCAATAACTATACAACTTGTGCATCTTTAGGAGCCAGTTGAAGCTTCTTGATAAGTTATTTGTTCTTTGGTAATAAGCATCTGAGAAAAATTATAATTAGTGAATACATTTCATGAAAAGTAGAGTAAGGGCACGTGTTAGTACATCAAAAATATTTGAGCGATTATGTGGATTAATATAAGCTTATATTAGAGTGTGATTAATATTGATACTAAATGGGTATTTTCTCGGTGACTCGCAGGTAGGTCCCGAGAAACTAAAGCTGTCATCACACGGAGTGTATCACGTGGGCAGGTCCCGTGTTTGAGTGGGGTCTAATCACAAGTTGAGAATCCAGATCGCCCTTAAGAGGAAGATTCCTTTGGGTTTGCGCGTCCCGCTACCAATTTATTGTTTTCTAATGTGTTAGTTTAGTATTTATAGAATATTCTAGAACTTATATGTAAACCCACTGAGTATGTCTTACTCAGAAGAACCCTTTTTTTTCTCTTGCAGACGATCAGCTTTAAGGTGACTTCACTCTATATGTGTTTTGTTTTAAAGAATCAAATATATAAAAATTAAAGGAATAAACTTTACTGGTAAAGATATATATATATATATATTGTTTTTGTTTTTCCACATCCTAACACATGTCAATCGAACGAGCTCATGGTTTCTTTAACGTTTCTTTCAGATACTATATTTGCCTGTATTTTGGTTGATTCGAATGAACTATTGCGGTGTTGATAGCATAAGACGAGCTTTACTTGAAACCTGGTTTCATAGGACAAATTACTGGAAAATCTCATCTAAAACACAATCCTTCTATTTTCCAAATGCGATTACGTAAGCTTCATTATTGATTGTAAAAACTAATAGATATGTCTAACTTGAGAATTTCTCAAGAGATGGCGATATCATAATTCCGAATATTTTTATTAGTCAAGAACACACATTTGGTAATTTCGAAATTTAATTCATGAAGAGAAACCATTAGTTCTGTAAACTCTTCATGGTGAAATTGCATATGAATTTATCATGGCTTACTTTTGTGTACTTATACACAAATATACTTAGTTACACGAATTTGTATGCCTTATACCTTTAGTCCCGTCAATAGGGACTAAATAAGGCCTTTGCCTTAGAAAAGGTGGGGTAGTTGTGATATTTATATATATTATTTAGTTCCGCGGCCGGATGAAATATTCGAGTTTTCAGCCTTGGGGGAGGCGCCAGGGGGGTCTATGCGGTCCACCTGCTTGGATTAAAGGTACAAAAAATTAACTCCTCTCAACGGTTGGTTCTACGACACAAATGGCTGATACAAAATTGAAGAATTTTTTGTATAAACACTTTTTTGTAAGTCTATTGTGTAACGAGTTAGAGCGGCGGAAACGTAAACATTCTTCCAAAAAAATCTGTAAGTATAGTACCCCTCATACAGGGTGTTTCGTCGATGGTGGTCCATAGGATTGAAGGTGATAGTAGTCACCTGGTCAAACAAAAAATTGTATGCAGGGAATTTAGTTTTCTTCAAATTTGTATCAGTCATTTTTGTCGTAGTATACACCGTTGGGGAACTATTTTGAAAAAATATATTTTTTAGCTTTAGTACAAGATGACGGACCGCTCAGACCCCACTCCCTGTCGCAGGGTGAAAATATTGGATTTTCATAGGGGCCCGGAACCAAATCACATATATAAAAATTATAACTGGCCCACTTTTGTGGGCAAAAACTCCTGTTGACTGGACTACTTGTAAAATATGCAAATTAATGTTCGATTTTTATTTTTGTATCCCTGTAAGTTGTGTTTTGGGTAATTTTAATAACGCGTACTTCGCAATGGACCCGATTTCTCCTTATAATGCAATCGGGCAAATTCTGATTTAAAGATGTAAAATATATTATGGAAGTAGATGATGAGTGATGGTCTTGGACGTAAGTCCCAGACAGCCAGTATGAGCTGACTGATCACTCGGCGACAGCGTTGAAATGCAGGACGGCAAGCTAGCTTGCCTCAGCTATGGACAGAGAGTGTGGGGTGGGTACCACGAAGTACCTGCCGCTGCCACGTAACCATAACCAAAAGGAATCGTGCCTCGACTACCAAAAACGAAGATCTTCTATATGGAAAACCACGGAAAAAAAGAGCACCACACTATCAGATGAACAACACATTCTTGACTATGCTTATTGAGAATAAAAATGTATCGCCAAATCTAACCTCAAACTGATCAACCACTTTCGTACTGATTACTTGCAATTTCCAGGCGCCACTGAAGGATACGCAAAATAGATTTGACGGAAACTCGATACCGATTAATATACATACATATTTAGCCCCGGAAGCACTTGTATTCTAAGTGCTTTGAACTAGCTATTAATGGCAATTGAATATAAATAGTAACCGCTTCCATAAAACTTGTATAAAATTTCAAGCGCTCCTTTGACGGATTGCGCAAAACACGTTCATCACGTATGTGTAATTGACAAATATATAGACTGGTACTCAAGTTTATATAAAATAATTCTAACTATCAGGCGCTCCTTTGGCGGATGGCGCACAATAATGAATAATTTACTTCTGTAATCACTTTAGTACCAACCAGGTGCTCCTCTGGCGGATGGCGAAAAATAATTTGTCGAGAATTTGTACAGATAAAAGAGACTCTGTGACTCTCCATTCCCACATGGACTCTAATACTTAGCTACCTTTTTGCATAAAATTTTGTATTCCGGTTTATCCCCTGGTATTTTCTGATCTACAACAGCATAATATTTTCCGTTTTACACTCTCGAGACTCGCGGATGATCCCTGATTTTCTTTACACTTTCTCCTTCTTAGCTGCCTTCCTCCTTTTCAGCACCCTTGTCAACTCTGTTCTTCTCGATTTCTTAATACAGGATTTCCGCTGTCACCTTTTTCGCCTTTTTTCTTCCCCGATTTGCTCTGTTCCCCCACATGATGTTGTTGTTCCTCTGACAGCTCTGACTATCAGAGGTCAGGATAATGCTGCTGCCGTGCCCACAAGCGACCATAGCATATATTAACCTCACTACCCTGCAACACTGCTTTGACAGTTTATCCACGACCCATTTTCTATAACTATACCCAGAAAATCTAACTCTCAGCTCATTCAATGTTTTGTTTCCATTTCCGAAATTTCCTTTGAATTTTCTCATACATGAGAACATTCTCCTCGCTGCAGTGCAGATGTGACCCATCATATTCAAAATTGTTTCATGGATGGTGAAGCTTTAAGCTTTTCAGAATACTTTGAAGGAAATCATTGCTCCCGTTGTGCTATTTATTGTGCAGTGTGGGTGTAAAAATGGTTTGTATAGAAATTATTCGTCCTGCAACTTTATCAAATTCTATTTACTAGTGTATATATACAGCATACAGTAGACAATGTGCATAGAACCATGTCAAGTATTGTTTCAAATAGAAATTGTTAAAACTTACAGCGTTGGTTATTGATATATATACCTATATCTATATACTATGTAGTTGGACATTTTTACAGAAATATTCTTTTCAGGCTTTGTACTTGATTATTAAAGTTTAGTTATATTTGTTCAAGTTTAGCCTATTCTCAAACCAATGCTCAGCCCTATACTGAAAGATTATTTGTTTCCCTAGTCCCTGAAATTTAAAAAAAAAATATCGTCCAATTTCCTGACCTGACAAAAATAAGATTGCCGAGAGATATTCTCTATAAATAGAGGGCTCACTTTCTAAAAGTACTGACAAGGAAAGTGTTGCTCTCTTAATTAGGTTATACTAATTATTATAGTACCGTTGGGAGAGTGCTTATATACTCTCAAAAAAATGCAAATAGTTTTTTATGAAACATACGAAACTCTAGCAAAAAAAGTTTAGGTACTTTTATAAGAAAAAAATAACTTGCTAATGTGCGCCATTTAATTCTGACAACGCATTCATAAAGTAGTCGTAGACCTCTACAAGAATGAAATACGAGGGATAGTTATCAAAACTCAACTGCGTATATTCTTTAATAAGGCGCTGGTAGACTTTTATGAGGTGAGAATTGATAGTTGGCTAAAAACACTAATCCATTCACAGTTTCCCAAATTTCTGCCGAATCTCTGATTTGTGCCATTACCTTTCCATACGTATTTTCCGTATACCCTGAAAGGAAAAAAAAGCAAATCACAAAGAACCATGCTTTTTAAATAAATAAAAGATAAAAAAAAATAGATAGATGTATTCCCGGCTTAGAACATATATCAAACAGGAATGCTGATAAGTTCGATCTAGTGAAGCCGAGCTTGTATGTGTTGGAGTATGTCTCCTTTGTAGTTGTACCGCAGTGGGGACGGTAAATATCATATTCATAACTGGGGCCACATTAAATCTTCGTGGCGGGAAAATTTGAAAATGTTGTTTTAATTTAATTTTATCTTTACATTTGTAAACACGATCTATTATGTATTCAAAAATAATTGAATATTAATTGTTATAGATGGGTTTCGCTCTGGGAGTACTTCTTACGGCACGTGTAAGAAGTACACTCTACTGAACCTGAACGTGTAAGAATCTGCTGTGGTGCTAACTATTTTTGCTTTATATTTATTTTAAGAAATGAAAAAAAGAAATCCGATCCGCTGATAGCGATTTTCAAAAAGCTACGCTACTTCCTTATTGTTAGTCCTCTGCACTACATAGGTAAGTGTATACAGATCACACGCAGGATGATTGAGCAAGGCATTACATAAGCAAGATAATGAGCAATGATAAGTATTTGTTGTTATGTACAAAAGCATAAGTTACATATATTGATCACTTGCGTATTTTAGTGGAAAATAACTCTTGGGTTTTCCGAGCCCCAGATGCGACAATTTTGCTTGTTGACGAAGCCATCGAGGTGGAAATGGGCCTCATCACTCAAGATGAGTTTTCGATGGAATTCCGGATCATTTTCATACATTTTAAGGACCCAATCAGCAAAGACTCGACGTTGTTGATGATCGGCCGGCTTGAGTTCTTGTGTTAACTGAACTTTATAAGCCTTAAGACCCAAATCTTTATGCAAAATTCGGTGTAATGACGTTTGTGGAATGCCTAATTCCAAAGAACGACGAGGAATGGACAAACCTGGGTTTTCTTCAACACTTTCGGCTACAGCAGCAATATTCTCGGCTGTTCTTGAGCGACGTGCACAGGTTTTATTCTTCACATCACCAACTTGTCCCGACAGCTCGAATTTTTCTACCAATTTCTGTATTGCGGTCCGACAAGGTGCTTCACGACGACCCAAAAATGTTCGAGTTTTACGATCCGTCTCTGCCACACTTTCAACATTTTTATAGTAAATTTTAATAATTTCAATGCGTTGTTGAATCGTGTGTTGTTCCATTTTTATTAATGGCGTAGTTTCTACTTGTCAAATGTCAAAAAATGACAGCTCCAAAAGTGAGATCTACTGAAATAGCGGGCTAATTAAAATAACACTTCTTATTGGAAAACCCTTTATGTATAAATAGAATGCAAACAAAGTACATATCTACACTAGCAAACAAAATGATTAAATGAATAAATTTAAATCATTTACAGATTTTACACCTTTGGGCATAGTATAATAAGCTTGTGAACCATATTGCACTAAGTTACCAGGAGCGACCACGAGGAGGTATGTGTAAAAATGTAAGAAGTTCGCAAAAGTATCTTTTCTGTTACTGTGGGCAAAATATTTTAGCCTAGATTTATAAATTATTTATACTTTATTTCAGTTTCACGTACATCAGATGCTATTCACTTAGAGCATAAGAAAGTTCTTAGATAACATAATATCTTAGAAATCCAGTTCTTACTAATTTAAATTAATAAATTCGATCAATTGAAGGTAGAAGACTAATAAAAAGTGAAAAGATTAATAAACAATAAAATTTACCTAAACTTGTATGCACAGAAATGATACTAACTCAAACTTCGTACACGCCCCCAGCAGTCCTTGTAGCTTTTGCTTCATCTCTTTTTTCTAAAAATTCGGACTGCGTTATGGTGGAGTTTAAACATTTACATACCTTTAAATATCCCGATTTTTGTATAATGCTGTCTGAGTGAAATTTTTTTTGATGCTTTTTATGCAACAAAATATCTCAAAATCCATGGCTGGAAAAGTGGTCCTCACAAAGAGAGTCTCTTTGAGCTGGCTTATACTCTGGCCGGCCAATCGCATCGCGCCATTTCGTTTTTAAAATTTCCTCCTTAGGAAACCTAAAATCAAAAAATAAGTAAATTTAGTGGAAACGTCTAAACCAAATTAACAAAACTATATGTTGAAAAGTTCTAATTACAAATAAATAAGTTGTAGGTACCTACATATATGAGAAAATTTTATAGCAGATTCCAGCAAGAACAAATTTCACAATTCAAATCAAAATACAAATTTATCACAGGAATGAAATATATATATAAAATATAATAAGTTACTTTTAAATAGGCTATTTTACATTTTCCGTTTAATTGATTTATCTACTCAAATCAAAATATTCAGATAATTTTCCAAATGTCCCCTAAAAATATTTTTAACCCACCGCCATTGACTTATTGCTTTCGACTTTGACAGTTGTCTTTTCACGTAAACAAGAATTTTTCTAACATGTAAGTGCACAACAAAATTCAATTTTTTATATTTGCTTGAAGATGATTCAGCAATGTTTGGTATTATTTGTTAAAAGTAAATGGATTACAAATAATTTGTGAATATACTTGCCTAAAAAATGCTTTCCACGGCCCAGTTTTTCCTCTATAACTCCAGCAACCTTTTACTGAGCACTTCATTGTTCAAATTGTATTTATACACAAGTTTTTTACACTAAATATTGTTTTAAATTGTTTATATTAATACACTTGACTAGTTTTGAAAAAAACTGTTGTTTGTTTTCCCTGCGAAATCACAAATAATTAACATAAATTATTTACCGTCACGAAAACACAAAAACTCACTTGGCAGATAAGACTTATATCTCGCTTTCTCCAATATATTCGGGCCTTTGTTATTGCCTTCCCCTTCGAGATAATTATGAGGAGAAGAAAGCTTTACTCATGTACACGAATTTTATACGATACCCGCATTCCTGTTTGAGATATGTTCTAAGATTCCCGGATAGCAAAATGAGCAACAATAACAAATGATAAACGTCAGATGCCAATCAATTAAATTAATGAGCCTGCGATGTAATTACTACTGCAGAGCAGCCAATAGCAGATTACGACAATATCCACGTTACAAACATCCGGCACGATCCACATAAGTTAGTTATTTTTAATCGAAACTAAAAAATGTTGTTACATTTTAACAAATGATCAATTATAACTTAAAAAAAAAACATTTAAACTTTGTAATATGTAAAAAAAAGTTATGAAAAGCCACTTTATAAATACGGTATATCGCAGTATCATGGTTATGTCTCTACAGCATTATTACTTCTAGGGCGAACTGTTGTTACTATGGTCAACTGCTGTTGCTGTGGCCAACTGCTGCTTCTATGGCAAATGCTGCTGCTGCAAAGTTAAAATCGTTCTGTTGGTGCCATGCACATTTCAAATGCAATAAAACCGCATGCTAGCCTCATTTTTGCAGCAAGCGATTATTGATCATACATCGGGAATCGACTTGGCTATTACTAACAAAATTACTTTATTTTGGGTCTCGACTGAGATAAGGACAGTTATTCTGGGTATCGAGCAGAATAACCACCACTAATCAATCTACCTTATTTTGGGTCATGACTGATATAAGGGTTTTTAATCTGGGTATCGACTAGAATAAATATTGCTAACACAACTTTGCATTGTGTCTCGACTGAATTAAAGTATCTTATTCTGGAGAACGACTAAAACAAAAATTTCACTAACGAAATATCTACTTTGGGGCTCGACTGAAGTAAAGTATCGGGTTCCGGGATACAACTAGAACAAGATATATATTAATCCCTTTTAACGCCATAAAGTCGATTCCATAATTTAGATTGGTGAGTATCATATAGTAATCATTTATTAATTATATATATTTTGTCGCCATTTCTCAAGTGTGAATTGATTTATAACAACTTGAGTTGAGTTAACTGATCGCAGTTCTTAACTTCGTACAATAAGTGAAGGAATTTTCTTTAAGTAACAACATATATTGTAATTGTATATTTAAGGTATTATTTCTCTTGATATTATATAACCATATTTAGTCATAAGATGAAGAGTGTATTTAAGTCACGTATAGTGAAATAAACCACTAAATTTTAAATTAACCGGCGATCTTATTTACAGTCCCCTTTTTCATTACCCATTTTAGTACTCTTCACACGGGCAGAACAGTTACATATAACAAGAAGGCACTAGCATCATTAGATGATAAAGTCTCAGTATCAAAAATCAAAGCAGTATGAAGTAGCGGATGATAACATATCTTTATTGAGCTATCATCAAGATATTTCAGTCCCCAACAACGTGGATTTTTATCTCCTCAACATATCGCCTGAGGAACTTTCACCCCATCAATTCCAGTGCCATGCAGTTTAATATACCACTTCCGCATTTTCATTATAAGCAAGCCGAGTAAACTTGTTCCTTACAATCTTTTCTCTGCACTCAACTGTGGAAACACCGAATCTCTCCGAAGGTATAAATCGTGTGAACAGTGACCCATCTCTTACCGCTTGTAAAATAGTGGCAATATATATGAAATATAAGTGCAGTTAGTGTTTCAGAATTATAGCTATAAACCTGCAATTACGTGTTTCAATCATTAAAACCAAAAGACACCTTGCACCTTAATAAAAGGAAATACTTCTAACAGTAAAAAACTATTACATGAATGTGTATATAGTAAGGAGATTCTCTAATTACGATTATAGTAAAAAATTTGAACACTAGTTATCCTTCGAGAAGCTTAAACATTGATCATCTGCTACATAATCACACTTTAAATTAAATTTTAAATTCGCTTACCCAGCCCCAAAGGATTAAATATTGCTTTCAATAATGTCACCTTTCTTCTACTACATACATGTCTCATTGTAGTTGGCGGAATGTGCTAATCCTATTCATGTGAATGTAAGAGGTAATGCGAAAATCGTTAAATACTTTTATTTCCCATTAAAGCACTTCAGTGATCTTTCTGAATTAATTTTCATTACGAAACATTTTCCAATAAATTGCACAGAAAACCCAAAATATCCTTTATTTATCCAAGCACGATTTTCCCATTAATTTTGTTACCACGATGTTATACTATAATCATACTGAGAGCACGACGGGAACCATTTTTAAATGTTCGAATAGATAGATGTACAAGATTTAGGAAAAAAGTAAAAGGAAAATCACTAACCTGCCGTCCCTTTACTATAAAGATAGAAAATGCGTTTTTCTATACTGAACTAATGTGAAAAATTTAATTTTCCCTTTTCAATGTACTTATCACAACCCTTGCAAGGAGTTCCGTTTTTCAAATGATATATGGTAACTGCACATAGATCTAGAAGTTGCCTGAAAAAACATTGTGTGGAAATATTATAGCAAATTCCACTACGGCTATACATCAGTTTGTACAAAATGCAGACGGTTAAAGAAATCAAAAGCTATATGGTCTAAAAGTTTTGTAAGAACATTTATGTACTCAAAAAATCTCTCATTGATCTCTGGATTGTTCAAAATTTATAGGTCGGTTGGGAAACTGGATAAAAAATCCATACGGACACTTTCCAGTCCAATGCAAAAACAATTAATTGCCGATTTCAACAAGTGTTCAACATACTTCCACGTGGTCATCATAAGTAACCAACTTTTAGTGGTTGGGCTAAATGTGCAATGATCATGTCCTCTAAAGGGCATTAGACACATTTTCTCAAAAAAACTTTGGTACTACGAACGAGTACAGAATACTTCGAGATCGAACTGAATCAATAGTAACAACCATGGGGTTTCGAACGATATGGCACGATATCATGGTTGTATAACTCGGTGAAATTAGATGATTCCATGCTGAAGAGCAGGTTACCTATGTTAGAACAGCTTCTTGCACTCTGTGGAAACCCAAGGGAATAACACAGAGTGCCATAAAAAACCTATCTAGTCTTATTAGGCGGGTCACCAGTTTCGGAGAGAATCATTATGGTGAGTTTGATCCTGCACACGTATGAAATTGAGAAATATCTGGTAGTGCTATACCCCACGGGGAAAAAGAAGAACAAGAAGAACATGAAGAGGAAGATTAAAACAAGTTGTAGACATGACTGATCAAGGGTTTTGAGCTATATTCTAGAGAGCATTTCACTATCCTGTCGATCGATATGATTAAACGTAAATGGCCACGATAATAACAGTCTGAAAAATAATTGACAATCCAGAAAAATGAAGAGATATATTGTTTTTGTTATAAGTGGTACTTGCTTTAACCATAATGACACTCGCAATCATGTTTGGATATTAGCAGATCAAAGAAGTCGCATATGTCGCTATCAGAGTTAGGTTAAGAATATTTAGAAGGCATCCAAAGCTTTAGAGGAACATACATTGGAAGTGACCACTGACTTGTTGAGGCTATTATTATTATTATTGTGTGGGTTCGGGTGGTCCCCGGATATTAGACTCTAAACATTATGATCTGAGAGGCTTCCTTGTGGCTAAAATAACGATACCTTAAACTGGAAGGACCTTCATTTGGAAGACCTGAAGGGCAGAACCAAGGTATTGGAATTTAAAAATTATCCATGTATATCTCTTCCAAAATGTTTACAAGGAGAGCTATATATTTACGAACGAATACCCCTTATTTCCAACACCAAGCTTGATTTATTGCTTTTGATAGACATTCTCCAAGCCTCGAAAAAAGTCTGAGAATTCCAGACTTTTCCAAATAATTATTTGATTGGATTCACTTTTACAAATGAAGCTGATACATTCAGACTTGGCAAGTTACTTGAACAATTAAAAAAAAATATCACTTTATCATGAAGCTCATAAGTGAATATGTTTACTTGCGATAAGCTTGAAATCATCTTGTTTCTCTCTTAGCAGACATTAGTTGAATTTTAAATCTGATGTATGATACAAGTTTAGACAATTCAGATTTGTGCATACTGTCAACCTAGTTTCAACAGTATATTGCGGAAATGAAGTGACAGCAGTCAAGTGATGTTTAAAGCTTACATTCCACTTCACTATTCAATTGATGCAAAATTTCGCAAAAGTACCTGACGATTGAAAGCATAAGCTTGATCAAAGTTGTATCTAACTTGCCTAGTTTCATTGAGCCTTCGAGTTGTCTATTCCTGCAGTTTATCTACTATCTAGAGTTTTTCATAGCAGTTGTTACGATAACAGGGAATTCCTGAATGGAATTACCAAAAATGTAACTGTAGGGTGGTTACTGTTAGTGTAGCGGAAAGTTAAATTCAGAACAAATTGCAGTAAGTTCACATTCGATTTATGTATAGTTTTATTCACGCTTCTATGCACTTTAATCTTTAGTACGATTTAGCTAATGCATATAAGTATTAATCATACAAATTTCTCAGGCAAGCCAAAAATTAGTTCGCAGCTTTGTCCAAGCAAACCCGAGACGGGAAGATGAAGGACATCTGACATGAACTAATTGTACAAATTAAACTACTGTATTTTGATTATTTCAATATATCTTAATTATGTATTTGAAACACTTAATCTTAACAAATTTCACAAATGAATTTGAAGCTAATTAGAAAAATTCACCAACACAATTAGAAACTTCCACCTAATTGCATGTGAGCTTGCACATACATTGATTACATTGATTGGATGATTACAAGCCAATTTTCACAATTAGAACAATTTAATAAAACACTATATATCATTGTTGAAGCTGACTCTATGACTGTCGAAAACGCAAGAGAGTGATCCATGGCACTGCACCTCTTTATATAGAGCCTGAACCGCCATTTTTCTGTGGAACCTACAAGCATAATGTAAATTGCTCCAAGGAAATAATTTTTCGTTCATTGCTATTATTTCCATTCGATGCGGAATTTTTCATTTTATTATCTTCCACTGAAAAATTCTTATTCTTTATTATTTTTTAAAAATGCTGGTAAAAAGTTTAAACTGTGCCATAACATGGCGCTGATTAAAATTTTGCATCCGTTTTCAATAATTTAAGTGTGGAACGCAATTTTTCATTTATCTCTTTCCCCTTAGCTATCTCTTTCTTTCTCATTATGCTTATGAGAAAACTAAAAATCTTAATATCTTTTCATGAAGACATTTTCCAAACTTTTTAAGCCCTGCCACTGTGTTCCTCTTTAAAAAACACCCCGATTTCATATGTCATATGTTGACAATATATGAAGATGACAGATCCGCGGTTTGTAATCGTTTCGCGCCGTCAAAGTTTTCGGGAGTGTTTTTTAGTGGCCCTTTGTGGTTTAATTACAGGTAAGTGCTGAATGGTGCCAAGTTAATAGTGCTTGTGTTTGTGTGTTCAATCCTTTGATTTTTTCCGACTGTAAATATCCTAACGTGTACCAGGTGCGATATTTACCTTTGTTTTTTATGCGCCTAATCTGATAATTCAGGTGCGCACATACATTAAATTTTGCTTCCGAGTTCTAGCAAAATAATTATATAACGTTGTTGCAACATACCAATATGATTTTCGCAAGTTTTCTAGCATTTTTGTTCTGTTCGCGGCAGCTGTCAACAGGTGAGAATTATAAGAATTTTACCTGAATTGCCCGACCGGAACGTAGTTTTCAGTAGAATTTATATTCTACTAGTAGTTTTCCGTAGGTTGGTTAAACTCCCAGGTGTTGATGACTAAAATTCAGCATAATATCACCATTTGAAATTTAACACATTGTTGTTGTTGTTTATATGTAATTTGTTTACGTTTGTATGCATGTAAGATGATATGCATTGGTTATAACGTTTTTATGTTGTAACTTCAGTATAAAATTCATTATTTCATATTCAATTAATTCATTTCTTATTCTAAATATTTCAGGAATTCATTTATGTTAGCTCTGGAGTTGCAATACAACGAGGGACTTCGTAGGAGCGGTGCCACTATGAGATAAGTACTCATATCTTTATAGAAATATTGCTGATTCTTTCCTTTTCTTTTTTTTTTAGGTTCATCGCTGAACATTCTCCCCCCCCCCCCCCCCCCCCGTTGAATGCTCGCATTCAACCGAGCTCTTAGTTTTGCTATGCCTCGTTTGTGATAGCGATTGAACGTAATCTTGCCATCGGATCCCACGTGTAGAAAGGCTTGATACCGATCAGGAAGATTAATCGTTTTGGTTTTGCGTTTTGTTTTTCTAACGGCATCCACTGATGGCTGCTGGTTGAGATGGAGTAGCCTTCGTATGTGGAGTAGTCATATACGTAGCCAGCTTCTACAAACAAGTCTGCCATTGGACTCCTGGGTGGAGAGAAACGAATGCCTTCGGGGATGCATAGTATATCTGCATCTTGAGTTTCAAAATTGGACGACATCTGAAAATGTGCTGAATAAATAACTTGATAACTAGTGAAAAGGACATTTAGAAGACGACACGACTGACAAAGAACATAAATGTGACGACATCTGTGTACTGGTCAGCTTAGTTTACTGCCACTCTGTTGGGCGGAAGATTCTATAGGCAATCGACATACTTTCGCTATAGGTCGCTGCAATGTGCTATTCTGTGTTCGAATTTGGACAACTCGTACCAGGCCGTCTTTTCCTGGATATGTTCATTCGATTATGCCTAATGGCCAACTGGTTGGTGGCATGTTTTCGTCTTTTATGACCACGATATCCACAGTTTTTAAATTTGATTGCGTTGTGGACCATTTTTGTCTGTGCTGAAGCTGATTTATATAGTCCTTGGACCATTTAACCCAAAATTGTTTGACTAGTTGTTGATAATGTCTCCGTCTTTGTGTTAAGGGTACATTATGACTGGAGTAATCCGGTTCTGGAATAGCGTTTAGAGGCTGGCCAATTAAAAAATGTCCTGGTGTCAATATGAACAGTTCATCAGGAACATTGTGAACCTGGCATAATGGCCGCGAATTTAGACATGCTTCAATTTGCGTGAGTATAGTTACATATTCTTCGAATGTGCAGATTGAATTGCCTAGTGATCTTTTTAAATGGTGCTTAATCGACTTCACACCGGCCTCCCAAATTCCTCCAAAGTGTGGAGATGCTGGCGGATTAAAGTGCCAGTTCAATTCGTGAGACGCTAGATACTGGGCCGCTTCTTGTTTTGCTTTCTTGATAGCTTGTCTCAAGGCTTTTTCTAGAATGCCTTTAGCACCGATAAAATTGGTGCCACTATACGAGAAGATGTCTGTGCACAAACCTCTTCTGGCAACAAATCTTTTTAAGGCTGCTAGAAAGGCTTCGGATGTGAGATCTGACACTAACTCAATATGTATGGCTCGTGTGGCCATACAGATGAATATACAGAAATATGCCTTTTGTCGTTTGGCATTGCGAAGATTTGATGTCTTGACTGTAATGGAACCTGCGTAGTCAATCCCAACCTTAGTGAAGGGTTTAGTGATGTTTACCCTTGAGGAAAGTAAGTTTCCCATTAGTTGAGTGCTAACTAATTTCCGATGTCTAGTACATGTAATGCACTTATGTATTCTGCTCGTTATCGAGCCTCTGGCATTTAGGGTCCAATACTAATTGCGACTCATGCTTAGCACTAGTGATGGTTCCCCATGTAACGTTTCATGATGAAATTTATCGATAATAATAGCTGTTGTGCTTTCTTGCATATGGTATTGTAGCGTTTTCTTATTTTCCACCATGCATAGTAATCCATTGCTGTCAATGAATGGATTGAGTTTTAATAACCTGCTATTGCTTGGCAACGGTTTGTTGTGCAATAAATGGTTATGTTCTTGTTGAAAAACTGATCGTTGTACTTTCTTCAGAATGGTGGTAGTAGCTTGATTCCATTCTGTACTATTTAGGAAATTTAATCTTCTAGTTTGTGGATTTCTCAGCTCTACTTGAGTGTCCTTAGCATCGGCAATGTCATCAGCTCCTGTCAATAGATCATCGACGTAGAAGTCGGTATATGTTGCTCTTGATGCTAATGGCCAATGACTCCCTTCATCAACAGCTAATTGTTGCAGAGTACGTATGTCGAGACTCGAGATATGGAGCCGCAGATGTACCAAACGTGACCGTTTTAAGTTGATAGTCTTGTGTGTGCCTGGTGACAGGATGTTGCCAAATAATTCTTTGGAATGTACGATGATCTGGTTGCATTTCGATCATTCGATTCATTTTTTCAATACCCGTTTTCATTGCTACTCTATACTTTCTTCAGTTGAGCAAGGTCGCAAATAATTTTGGCTGTAGTGTCGGCCCCTTTAACATGTAATCATTGGTCGACTTTCCATTTGTTGTCTTGGCCGATGTATCGAATACCACTCGTAACCTTGTTGTGGTGCTATTCTTAAACACTGCATGATGCGGAATGTAATAATGTGGTTGATTATCGCTTGGTGGATCAATTTCCTCCATATACCCGAGCTCTATGTATTAGTTTAGACACCGTGTATAACCTCTTTCCAGGTCAGGATCATTTTGAAACCTTCTTTGTAAAGTTGAGAAGCGTTTTAATGCATGGGACCTCGCATGCCTTAATAGAGGAATGTCATTGCTGATGAAGGGTAGCTTCACTTGGTAAGTACCATTGCTTAATCGTTTGTAAGACATTTGATATATCTCCTGACACTCTTCTTCCTCTTTATTGAGAAGGGGGCTTATTGGGAATTCTTCCAATTCCCAGAATTTCTTAACCTGTTCATTTAGATCCACTGTTGTGGTAAAAGTACGACTTTCCATCTTATCGTCGAGTGCCTTGTTTGTTGACCCTAGTAGGATCCAACCGAAAATCGTTTTAACTGCTACTGGTGCCATATCAGGTCCGCGTCTGATACCTTGTTGAATAATTTTTGCGTAAACTGTAGCTCCTAGTAAGGCGTCTATCCTGCCAGGTTTCCAGAATGTGGGGTCTGCCAGATTCAATCCAACTAGATGTTGCGAGGCATTTATGGAAACTACCCTTGTTGGCAAAGAATTTGTAATATTCTTCAGGACCAGGAAATTCTCTTCTAGGATACTTCGATTACATCCGCATGATGTTAACCATAGTTTGGTTTGTTGAGTTGTTTCAGCAGAGGGACTATCGTTCAAACCCGTGATTCCTACGCAACTTCTCTAATGAACGAAGCTTGTGAACCACTATCTATGAGGCAACGTAACTCCAAATTCACCATTTGCCATCACTAGTGCCGTCGATAATAGCGCATGATGGCTTTCTCTGTTTATGAAGGTTTGAGTCTCGTTTGACTCAGCAGCGCTGTTGGTCAATGGTCCCCGTATAGGACTATTGTTTATCTCCGTGTCTTCGTTCTGATGCGATTGCTTCAGACTTATTGAAGCTTGCCTTGCGTTCTCATACGTCTTGTTCTTGGTATTTTGTGGATTCGAGATTGGTTTTCCCTTATTGTAATCGACATGCAGCGAAGTATGATGCCTTTTGTTACATTTAAAGCATTTGTATTTGCTACTGCATTTATTTAATTGATGATTGGTTGATAGACAGTTAAGGCAGCTCCCAGCCGCCTTAATGACCTTTAGTCTTGCCTCTGTGTTCATTGTTTGGTATTTTGAATACTTCTGATCCCGATGATCTCCATTAAATACTGGACACCGATTATCCTTTGTCGTATAACACGTTAATGTTGTTTGTTTAAGTGTTTACCTTGATTGTGATGCCGTCGTTACTAAAACATCTGTAATGGATTCCGAGATTTTTAAACGTTTGTTTCAAAACGTAATGAATTGTGAGAGCTTTGGTAGATCTTGGGTTGCACTTTGATCTTCCTCCGATAGTTTCAGAGTCGGAAATGGTAGTTTCTATACAAGAAGATGTACCAGCAATACAGCCCATGAACTTGTATTTACTTGTAGACTCATTAACTGTTGTAGACATTTTCTGTCATATCGATCACAGATTTTAAACCCTTGCTCGTTTCTACATGTTGTTTGAGTTGATGTACTAATGCCTTGAGTTTATAATTAACTAGAATCCGTTTATTTTCGTATCTTTCTTTTAATTTATTCCGTGCTGGCTCGTAGTCTTGATCCGTAACAGGAGTATGTTTCAAAACCCTTTCAGCTTCACCAAGTAAACATGCTTTTAAATGATGCAGTTTTTGTGCATAAATTAATCGTGTATTATAGTGCACTAATGATATAAACATATCATGAAAGGATTGCCATCGATCGTAGGCACCATTAAAGGTAGGTAGTGCTATTCTAGGCAATGCAGTTTCCTGTTGGATTACTGTATTTGTATGTGTTGGACCAGATGAGGTAGCTTGTGTATCTGTATTTCGACATTGGAAGGTAATAGACAGATGTATGTGTACCTCATATATGAAAAAAAGTCCAACCCTCTGCAACAAAAAGTGATACCCTTAATCCTCCCAGACGATTTGCATTTTTTCCCACTTCTTACGTGTTCCCTAATGTCCAACAATGTTAGTGCATTGTGAATGGAGAATTAGGGAATTAGGAATTCGAAGAAAACGAAATTCTCATCGCCCTAATTCCCAAATTCTCCATGTTACAGAGTCTGAATCCAAATGGTAAAAGAGCTTTCGAAGTTAATTGCCATTAAAAGCAAATTAAATTTTGATATACTTGAATTACTTTTGTATTTTTTTGTGATTTTAATAAATACTTATGGCTTCATAATATTTTCTTTTCCTTCATTCTTGCAAAAAAATTATTTACTATAAATGAATTTCGTCACAGAAATTCTAACAGTAATTTGTAATTCTAATTTACAACAACAATTGATATGATTTATTTTGAAGCGGCAATATGAGCAGCTTCAGTTTGGCTTGTGTTTGAAATAAAAAAGTTTCAATTAAAGTGTTATAGTGTTTAAGCTAATGAAAAACTTTAATTTTAAAAACAAAAATATATATATGTATTTATACATATAAATTTATTAAATACTTTTATTACTTGTGGAGTTGCTCAAAGGCCCAGAGAAATATTTTAGAGGGAAATCGTAATGATTTCCGAAAAAAAACAGTTTTCAATCAATAAGCTTCATAATATGGAATTTCTGTAGTAGATATACAATTGGAATATCGGCAAATAAGTTAATTTATTTGTAAATCAACCCTCTAAATTAAGGAAAATGACATAAAACCTTCGAGCCGGAAACAATATTTGAGTAGGCATGATCTATAAAATGTGTGTACATGAGCATTAAAAAAACAGCTTTGTATGTGTGTGAGGTACGTACTACAGCTATTTTGAACTTTGTCTCCCAGATTTCAAAGGAGGAACTTGGTACTTTGGTGCTTTTGTTTTCGTTCCATTCTTAGATCATATAAGGAAGAAAAACTTAAGCATGTTTCTTCATGTAGTAGAACCGCGTCGGTGTATTCGTTTTAGTCATGGAAATACATAGAAAACTATACTGTAAAAAATGTGCACAATTATAGCCACAAAGCTTAGGTATTTTGCCCTAAAATGTAGGGAATATTTCTTGAAGTGTAGTGAGTATTCCGGAATATTCCCTACATTTTAAGGAATATTCCCTACATTTTAGGGAAAAACACCTAAGCTCTGTGGCAACAATAGTACACATTTTTTACAGCGTATGATATTTTCACACCGGGCCCACCGTTGGTTGAAACTTTATTAAGAATTGAAGAAATTCAAGAGATCCCATTATATAACAAAATTTTTAAATTAGTTTTTAACTTTATAATTTTTTAATATTTTTATAACCTTTTAAATTTTTATGAATTTTCCTACTGCCCCGTTGATTTTCTGATAATATTTTTTGTCGTTGCCTTTGTATGACTGTTGTAACCTAAGGCGACAATGACAGTTTAATTTTAAATACACAAACCGGCATTGGAAAATGTTATTTTTTTGTCACCGGTGTTTATTTTTATAAACATTTCACTCTTATTTTATATAAAACAATATAATTTATTATTGTTTTCATAAAATCTGAATTATCAGAAATAAATCAAAAATGTCGAACTGACAAACAACAAGGCGATACCTCTCTTGTTATTTCCCCCAGTGTCAGCAAAAATAAAATGCTTATCACACGTACACGAATTTTACACAGCATTGCCTATCCTTTTGTTATATGATCTAAAGTGCTATTCCATAGAAATTTTTGTTTGGATGCATTGACGTAGTTAACCTATATATAACTACTACTACCACTAAAGGAAAATTACCCAATTAACATGGATCTGTATATTTCACAGATTACAAACGTATATAAATATTTATTTTTCCATCAGTTTTTGCTCAAATAAAAATCTCAATGGGTTCGTTCAATGAGAACATTTGTGTTATGTACATACATATATACAATTATAACTTCTAATAGATTTCGCATTTATCATACTTTCGCTTGAATAATAGTTAAAATTTCCCGCCGTGTCGCAGTTCGTGCCAAATCCACTCCACTTAGTTTCGTGTTCAAAGCACTAGAGCGCATTTTTTAATGTTCTTGTTGAATACTACAGAGCACCATTTGTCTGATCATTTTTTGCAGAACTAAATTTTATCATTAAATTACATCCGGCATAAGTAATTATGTTATTATATTTATTAGACTTGGAGCAAAAATAATGTCATAAACGCAATTCCTTATACATCGGAATGAGGATTAGTAGCATTAGAGCATTAGTAGCTCGCTAATCCCTCGCACCCCGCCCCAATAATCGAACTACGTTTTTAAGGTTCCGTGCAATAAAAGGAAAAAAAAACGAAACCATTAAAAGATCGCAGGTGCGTCCGTTTCTCTGATGTCATAGGCGTTCGTAACCGACGTTACGTAGGATTTTTTTTTTTAATTTAGGGGAGCGTTGGGCCAAAAAAAAATTGTTCTTCTAACTTGTGGGGGTATCGTTTGAAAGGGATTCTTTCAAGGATTCCAATAAAGAAATTTTAAAATATAAGGGCTGTAAAGGTGATGATGTGATGAAGCAAAAATAAGCTTAAATATAATCCTTAGGTATGGAAATCTACAGAGTTATCATTTAGAATTTTTTGCACATTTCCATTGCGATTTCACATTCCATTGAGCAAAATGACGACCAAGAATGAAGAAATTAATAATGAACATAGCATCATATAATAATTATTAAAATTAATTTTGAATTATCTAGTAATGTCTAAAGGGAAACTAAGGCGCAAGTCAATTAAATATTCATGAAGTTTTCAATTAGCAGGTAGAGTGCATTCTTGTGGTCAGAAAATATTGACTTTATCGACTCAACAAAAAACATATTGCTGGACAGGTTTACAGTCACCATAATATTCCGATTACGTTTCATTAAGCATGTTTCCCGATAGCAGACTATTACCTGAGTACATGACCACAAGGTGATACCTCAGGTTTATAGACCCAAGCAATGTCAATGCAAGGCACAACGAAAACAACACAAGGATTTGAAAGAAAATTTCTATTTTAGTTTGCTTTTCTGATTATGTGATAAAATCATTGATAGGAAAATCGATATTGTACGCATTTTTATACACATGTAAGGTACCCCTGAAAAGATATAGTTCAATTCTGGAGGTGAAAATTTCTTGTTACTTAGATTGCAATTTTCGCAAGTCGGAAAGCTTCCAATTATTTTCATGTATGTAAATTAATTTTCCGGGCTTCACCTGTATATGGATAAGCATACAACCTACCAGACAGAGTGTTTACTAAAATCAATTGCATGAACTTATCTTTTATTTTAATGTAATTGCAATTAGTGTTCAGTGATTCATAATTAATGACTTGGTATCTATACTCTTGAACACAACATATAAAAGGTATGTAAATCAATATTTATTGAAGTGTAAAATCAAGGTATGGTTTCTTTACGATCTCCCCCATAAAGAGGTACCTAATCACTAGACATCTTTAAAGGAATAGACTTGGAGATTAATACGAAGGGATTTACTTCGTATAGTTCCATAAATGCACAAAACTTTATTATTTCATATAGCACTGTTCCTAGCTTAGTCGCATTGTTACCACGATTGAACGATTAATTTCATATGCATTTCATATGAATTCATTACTTGGAATGGCAACTTGTGGGCATTTCGGGCAAGCGATTACTATTTTGAAACCTAAGCCCTAAGGAGACTTCTTTCGTGAAACGTGATGCCTGAACAAGGGCGGATCCAGACTTTTGCTTTAGGGGGGGGGGGGCTGTTGATGAGTCAAAACTAAGGCTTGAAATTTGCCACCCAAAATAAAATGGATTGTGTGATGAAATAACAAATACAAAATTTTTTAGCTTTTGCTATATACCGGATAATCCAAAAAAATGCCTTCTTGAACAAATATAAGTTTACCCGGTAAAAAATCTTAAACAGTAATCTCTATTGTTAATAATGTTATATTATACATAGAGTGGTAAAATATAAGACTGAATGCATTTGAGACAATACAAAACGTAATATAACATAATTATTTGTTGCACATAAAATAATATTGCAGACAAGCTAATTCACGCTTAATTATAACAAATAAATTGAGAAAAACGATGTTCTACTCTCGAAAAAAAATTCGTAATGCATTTACGAAAGCGGTCCAAAAATCTCGAGCGGAAGGATTTCCGTAGAATTGGAGAGAATTACTTAAAATATATATGATTTTTGTAGAATTTGTAACGCAATTTAACAAACATATTGTAAAAATCTAGAAAACATTTCCTAAAAAAGGAAGGTATGTACGCTTGTGATAACGGAAGCTTGGTTCGTAATTTTTACGAAATGTGAGAGTATTTTAGTAATATAAAATGTAAAAATCACGAACATTTCGCACATATTCTGCAGGAGGAAATTGAATAGATTACACGCACTTTCTTAAACTCCATAAAAATATCGTAAAATTTACAAAAATTGAACGTAATCAATAAAACTTCAGTTAGTAAGTTGCGGAAACATTTAAAAAGCGTGCACAATTTAAAGCCAGATTGGCCATACAAATGTTGTATTTCTGAATGTATCCAATTATTTTATATAAGTCATTTTTAAAGAATTATAAAAGACATTTTAAAAATTGAAATTTAATTGTCTTTTATTTTCATGTTTGTTGGCAAGTCTAGGGCAACTAATCATCGTTAAATTATTTTTGATTAAGTACTTTTCATTAGCAAGTTTTTTTTCAGGTTTTTTTACTAAGAAACAAAACTTAAGTCCGTATACTATAAATATACTATAAATATTATTTTAAAGGTATATTATTGCCCATTTTTACTTTGCCTACTTCAGCAATTCAAAGTCTGATTTCAAATTCCTTACTTATACTTCCATTTCTTTGCTTTTAACTTACTTAATTACGCCTTTTATAACCTATTCATCAGTGGCGGTTCGTGGGATTAAGAAGAAGGGAAGCAATACATTTTATGTAAATTATAGCTCCGCTTTTCAGACTATTTCATTGCTACTGTAAGTAATAATACATGTATCAAAGTCAATGATGTCAATAATACATAATATAAATATTCATATTTATTCTTGCTCTTGAAAGAGAAGGAAGCCATTATCATCGTTAAATAAATCAGCGATGCAATCATATGTTTCATTTAATCCATTCACAGCAAATACTGCCTGCCCCATAATTAAGCAAATAAAAAAATTTCACTCAATATCCCCTTTCACAACGTACGCAAAAAATCTAATCATCTAATTCATTCTTTTCAATTTAATTACCATTATTATTATACTTAGGTATACTCGTTCGCCGGAATACTCAAATAAAAGCAAGAATTCTACAATCTCTCGTAATTAAACAGAAACGTACGTAATATTATAGATAGTGAATATCTTATTTTTGCACAATATGAATAAAATATGTTTATCAAAACTTTCTAATAAAAAGCATTCAAACATTTAAAGCCAAACCAGATAATACAATTATAAATATTGTTATTGTGTAGGTTCAGTTTTGCAATGAAACTCTTCTTGGGTGAAAGAAAAAATTATTTTTACTTAGCCTATAATTTATTTATGAAAGATATTTATATAAAAAGTTTTTTAATATATTTTATTTTCTAATCATTATATTTTTGCTAAAAACTCATTAAACAGGACATACAGTACGTTTACATAAATACTTGGCTTGAAATCCACTTGAAGCTCAGGTAGGGCGGTTGATTGAATTAATTCCAATTACTTGAGTTGAATTTTTCTTGAATTTAATTTTCCAATTACTTAAGTTGAAATTTACGGATTGAATGAGCGTTTTCATGATATTTTGATTACTTCAAGCGTACTTCAAGTATGCTTAAGTATTCATGTAAACGTATTGATAATCTATCTAATGTATGCATATTAACTCGCATCTACGTTCTTTTGCGAATGTTGTGATGTAATTTTTTACCCCGCAAGAACGTACACCTTCCTTTGTACATAAATTCTAAAATCACGCATTTTAAAGATATTCGGTTAAAAAACGCGGTTATAAAGTTTCTTACAGAGCAAAAGAAAATATGCCATGTAATAAATCTCAGCAAGAGCTTCAATTTGGTATTACACACGGCCAAAATTGGACAACGTCATAAGTGTAGCTACCACTCTCCCCCCAAAACCCCCAAAAACGTAAACAATTAAGTCCACTGTCTAATTCTAAAACAAAAAATCCCATGTAAATCCATCCACGTTTACTATTCTAAAACTATTCCTAAAATTTCACAATATTCGTCACGAAGTTCGGATAAGTGTTATTTAAAAAAGCTACGAATTTATTATTAACATCTGGCAGCATTTAAATAAATCGTGAGCATGACCGACACCCACCCGCACCAGCATATACTTCTGAATTTATCAATGAAAGTTACTATCACGGGGTGTAAATCAATTGCCAAACGCTACGCTGCGGCCAGCGTACTATAGCAATGTACGCATGCAAACTGTGAATATGAGTCTAAAAAGTTAAATGTATTTAACTTTTTACATTGGCTTTGTTGCTGTAAGTACGCTGTAGGGATTTCAGCGTCACTGCGATGCCAGTGGAACGGTGTTTGATTCTAATGCCGTTCCAGCCATACCACGCGAATATTATGTAGCTTGCTTGACAAGACAAATCGGGGTGGATCTGATGCTGAGTGGAATGATGGTGGGTGGGTCATACGCTACATTTTGGACAGCGTACCATACAGAATGTTAGTAGCGATATAATGACATTGGGCTGGGTGGTATGTTCTTAGTTTGTAGGAGAAAATTGGGCGTTACTTATAAAATATTACAGGTTGTATCTAGTGATGCCAGAGTAGTAAACTTCTTTGAATTTTATACATTTTTTTAAAAGTGCTAAGAATATTTTAAAGCGAATTGTTATGTTTGGATTTTTTTATTTTGTCAAGGGAAGCAGTGCTTCCTTTGCTTCCAATGAGGAACCGCCCCTGCTATTCATATTCTTGATTCAAATCACTATTTGAGATTGTAGTTAATTATTTTTGTTTCCTTTGTAAGACTTTAATTCAAAACTTAAATTAAACTTAATTTGGAATTCGTTATCCTTTGCGCCCCAGTGTTTGGTCCAGGTCTATTTATTCTTTAAGCCTTATTCTGGCTTTTCAAAGTTCCTCCTTTCAGTTATCTCAAAGCGGCCGATACTAAGTTGGGTGTTCTGAAACTGAGCATGACTTGAATATGCTAATATCTTTTATGCGTAAGTAACATTTAACATTCACTCTTATTTTGCAAATAATTTTCCTTTTTTCTGTTGGCAGTTCAACTGTGACATATACCTGCAATACTTCTGAAATACAATCAAAAATTATCTTGGTAGTAGTATCTCATATCCAATTTTCTATGAGTAAATAATAAAATGAAGAACTTTGAAAATTTTTATATTGTCTCTGAAAAAATTTATGCTTTAGACAATCAATTGGACTTAGAAAACTGGATTGACTAGGTCGATTACACAAGCGTTTTAAATTATTATTTGTAGGTATTGTAGTTTTATAAAAGCAGTTTTTTAATGAAATAGTTATAGACAAATTTCGAATAATAACCGTGCTGAAATAAGATGTATAAGAGCATGAAAACGTAACCTAGCTAATGACAAGTGTTGTCTTGGTTGGTTGCTTAAAGAAAGGGGTGAGAAGATGTAAAGCTTTATACCCGTTGAGAGGGCCTATTTTGCTCAATCTTTCACATGCTTAAACAAGCAAGTCCATTTAAGAGCGCGTGGAGCTATTGCCTTGTGGTGCATTAAATGCTCCTATTCTACGCTTAACTATCGTCGAAAAATGTACTGCAGTCTCATCATCCTCTAAATTAGTTCTG
Source organism: Dioctria linearis (assembly GCA_963930735.1). NCBI lineage: Eukaryota > Metazoa > Arthropoda > Insecta > Diptera > Asilidae > Dioctria > Dioctria linearis. The sequence continues at coordinate 83,647,616 of OZ005740.1, forward strand.
TAGGTGGGATTAAAGTTCATGTTAAAAGTTACTTTCTCAGCCAACAGTGGCCGATAATCAGACCAGTTAACACCCTAACATATTTTCTACTGTATCGTAGAAGCTGCTTTCAGTTTCGGTGGACGGACGCGCATTAAAATGCTTGGTATGGTTTTCTCCCACATTGCAAAATATTGTAGTCCTGTGATGGACGTTTGTCAAGGCCCCGCCCCCCTTGCTCCATACAGTTTCGACCAGTACATCGGGTCTGGATCGACCAGTTTGTCAAAAATTCTCAACGCCCAGCACGGCACCCACCCCATCTCCGTTTTGGACCCATCCGTATATCAGACGAGTCTTCCGGAAGTCGATATGCTCTAGACTTCTAAATTTTTCAGCACTATGTCGGATGATTGTTATATGTTTCTGTTATTCATATCTACGCGGCAGTAAGAAAGACTTTTAAATGCGGAACAATCAGACGTTTTATGTTTTTGCTCCAGTTTTATAGTAAGCTGGATATAATTACTCAAAATTCCTTCTTTATTAAAACTAAATCCTAAGAGAACAAGATGAGGAAGGGAAGGACTAAAATAATACTAAAAATTAATTACTTTATAAGAAAAGTTAATGTAATGAAGGACTATATCTCCAAGCACTGACTGAATAATTTGTTTTGATTAAAATGACAAGTTTTAACTAATTCAGTTAGCAAGGTATTCTATCAACAATTCAACAAGTATCATTTGACAGCACGAGTTGAGAAACAAAACCGTGCTATACTTGTGGCTGGATTTGCAAAATTAATTGAAAGCTGCAAATACTTAATTGATAATGAAGTAGCTGTTATTGTATGTATGTATCGAGAGTATGGCCCAACGTTACATGGATACTGGTTTAGCGGCCTGGAGCAGCCATACCCCCAATTATTCTAAAGGTATAAGGAAAAATGTATTTGGAACAAGCTGGGCGTTTAACCGCAACAGCAAGTTATATCTAAGGCTACTATATCATAAGACAATACCCAAAAATAAAATAAAAATAATAAAAAATCATAAAATAATTTTGACAGGAATAATTGGAAAGTATGGAATTTAATTCATGTTTTTTTTTCCTATATAAATGATAAAAAGTCGAGAAAAATTAGAAATTTGATAGAAAATTTTATGACCCGATCACACAAATTTATAGGAAAACAAGTAAAAAAGCTAGAAATGGTCACCAATCCTAATAGCACCCTAGATGAACACTCGTATGTCATTTCGTATAGTCCACATCTGTGCTAGTTTGATTTTTGAAGTGGTTTTTCGCATATATTTCTGTAATGGTTCGTCGGACAGAAGAAATGATGATGTATAACCAATTTTATAGGAGTTCAAATTCTGAAGATGTTTTCAGTACATGAAAACCGTATAGAACTTATCGTTTTGGCAGTATATGAAAAAATAATAAATTTTTATACGGCAACACCAAGAAGGGGTTGCCGGATTTAGTCCAGTTTTGAAATTATATTTACTACTTTTACGAAAACGTTGTACAAAATTTCAGCTGTCTACGTTGTTACACATTCTCAGGTAGTGTACAAATATGTAGTGAAATCGAAACTTTTGTATGGCAACCCTATGAAGCAGTTACCCGATTTGTCCCATTTGCATATCCTAGATGAAATCCAAAGGGTACACTAAGTTTGTCATTCCGATTTTAACACCTCGAATTAATGATGGTAGAGCAAAATGAATTGTACGCATAATATTAAAAGTTATTTTGATTTTTGCATGTCCGTCTGTCCGACTGTGTGCAAGTTACGTCGGCAAATTTAACCGACATCACGGAACATGACACCTCAGAACAACCTTCACAAAATTGTCATTTATATAGAATATAAATGTTCCCAGACAATTTTCGTTTAGTCGACAGAACTTATCGCGATGCGATGCTTAGTCAACAGAACCCAGGAAATGAAACTGTTTTCATGCATTCCTGGATAATAAAAAGAATGTAAGCTTTTGTTTTTAGGGAATGTACTAGCAAGCAAAGAGATAATTAAGCTTGCAATAGACAGTACAGTTTATATTTTTCAGTTAAATAGATCGGAAGTTATAATATCGTGTACAAAAGTTTATCATCAGTGGTTATGTTAAGCTTTTTTGCTTCTCTCCCATAAATTAAAATTCAATTTAAATTGTTGTGTTGTTTTCTGTATTCAATCCTTATTTTTTAATTTGTGAACAAATTAAAAATCATAACTCGCACGATAACTCGAAAACGCGGGCACCTAGAAAGCTAAAATTTTGTACAAAAATAAAAGTAAAATTAGGTTCGAAAATGCGACAAATCAGGCAACTCCTTCATGGGGCTACCATACAAAAATTTTGTTTTCCACTATATATTTGGACACGGGAACGCGTCGACATACAGCGGTAAAATTTGGTACATTGTGTTTTTATAGTAACAACAAATAAAATTTCAAAAATGGATTAAATCGGACAACCCCTTCTTGGTGTTGCCATATAAAAATTTACGTTTTTCACATATACTGTGAAGATGAACAGTCCTAAACGTTTTTAATATACTAAAACCACCTTCAGAATACGAAATCCTATAAATTGGTTTTAATTATTTTTTCTGTCCGACGAACCGTTCTAGAAATATAGGCGAAAAACCACTTCAAAAATCAAACTTGCATAGATCGGTGACCATATGAAATTTAATACGGGCATTCGTCTAAGCTATCATAAGATTTGGTCTTAGACCAATTCTATTTTACTTGTCGAACTTAATTTTATTTGGTTTTAAAATAGCCCATGTGCAAAATTTCAGCTCTCTAAGTATACGTGCTCTCGAGTTATCGTGCGCACAGACAGACAGACGGACGGACATGCAAAAATCCAAATAACTTTTAATTTAATGCATGGGTGTCTAGTTCATTTTAATCTACCATCATTATTTCTAGTTGTTACAAACCAACCGACGTGTACCTCTCTCAGCGCAATTCCGATAATCAAGTAACTATTTATTGTGTCAGAAAAAATTACAAACCGAGGTATGAAAGTGAACCAAACGACCAAACTGAGCTATGATGTTCATATGTAATGTACATATTTTATCTGTAATACAGACTTAAATGCAGAAAAATACAAATTAGAGAAATTCTAGTGTTTATTTCGAGAGAGAGTAATGATCACATCCGGATGTAGAACGCTTTTGTCATAACAGTAACTGGAGTAAAGATATTTATATTGTCATTTTCTATGAATAATGTTCAGTTGTTAATTTCCAAAATAAGTCTAAATATTCCATTTTAAACAATTTTTAATAAATATTTTCAACAAAAATACTTTTTTAAGAAGAAATAAAAAGTTAACTTTATGGAAAATTGCTATAAAATTGCATATATGTATGTGACGAGATCCTTACATAAGACAGGATTAGTCTCTCGGAGGATGTTTTAATTAAAATGATTACCCATGTGTGTAATATAAATCAGCATCCTCCGTAAATGTAGATTTCCACATATTCTGCATGAGTGCGTAATATAACTATATGCATATGTAATGTATCTGGATGATATACCTCCTACAAACAATTAATTTTTGTAACAAAGCATAAGCTTTAAAATTCCTTTGTGTATTACGTAAACCTCCAAGAATGATTAGAACTGGTAATTAGAGCTTTATTTTCCTTCTGATTAACTTTAACATTGAGTTTTATTTTGAAATCCAATTAATTTCCACCGAGAAATTTTCGATGGATGCTACATGCTATAGAATGTTGATGCTTTTAGATTTCAGAAAGGTTAAGTACTAAATTCATTTCCTATTGGGTTAATCATTTGATACCGAATTAGTGAAGGACTTCTCTCGTTTGCTATGGTTTAACTATTTGAATGCAAAAACGTATCATATCATTGGTTCGATAAAATATTTTTTCGATGAAAGCATGCTCTTAGTCGATAATTCAAAGCCTATTTGTCTTCTCCGTTATTCATTCGTTCTATTGGTGTTTTTTAATCTCTTCATATCGATTTTGGCGTGACAAAATAGGATTTTACCGCTTTATAAGTACCTCGCGTATCTTCGCGGAATAATCGTCCAACACAATATCATAGGTTTTGCGTGGTGTGTAACATATGTTGTTTTTAAGTTCGTGCACTCATCTATTTCCCGGTAGGTTAGACGATGCTTGAAATGGTATAAATAGAATAAGGCACTGATACTACAACAGTTCAAAAATGTTGTTCAAGATGAAAACAAGGAAGAGAAATGTAAATTATTGGGAAACAGTGCAAATCCACCGAACCAGTAAGAAATAAATTATTCCATCATGTAGAGATTTCGACGAAATTCCAAGTTGCTTAAAGTGAACACTCTTCTATAGCTTAACAAAACTTCTAATTGGGCGCTGATGGCTTCGGACAGAATATTTCTCCGTACAGAACGATTCTATTTTAACAGTTCAGCAAAATGTGGACGCTGTGAAAAAAAAACTGCCGAAGGTTCCCGAGTGAAATTGCAGGCTATAAATGATTGGAAATGTAATTGCAATTTCAAGAATCTTACGAATTCATCTTAGCTCAACCAAGAGATCACGTATCTTGATGAGGGAAGAAAAGAGACTTGAAGACGTTTCGGTGAATTTTTTTGAAAAAAGATCCACTATGCCAACTCTTTGGATCTAGAAATATTTAATAACGGGTTATTAATCATGGCTTTATAAATGCCATCCAGAAACACAGCAGCCAATGGCTTGCAATGAAATGGGATGAATACCACCACTTGACATGGGTTTGAATAGGAATGCTCATATTCCTGTGGAGTGTTCCAAGCCAATCCGAAAATAAAGCATCCGTAATAACCGATCCCGGAAATGTGCAATTGCGACTAAAAAGAGGGAGCCTTCCACAGTAGCGAATGGTAATTCATCTCAGTCCTCTTTAGGAAATGGTATTGGTGCCTCTTTAAGAACGGTACTTAAACCTTCGAATGTTTTCGTCGCCCGTATCTGTCCAGAAACGATGTGCGAGGACATATCAAAATATTTGAAGTCCAAAAATATTGCGACTGATGGTATTTTTTGTCGAAAAATCAGCAAAAGCTCTAAACCGGTTACATCCTTTCTCCTAACTCTTTCAGGAGATATACAGGACAAGTTATTAGACCCCTTACTTTGGCCTGCTGGTGCTTTTACTAAATTATTTGCACCGTCTGAGCGCCTATCTAGAAATAAAGCTAAAATAAGCAACGTTGTTCCAAAAAACTGAAGTCGCTTTCCCTTTACTATCACAATGTAAGGGGGTTCGGACAAAACCGCACATATCTTCAAATCCTCTGTCGCAGCTAGCTTCGATATAGTTGATTTCACTGAAACTTGGCTGCATCATGGTATTTGCGATGCTGAAATCCTTGACAATTTTTATCAAAGTTTTAGAAGAGATAGACATACTGTTTCGGAAACTCGTGGGGGTGGCGTATTTCTCGCCTGCAAAAATAAGTTCAATTGCAGCAAAATTGAACACCCTTGTTTCACCAACACCCTCGATATTGTGCTCATAGCTCTTAAGCTGTCTCTCCTAAAATATGACTTATACATAATTTGTTGCTATATTCCTCCAGACTTCATAAATATTGTCGACGACAAAGGTCAAAATATTTACGACCTACTTACTTTAACATCTAATTTTATCCATGGTAAGATGGAACCTATTGACGAATTACTATTTATTGCTGATTTTAACTTACCCAATATTCAATGGGTAATTAATGAATATGACGAGGGCTATCTTCCACTTAATAACTTGACAACAAGGGAATCACGTTTCCTTGACACTATTTCATCTCTTGGTCGCAGCCAAATCAGTAATGTTAAGAATGACATGGGTAGGCAGCTAGACCTGGTATTTTCTACTGACGCTGGGAGCCTAGCTCAGTTGTTATGTCTACTCTTGACAAATATCACCCCCCCCCCCTCTACTAATTACATATTGCCATGAAACCCAAAATCTCGCAAATTGTAACGAAACACAATACTTTTTCAATTTTAGAAAAGCTGACTTTTCAGAACTTTCTAGTGGATTTACCACTATTGATTTCAACACATTGCTGTCTGGCAATAGTGTTGATGATCTAAGTTTTAAACAATTCTTTTCGATATATTCGCTTCTCATGTTCCCCGTTAGCGCCAGCGGATCTCTAAGACATCACCGCCATTGTTCAATAAAGAGCTGAAATGCCTTAAAAATAGAAAGAATAAACTGTGGAAAGGATATTTGCGAGACAAGGACATAATAAGTCACAGCAACTTCCTCACATTCTATAATGAGTTCAACGAACTTTCCTCTTCACTCTATGATGAGTATATTCAAAGTACGCGTGCGAAATTATTTAGTGACCCACGTAATTTTTTACGTTTATTAATATGAAAAAAAACCGACAACTACCCCAATACCAAAAGATTCTGCTAGTGAGATTTCGTCTGAAATTTGCAATATGTTTGCTTCATTTTTTGAAATTGCTTTTTCCTCTTGAAATTTCCAACCTAGTAATAGCAACTTTAGTTATATGAACGACACTAATAACGTTTCATTCACTATCCATACAATTACACATGAGGATATACTTGCTGGGCTTCCAAATGACTTCACAACGGGTCGCGATGAGATTCCTCCAGCCTATCTGAAGTCATGTTGCCTCTCCCTAGTAGCCCCGCTGAGAACTAGTTTCCAAAAATCGCTCGATAGTGTTTGTTTTCCGCAGCTGTGAAAAATTCTTTCATCATACCTATTCACAAAACAGGTAGTAAAAATGATATTTTTAACTACAGGCCTATTGCGAAATTATCTTGCATGCCCAAATTATTTGAATCCATCATTTTCTATCAGCTATCATTTTCCTGTAGAAATTTGCTTTGTTCAAATCAACATGGGTTTATTTCGGGCAGGTCTACACCCACCAACATATTAGAATTCATCTCGGATACTAATGGCGCGTTTGCAAAAGGCTTCCAGACAGATTGTATTTATATTGACTTTACTAAAGCTTTCGACAAGTTATCTCAATCCGTGATATTGTTTAAAATGGAAAAGTATGGGTTTCCCCTAACATTGCTAAAATGGACGGAGTCATATTCAGATAACAGAACATACCAAATCTATTTCCACCATTTCATCTCTAGATTCTTGAAAGCTTCGTCCGGCGTATATCAAGGGAGTCACCTGGGCCCGTTGCTCTTTATTCTATCTATTGACGACATTATAGTCTTGATTTATGCTGACGATATTAATCTCTTCGCTCAGATTAAATCTTTTAACGATTGTGAACATGTACAGGGTGACCTCCACAAATTTTACGACTGGTGCAAAAGCAATAATTTGGTACTCAATATTGACAAATGTGAGGTTATGACTTTCCACAGTAATCAGAAACGAATCACTTATGATTATGAATTCTCGAATTCGTCGATTCGCCGTGTTAGTTCTGTCTGTGACTTGGGTGTCAAATGTGACCAAAGATTGAATTTCGTCTCCCATATAAACTTCATGGTATCAAAAAGTATTTCTATGCTGGGCTTTATAAAACGTTGGTCTCGAGAGCTCTCGATTTCCATCATTACATTGCATTTGTACACTTGCTTTGTGAGACCCCTTCTTGAATACGATAGCCAGGTCTGGTCCCCATTTTACGGTATACACATCGACCGTATCGAGTCTGTTCAGCGGAACATCTTACGATTTGCTCTGAGGCACCTACCCTGGAATAATTCATTAATTCTTCCACTCTATGAGGATCGGTTGAAGCTTTTAAATATGCACTCTCTTTAGAAACGTCGTATGGTCGCCGATGTAACTTTTGTGCATCAACTCTTAAACAGGAATATTGATTCTCCATTTTTACTTAACAAAATCTCTTTCCGTGATGGTAGGCACAATTTGAGAAGGCTACCTTTCTTGCAGGTTAACTCCTCAAGGTCTAACTTTAGCAAGTATGAACCTGTTAATCGCATGTGTATTACTGTTAATAATACGACTGAGCATTGTGTTCTCGACGTTTCTGAGCATGTTTTAAAAAAACGTCTATATAATATTTAATCAATTTTTTTTTAATGTTTTATGCATGTAATTTCATCTGGTGTTTGGTTTATATTTAGTGTAACTAAGTGATGAAACGCATGTATTGTTGACCGTTTATTTATTAAACGTGTCCATGCAGCGAGCTTTTGTCAAGCTGATCTAAATTACACCCAAACATAAAAATCGTATTTTTGGTTTCCTTAACACGGGAGAACATCTTGAAAAACATGTGCTCAATCCTCACATAAATACATTGCAAATCCCACGAAGAATATCCTACAAATATTTTCTTGAGGCAGCAAGCTGAACAATACTCCATCGACGCTTAATCTACCTAAAAAATGCGAAAAAGAGAACATACAAAGTATCATTCAAATCTACTATATATAAAAAGCATACCTATCTAATTAAATTATCAAGTCCTCCAGCACATCAGCTATTATTTGAAATTCCCATCTGGGATGCTTATTCACTGAGTAAAAATCTGCTGCTCCTGCTCTAAAAAATATATGTATCTAAAAACTATATGTAAAAATCATTAATAAAACAACACAACTCGATGAAATATACCACAGTATACTTACATTTACAAATGTTTGATGACAGCCAGTGACATTACGTCAGCCAGCTGTTTTCCCCTAAAATAAAATTCAAGCAAACGTCGCTATGGCAACACCAAGAGGGGGAACAGACATAACTGGTTACAGCGGCTATATAAAGTCGACGCAATTCAGTAAATGGCACCATTATTTTGGCAGAGTTGATCTAAATCAGAGCTGATCTGAGTTATAAAGAAACCTGTTTTCTACCTTTTTCACAGAAGATAATTCTGGTCATGGATAACCTGAGTTTCCTATCCTTTTATACAGAAGAAAATTCTGATCAGACATAATCTGAGTGTCGTATTTTTTCTAGAGAAGCATTTTGCTACTCTTGTGCCCTCACGCACGAGCAAAGGTATTTTGTTGCCCTTGTCCCTCACTCACAATCAAAAAGCTATTTCTTTATAGAAACATATTGATACCACTTTGCGTACAATAATTCAATATTCAGAGACTAATCTGAATTAGTTTTTCTATAGAAACATTTTGTTACCCATGTGCCCTCACGCACGATGTCATGCACTGGCAAAGGCCATATGTCATTAGTAACAATCGAAATTTATTTTGTTGACAGATGCTTAATTCTGTCTTCTTCTCTTTTATCAGAACGAATAAATTACTGATAGCAACCTAAGGAGCAGGATATTTACTGAATCTTAATTTTAATTTTGAATTTGTTTGTTTTCTTTATTATTTTTATTATATTGTTTGAATTTTGTTTTATTGGATTTTTAATATTGAATTTTGTGATATTAGGTTAAGCTAATTGAATTATTGAAATCATTAATAAAATTTTATATTTGAAATATTAAAAGAACTGTGTTGTCCTTTATACCGGATCCCTCCACGATCGAGACTAGATCTCACAACATGATTGTGAATGCTATTTTCAAAGATGGATTTATAGATTTTGAAAAATGTGTCCAAATCAATGGAGATTATGTTAAGAATCTGTAACCTAATAAAGTTTCAGAAAATAGCGATAAATTAATTTTATTCTTTAACAACGACTTCACGGTAGAACTCATTCAGATGTCCCAAGTACTTAGAATGATTCGTAGGTATATAACATGATACAAAGATAACAAGGTATGGTCGATTCGAGAGAAACTTTTTGCGTTCGCATCAAATTTGTTTTGAGTTTTATATTGACTGAAATACGTTTTGAATATATTCAAATAGTTAACAAAACATTAGTTTCCTCGTTTAAATCACATCGGGAAAAGTAATTATATGCTATTGGGAAAGCAAAATAGAAAATTTGTTTTCACTTTGATAAGCACGATTGAAATTAAGACGAACAAATTTGTGACATGAGGCAAGCAACTAATTGACAGATATTTCGGCCATACCTTATTAACTTTTGTATCATGGTATTAAAAGGACGGAAAACTATGCAGTTTTAACTGACTATGTATAGTCGAATTATTAAATTTATATGAAGAGTTTTCGATTAATTATTATTCTCTTCATAGAGGGAATATCATCCTCCACGGTAGTTGTACTAGAAAGTAGAAGAGAGAGTCTGGTGATGTAATTATGGAAATTTTTGGTATTTGTAAAATGTTTTCAAAACAAACAAAAAACAAAAAAAAACATAGATTTATCTGCCCCATTAGTATATCTGTGAAGGATCCACCTGAAGTACGATTAGCTTGATTTGATTATAAAGTCCATGAACGACTTAAATTCATGAAAGCATCAAGAGTAGAGGTTGCTTTGCTTTTGTGAAATACCTACCTAACAAAAGGAAGTACCTACTTATTACCACCACAAAAAATCAAAGTATTCATGTATATAAGGATATCAATATCCTTTTCACTTCACTGAAATTGCCATTTGAAAACTTTAATTTTCTCTCAGCTTTTGAAGTCATGAACAAAACTGTTATTTCCTTTCCTGGAGCTACTTTCTTTTTCTTTTAAATAACTCATCTGAGTTAGCATCCTGACGGCGATGTAGCATGTAGTGACTCGCTCTAGAGAATACATTTATGTCGTTTGTTACTATCCAATACGCTTTTCAGATTCATACACATGAGCAAAGCGAAAAATTTCACAATGACGGGCTAAATCAATATCTCTGGGATGGAAAACATTTTCTAAGTAGGACTAAACGATAAAGTTTTTGAAAAAGCTTCGGGGTTTGAGTGAATTTGCTAAATCGTCTCCGAAAGGAATTTCTTGTAAGTGTTTCTTCCATAAGCTCTAAAAATAAAGCTGTAGAATGTGTACTTTTACAGTGAGAAAACTCCTGGACTAAGAGCAAAGCAGTTTTTAGATTAAATGGGATTAACCGATTACCTTTATAAAACAACTATAAAATTGAGAGTTTTTGTTCTGAACTTGCCAACATAAAAAGCATAATAATTAATAACTATAGCAAAAGAAAATCGATTCATTTGTGCTCCTCTTACTGAATGAAGCATAAAAAAAAGGAACACGTACTAAACGACAATAAAATTGAAAAGTGCTCATAACATTTGTTTCATTAGTTCATAATAAGGAGGAAGAACATATTTTAAAATACTTCAATCGGGTACTTCCGTATATTTAATCTACGTTCTGTACATGCGAGTCAAAGGGTGGCAGCTCCACTCTTCTGTGCCAACAATTTGTTACTTTGTCCTTTTTAGTGAATATAATTTCTGAAGAGATGACGAGACGATTCGTTAAGACATTCTTATCTGTTTAGTGTTAAAGCACTTACGATTGCTAATATCTGAGAGAAAATTCAAGTGAGGGCCTATAATCAAGAAGTAACGCCTTATTTTACTACTTTAAATATTTTTATTGCAAATATGTGTAAATTATGTGGAAGCAAATGTTACATCTCAGTTACTGTGACTCAATTGGTAAAAAATCAATTTTCACAGCCCATCTTTTATGATAGTGGTGCCGACTACAGTTGTGATATCAGAGCATGCAAATCTGGACTTGAGTCTGTCAATTAAAACTCAAATGCAAAAAAAAAATGCAATAAAAAATAACGCAACAACACAGATTTAAAAGGCACAGTGACGTGCTATCGATGTAGCCGCAGGATGCTGCGATAAATAGTCTGTTGATAATGTAGGCGCAATTTTAAAATAATACTCTTACCATTAATAAGCAACGTATGGTGGCCCGTTTCACCCTTTTCTCTATCTGCGCATACGAAAAACTTACCAAAAGCATTCAGGATAATTACAGCACACGAAGTGATGATATTGAGGTTTCAGAAATCAACGATATATTCCCAGAGACTCAGTGGATTTAGTGCTAATTACAGCTTGTTGCAAAAATCTCATAAAATTGCGGTCTTGCGGATTAATTCTAATTATAGGAGGGCGACAGATTAATCGACTCTGATTAGCCTTTCCTTTTGAAAACATTGTCGGGACTAATCACAGCAAATTGAGTGGGAATTTATTACAAGCAGTTTGAAAAAGCTGCAAATTATAGTATCTGTAAATTTGCAATTAATTTTTATTTCTCTACATTATGTGAAGTGAATTCGATAAATCCCATTTTTTCTGAAGGGGAATATTTCTACGTTTAATAATTTTTATTATTTATTTTAATGCAGGGGCTCTCAGCACTTGTACTGCAATGTCAGCGGACCTATAGAATACTAGGTATATTTAATATTGGTCTTATCTTCCGAGATCATTTGAACACATTATAATCTGTAATACTTCCATATCTAATTTCATACATAAAAATAGGTACGTGTTCAAAGATGTTTGATCATTGAACAAACTCAGCATCTATTAAAGCTAGTAAGGTTACCGTATACAGCCTTACTAGCTTAAGTATTTTTTATTATTTTATAGGGTACTATTCGGTTGCCAATTTTTCGATCATTGCTTAGTACATTTTCAGAGGCCCAACGAATGGTGGACAAATTAAGGTTTTCACCAATTACTATCATGTGATGTCCTTTTTTCCTGATTCAGAAAACTTTCTCGGCACGTTTTTGCTGCCGAAAACCCCATTTTCATGTACATGGGTTACGTACACTGCACTTACTACATTTCGCATATATTTTTGCAGTAGGAAAGTCCACTTTTTCATCCAAGAAAGTAGCTCAACCTAGATCCGATCGCCAAAGCTTTCTCCAGCTTAATTAAAATAAACATTGTTAATAATACATATGTTCAGAATATCATAATTCGACATTTCTCATGTCTGGAGGTGACGGGCCTAAAGTTGTACGAAAAGTGGGCATTCCTCTTTTAGTGATGTTTGATTGGTACGATAAAAGGCTTTAGAATCAATTGACCGCTTTTTTAATTTAAGACATTACACCTTTGGAAAGCAGTCAGTCTTACAGGAAAAATTGACTAAGTTAAGCGGATTTCAGTGAAACACAATAGAATTTCAAAGTTTCCTATACACCTCTGAATGGTTTCTAAGATTTTTAATAGTACTTTCATTATTGATCCTATAGATAACGTTTTCAAATGAAATCATTTTCTAATACTTCCTGTAATTGACTGTGGAAAGTATTTGTTTAACAGCAAAGTTGAATTTTATGTAAACTTTACCACAAAACCTGTGCGTAAATAAATTTTAAGTAAATTTCTAAATAATTATTGACAATTTGCAGACTTCACGTTACAGAATGCGTCTTGATCACAAATAAAATTTTCATAATACGCACTTAAGTAGTTTTTACTAATTATATTATAGAATCGTTGTAGAGCTTTACTAGTGCTTTTCGTTTTGATTTGTATTCTAGACTCCATAATGTGTATGGAGGGATAAATATTTTATTTATATGCTTGTAAATAAATTCTTTTGGTCAAACGAATTTAGAAATTTTCATGGCAAAGTACTTGTTCAGCAAAGACTCATCCGTCACATCCAAAATAGCGCCATCAGCGTCCTATCTCACATTATTGAAATATCTTATATTTAAAACAAAATAAGGAAATGATCCCAATAGTACCTAAAAGAAGAATTGAAGTAAGTCTCGAACTTGAAATATAATGAATACTTTCCTGAAACGGTTGTCATTACTGCAATGAATTTCCTTTCCAAGACAAAATTCCTTTTCTGAATTAGAATCAAAATAAAGTTTTCTCCACCTCTTCAAGCTGGACAGAATCTAAAAAACATAATTTGAAAAGAAAAGATTATAATAAACACGTAATTTACAGTCAAACAAGAATGTAAAAAGGATAACCTCAACAAATACATGAGATACATTTTCAGTGTGTCAAAGGTTTTTTGTTAAAAGATTAATTGAAATGATTAAATATAAACAATTACTTAACAGTTGAATTAATTATTGTTTATAAAACCACACCACAAATCACATAAATTGCAAAACAAAATCTACACGTACCACAAATTAGTTTTTTTGTCTGATGTTTTAAATTTCAATATCAGGTTAAAAGAGGTGCGTTCACAAAATAGAATATTTAACGCGGAATTCGAAAGTAAAGCTCTTATTACGAAGCAGTTAATATTTTTAGAATTATTTAGTAAATTAATTTATTTGTATATTCGTAATGAGTGAAAAAGGAACAGGTAAAGGAGTTAACGAGATAGAAATGCTGATTTCTCACGAAAAATTCACGAGAGAGAAAATGTCGTACTGCAATGAAGCATACTGCCCCGTATGCTTTCCAGCAGAATTTGCATTTTTATATTCACCACAACAGGAAGAGCTATTTAAAAGTTCAGTAAAATTGTAGTAATTGTATGCATTAAAGGAGCATTGAAACGAAGAATAATTTAATAAATATTTCTTACATTAAACAAATAATTAGTTGCAAATCATTTTCATCATTTAAACCTTAGTTTTTCATTATTTATTTACACGCTTTTCCTATTACATGTAATGCAACGATTTGGAGAACAAGGCGGGTTGGCAGTACTCGAAAAAATTGGCCCGGAGACCTGCTAATAGAAAGGCGAACGCAGAAAGGAATCGCTTTCTTATTTTTCAATCAGTCGACAGGTCCATAGCGCATTAATTTGGAGTGGGCATCAACGTATCATTTTTGAACATCTTATTTTTTTTGATAATCATCTTCTTTTGGTTCATTTGGTATTTATTTTTTTTTATTTATTTTAATTTTTATTTTTTATTATTATATACAGGCTAATTTATAATTAAATGTTGCAGAAAAAATCGAAAAAACGAATATGTCTGCTAGCCATAAATAAACTAAGAGTGCAGTGAATTGAAATTAATTATAGTGTAATCAATTGAATTAAATTTTGTGAATTATAAACGTAACTTAAGTACTATCAAGGAGGAACGTATATAAGTAAATTTGTTAAGAAGTTTGTATATGCATAAAACTTTTTTTTTTCAATAAATTAATTTTTGTTGTAAAGGAAAGTCCACACGTCTTCTCATTTCTTAAACTTAATTCCAAAATAATTTTACCTTGACGAAATTTGTTGGTTAATTATTTACTGTTAAAACAGTACTGTATAATATAGAGATCACGTAAGAGAAAACCCACAATTGTCTAATTTACAAAAAAAAGGAATCTTTAATTTAAATGTACCATCCCTACGTTGAAATAACCATTAAATCACCAATGATGATAAGTTTCTGAAACTCTTCTGGAAGCAGCTCTTGCAAAAGATAAAGTAGAAAGATAACGCAGCGTTTTTAATACACCAAAAACTGTATGGTTGCATTGAAACCGATGCTACAATATTGAATATCTTCCTCTATCCTTTAACTACGTTTTCAGTTGACAGTTATTTCTGACACAAATATGTCAAAATTACTGAGGAAGCGAATAGATTATAGAGAATAGTGTTGAAACTTTTCTGTCAGACAGCAGATCACACATTCATTAAAACGTGAAACTGAGATCAACTGTCCAAAACCGTCTGCACTTGACATAACATTATTTTGAGGTCAGATAGCGGGCATGAACTGAGCTGGAATCAACAGTAGAAATGCGACTTTCAAAGAAGAAGTTTTCTGTGGAAATAATTATAATAAATTTATTCAAACACAAGTAAAAAAGCTTGAATTGGTCCAAGGACCAACTCTTATGATACCCTAGGTGAATGCCCACATGAAATTTCGTATGATCACTCATCTGTGAAAATTTAATTTTGGAAGTGGTTTTTTCGTATATATTTCTAGAACCGTTCGCCGGACAGAAAAAATGATTATAGGCAATTTTATAGGATTTCGTATTCTGAAGAAGTTATTAGTACAATAATAATATCTGGGACTGATCATTTTCACAATACATGTAAAAAACCTAAATTTTTATATGGTAACACCAAGAAGGGGTTGACTGATTTAGTCCATTTTTGAATTTTTTTTTTTGCTATTACTAGTGAGATCACCATCTACCGAATTTCAGGTCTCTATGTCTCCGCGCTTCCAGCAGTGTCCAAATATATAGTGGAAACCGAAATTTTTGTATGGCGACCGCATGAAGGAGTTGCCTGATTTGTCTCATTTTCCAACTTAATTTTACTTCTTAATTTTCAAGTCAAGGTAAAAATTTCAGCTCTCCAACTGCGCGCGTTCTCGAGTTCTCGTGCGCACGGACGGGCGGACAGATGGACAGACGGACATGCAAACATCAAAATAACTTTTAATATTATGCGTGGGTGTCCAATCCAATTTGCGATAACATCATAATTTCTGTGCGTTACAAACGGAAAGGGAACGTTAGTATATCTAACCTGTATATTTCATAAAGGGTATAACAAGTAAAACGTTAGAACTGGTCTAACCCAAATTCTTACGATCCCTAGATGAATGCCTGTATGTAACTTTATATAGTCACCCCTCTACGCAAGTTTGATTGACAAAAGTGGTTCTTTGTATACACATATTTCAAGAACGGTTCGCCGGAGAGTAACAATGATTATGACTGATTTAATAGAATTTCATATACTGAAGAACTTTTTAGTACAATACCAACGTTTGGGACTGATAGGTTTCACAGAATACGTAATAAACAGCAATTTGTGTATGGCAATACCAAGAAGGGCTGCCAGGTTTCATTCATTTTTGAAATTGCATTTACTATTTTTATGAAAACGACTTGCACAAAATATCAACTCTCTACATTGACGCGTTTTCAGGCGGTGTCAAAATATATAGTGGAAAAACGAAATTTTTGTACGGAAACCCTACGAAGGAGTTCCCGATTTCTCCTATTTTCGAACTGGTGCTTACAATTTTTTTGAAATGGCCGTGTGCAAAATTTCAGCTCAGCGAGTACACGCATTCTCGAGTAGCAGTCAGACAGATATCCAAAGATCAAAATAACTTTTAATACAGGGTTTTCCAATAACAGGTGTTATTTTGATATTCAAAGAAAAATTCCATTTTTTGACAGAAATGATCGGATCTTTATTTCATTATAAAGAGGAAGGTATGCCGTTAATAATGGAAAATAACATCAGCCAAATGACCACCACGACCACGCCTACAGGACCATATCCTTTTCATGAAATTTTCCATAACCAAATCGCAAACTGGCTGCCCTATGTCCTCGATAGCCTCACGAATTCCATCTTTGAGGTCTTGAATCGACGCTGGGCTGTTGGCCTCAAAGGAAGAAGTTGCAAGGTGTTAAGTCACAAGATCTCGGTGGCCAATTGTGATCACCTCTTCGAGAGATAACACGGTCCGGAAACTTTTGCGTAAAAGATCAATGGTTTCGTTGTTTGTATGGCACGTAGCGCCGTCTTGTGGAAACTAAACGTTGTCCAGATCAATACCATCCAATTCCGGCCATAAAAAATCATTAATCATCTGTCGATAGCGCATTCCATTCACCGTAACTGTTGCTCCAGCCTCATTTTCGAAAAAGTAAGGTCCAGTGACCCCGCGGGACCATAAACCGCACCAAACAGTCACACGTTGAGGATAGAGAGGGTTTTCAACAATAACTCTTGGGTTTTCCGAGCCCCAGATGCGACAATTTTGCTTGTTGACGAAGCCATTGAGGTGGAAATGGGCCTCATCACTCAAGATGAGTTTTCGATGGAATTCCGGATCATTTTCATGCATTTCAAGGACACAATCAGCAAAGACTGGACGTTGTTGATGATCGACCGGCTTGAGTTCTTATGTTAACTGAACTTTATAAGCCTTAAGACCCAAATCTTTATGCAAAATACGGTTTAATGATGTTTGTAGAATGCCTAATTCCAAAGAACGACGAGGAATGGACAAACCTGGGTTATCTTCAACACTTTCGGCTACAGCAGCAATATTCTCGGCTGTTCTTGAGCAACTTGCACGGGTTTTATTCTTCACATTACTAACTTGTCCCGACAGGTCGAGTTTTTCTACCAATTTCTGTATTGCGTTCCGACAAGGTGCTTCACGACGACCCAAAAATGTTTGAATTCTACGAACCGCCTCTGCCACATTTTCACCTTTTTTATAGTGAATTTTAATAATTTCAATGCGTTGTTGAATCGTGTATCGTTCCATTTTTATTAATTGCGTAGTTCCTACTTGTCAAATGTCAAAAAATGACAGCTCCAAAAGTGAGATCTACCGAAATAGCGGGCTAATTAAAATAACACCTCTTATTGGAAAACCCTTTATTATGAGTGCGTGTCCGATCCATTTTGCTCTACAGCATATGCGTTACCCTATAGATTTCACCTAAGCTATTATAAGAAAAAACTAAGAGTACGGTCAGTGTGGATGAAAGAGCGTATTTCGAAGAGATCTGATTATCGTGCATGCATATAACCTTTTAATAACAGATTTGCAAATAGAGGATCGCGCAGTTTTTTTTTTTTAGAATGACCATTTGAGATATGAATTTGTTTTGGTATTAATTTATAAGCTGCCCAGTCTTTACCCAATTTAACGTTGCGTGTTGGCACAAACTGAAAAAGTAGGAACTTGCTCTCCTTCCGGTAGTTCTATCCGTCATTTATTGACAGTCTTTTCAACAATTATTTCCATTTGACACACGTTAAGGCCTATTCGCACTATCCATCAGTGTTCAGACAGTCAAAATATTCTACAATGCACTTGAATGGAACCATTCACACTATCCGTCACCGACACTTCACAACATCACAGTCACCATCAGGAAAATTTTAGTAGAATAATTTGATGTCATCAAACTGTCCGTAATGAGATGGGTTGGCTCACTGTGAATATTTGTGAATATGTGATAATGAGTGACTAAAAAATAAGTTTACTTTGCTCATTACACGCAACAGTGTTCGGTACCGCAAACTGCTCTATTTTAAGTCAGTGAGAAACTAAAAAATCAGAAGGAACTTGACAACTGGAAACTGACAGAATCGAATGACTGTTGGGCTCAGTCTGCATCAGCAATGTTAATACCAATCAGTTGACTTTTGCTGATCGCATGGAAATGATTTGATAAAGAAAAATTTACTTTCCTGTTGTGTCCTTTTAGGGCTTTGTACAAAAAAATGAAAAGATGGAATCTTTATAAGATTGCTCGTGTGTCCGCCTATATTTCTGTCATACACAATTTTCTTGAAAGCAACCTGACTTAGAAATTTGAAATTTATCAGAATGTTAAATCTTCACGACGCGCACATGTCGACAGTCAAAGATTATTAAATTTTTTTTTAATGGGGTGTGTTAAGCGGAAATTTTTTGTAAACAATTTTATTTTACTCTCACTAATAA
Organism: Dioctria linearis; assembly: GCA_963930735.1. Lineage (NCBI taxonomy): Eukaryota > Metazoa > Arthropoda > Insecta > Diptera > Asilidae > Dioctria > Dioctria linearis. The sequence continues at coordinate 83,666,879 of OZ005740.1, forward strand.
AACCAACTGCTATAATAACTCTCTTGAGTCCGTCTATTTGGATTATATTGAATTTTGACAATACATCGTAATGTTTAAAACATGTGAAACATCCCTGATAGCAGGAATTCAGGGGTTACCACTACAATCATTATTCTTCTATTCTATCTGTGAAACTGCATATACTTCAGCCCGTAAAACTGCACTGAAACACTAGGGAAAGTTCTGTACATGAAATGAAGCAAAACGAAAATCGAGATATATTCCATCTCGCTCATTATTTTAGCATCTTTTGATTCAGTACTCACAGCAGCGGTTTAGTACTCATAGAGGCATAAAGTATATTGATAGATTTGTCTCATTCTAATTGGTTTCAAGGCTTCTAAAGTAATTTTGAAGTAAATTGCATGAAGAAATTCAGAATTCGTTTCCAGTTAAATCCATTGGAAGTGCGTCTGAGTGGCACAGATTAAACATATCAGTAATAAATTGGTAAGAATAACGAAACATATTTTTAATTATAATAAAGAAAAGTTTCTACAATTACGATTGTCTGTATCGTTTTCAAGGTTCACCAAAGTAAATTGACAAGGTTTAAATATATACATATATACATATATATATATATATATTTTATAACTGGAGAGGAAGTGTTGCGAAAAGGGTACTAAACTTACTAAATTTAATTAGAAAAGTATTATATATATTAAATATATTTAAACATTTTTTTTTTGACAAAATTTATCTCCTGAATTATGCTTGAATGGTGTGGCTCTCTTCACTGCTTCAAAACTACTGAAATATGCCAGAATATTGTGCATCTCTTCACTGGTTCAAAACTACTGAAATATTCCTGAATATTGTGCTTCTCTTCATTGGTTTAGAAGTACCAAGTATATCCCACAAAGACTGCACCATAAAAGTAATGAAAAACTGATGCTTTCCCTCCTGAAAATGCGGGTTTTTCAGTTTGGTAGCGCTAAAGTTAACCTAATGACAAGTTAACAAGCTATAGCGCAAAATCGGAAAATTTCTGGTGTTTTTTTAGAATGAAACAATTAATTTCATATACTTTCGTCTTTTGCATAAATGGGAGAAAAGACTTTGGCTATGCACTATTGTAGTGCAACTGAGACAACGAGTTAAAAACAAAAATCGAGAGAACGTAGGATTACCCGAGCGACAAAATCTTATTAAATCCCTCAAAATCCTTTCAACCTATTCATTATAATGTACATCAGTCACGCTATCTCCCATTTTTAAGAAAAAGGTGAATTTCGCTTTGGCTGAGATGCTGAAAGGAGATGCAAAATTCCTCTAAAATGACATTCTCATTTTTCCCGAAAATATCAGAGAATCCAGCATGAGTTCTCCCACTAATCTCTTCATAGCAAAACGAATGTAAACAGAAATACGTGCTGTTCAAATATCATAGGATTACAGCAACAACATGTTTCCTTTTACAGGCACAACATGTGTCCAAACATTATCATTATTTCATGAAAACCGGTTTTCACAAAACCGAGGGAGCATTTTATGAGACTAAAACGTTATTTACGAAAATGAAACATTTGTCATTCTGTTTCGTTGTATGCAACTTGCGCTTTCACATTTTTTATCTTTATTCATAACAGTTTTAAAGAGAGTTTGATTTTTTTCGATTTTTTTTCTTTCTATCTTGTTTTTCTTGTCGTGTGCATTTTAATGTAAAACGCTCGGAAAGCCAGCTTCCTAACTTGTTATTAGGTTAACTTTGGTAGCGCCATCTGTCCTGCTCTTACATACGAAAATAATTCATTTAAAAATACGACAGTGGTTATATGTGCTGGTGTTTACCCTGAATTTTTTCCCGACTACATATCCTTTTTCACTGGAGCTGGAAGGCTTCGGTTCAGGCCTCCCGCAGTACATTTTCAGTACTTTTGTGCTATCAGGGATAGAGCTAACTAAAGGCAAACACAAGAATCGTTATTTTGATTTACTAATATCCCAGAACAGTGTGGTGCAATTAATCATTTTTCACTTATCATAGGGAAATTTGGATTAGATTTATATACTATATGTAATTAAATTCAATCGATCGACTTCTCGGTTATAGAGTTCTGGTACGGAACCCTGATTGCTCGAGCCTGTCTCTCTCTTGACTGACAGACTTATTTCTATTTTATTATTTTTTCACCTACAATCTTTGTCAATTCATTATTGCTTTCCATCGATATTCGGTAATATATTTAAAGGACTGGGTCTTCCACATCTTTAAGCATGCAATGTGATATCATCCTTTTTGCAATTGACGGATACTTCCACATCCTTTTTCTTGTAATCATTGCACCCGCACCAACCAATTACCAATTACTGCAGGGTTTATGTCTTTCATTGAATCTTTCAGGCAGTTACCTAGTTTTTTTTAACCAAAATCGAAACACTACTCAACGCATTTGGCTCGATTACTAATTTGTCAGAAAATTATGCAATATGCGGATATGCAACGCCAGTCAATCAGCAACGATAAAAACTCAAACAGTCGGTGACAAATCAGCAGACCAGTCAGATGAAAACACTTTTCACTGCCATCTAAAATCACTGAAACTACAATTTAGTATAGTACTCATGCCCTTCGCTGAAACTACATCTTAGTATACACATTGAAATTTCTCAACTTCCGCCAACCGACCAACCAACAACACGGAGTTTCGCAAACTGACCCGATTGTGAATAGAAATCAACTAGTGCTTATCCGGCATTTTCGGACCTAATAAATTATTTGTTTGGACAAATTCCGTTGAACGATGACTTGAAGATGTAGTGAGTTCTTGATATTTATTTCAACCCATCGATAAGCGACCTGTATGAAGTGGTAAATGCATACCATAAAATATATAAATAAATGCTATTTATCGGTGAAGCTCTGTTTCGATCTTTACTAACTATGTAAAATTTTATCATAGGACAATGATTATGAACATACAATTCTTAACGAATTCTATTTACTGTAGGTAAGATTTGGGGGCTTTATTTTCTTCTTTAATAGATTTAATGTAAATTTCAAATTTTGCTGAAGGCAAAATTTGTCATCGGGATTTTATTACCAAAACAACTTGGGTTGAAATTCAAAACTTTTGTTTTTCACAATTGTGACTAAGTTCTATAGGAGAAAAGGCCTAGCTCGCACCTCAACTCCCTCCAGAAGCAAAATAACACTAGATATCTAAGCCAACTCTAAGATGTGCTTCTCCCATCCTGATCCACCATAAATGTCTCTGGAACATTTATATTATCCGACACTTTCTCTGGAGAATTATAATGAATCTCGGCTCTGCTTCCTCAACTAAAGCATATTACAATATTAAGATGTCTTGAAATATGACACGTACATATGCGATATAAATAACCGAAAATAGTAATCAGCTAATGACACTGGAACTGACATCATTTGTAAGGATTTTACCAATGCGATCCCTAAAGCGAAATAATATTATTTAAATTGACATTCAACCATCTTCGCGAACGTAAATATTTATATTGCAAATAGCTTGCGATCACTACTTATAGCAATCTATTAGCAATGAGCTAGACAATTGATTATTCCTCTTCTTTTAAACTCTTTCTGATCACCCGTGGCACTTTAAGTGAAATTGATGCAATCGGCGGAGCTTTGAATTTTTCTGCCGTGTAGAAGGATAGGCAGCAGAATCTACTACCTCAACTTGGGTCCATTCATCGCAGTAACTCCTTTCCTTTTACAATTGGCTAAGTAATATTTTACCAGATAGTAAAAAAATATTGTAAAAAGTCGTCTGTCCGCTAAAGGTGATGAATTCCAGAGAGTAGGTTCAGGCTAGATACATAACTATGTACATTGTACATACATAAATGTTGGAAATTACATTATTAGGAATATAGAGTGCATAAAAAATCTGGTGTATAGAGATGTTTCATATTTCGATTCAAATGTGTTCAGATATAATTTCATATGGATTTAAAAGTCTAATAGCTTACAAAACAATCTCTCTACGTTTGAGATTTATCAAGTATAATCAAAGAATTGATTGAGACGGAGAACAAGCAATTAAACATTTTTGTATGTAAGCAGGTAAATTGAAATTGTCTACGTAGCGAACAATTCCGCGGGAAAGCTTGCTCTTCAATTTCAACAGAAGTATTGCCGTGCATATGAGTGTTGATATTTTTTCAATGTTCGTATTCCACTTTTTTCAATGCATTTGATTGACTCGAGTGCAACGGAAATGAATTACTCAGCAACTTTGAAAAATTGAGAGATAGATCGATTCTTCATCTCACATGACGCCTATCCGTTTAATTCTACCCAAAGGCAATTAAAAAAAGTTGGAAATATTTTCCAGCAGGACACAGAAGTTTAATTGATTGCAGTAGAACAGCTGGTATCCCAGGTCAGTGTCGTAAAATGGAATGACATTCAGTTCAGCTTTGTGCTATTTTTCTCTGAATTCAGTTTCAGTTTTTATCACACTCCAATCAGAAAATATGATGAGTGACTTTTCAGATAACTGTGACTGATTGATTAATTGATTTTGCTCGGTTTGTATTCTTAGAAATATCGAGTGATTGTTAATTAGAAATATTTAAAAATTACTTAACGTATTATTATATCAAAGAAATATTGAAATAGATAAAATAATTCAATCCCTTAAATCGTTTTTGCTCATTATACCTCATTAGCTGATCGGCCTGCAGTAGAATATAACAAGTTTACAATCTTTTAATTGTATCTACAACTAGCGGAAAGGAAGATAAAATAAGCTTCTAAACTAATATCAGAAATAAAGAAAACCAATGGTAAAAAACGCAAAAAAATAAAATAAACTGAAAAATTAGAATGACATAAAAATACAGAATATAGAAGATGAAGTGAATGGAATGAATATAATAATAACAACAATAATTTTGTTTTATGAATATAGGTGCTTTATTGAGCTCTTTGTAGAATCTAAACTTAAAAAAGCTAGTGAAGGATGCAATGTAATAAAAAAAGATATATATATATATATATAATAACCGTTCAAGAGCGAGTTCGGCTCGCGTAATCACAGTTCCTTAGCAGAACTTTATCAACGACCAGTCGATTCACCGAAATTAATGAATTTAAATCTAATCCAAATTTACCTGTGATAAATGAAAAATGGATGAACATTTATTTATAAATTATTTATGCTTTACAAAAACAGTTGGCTGTATATTTCATATGTTTGGAACATTTCAACATATGGCCGCAAAAGTAGTAGTAAGAATTGTCTTATAAGAGTGAGACAGAAAACTGCAGATCTGTTATCTATGGCTCATTACCTATACTAACACTGGTGAGTGAACGCACCGTGGAGTTCATCAAGATTAAACTGACTAAGGTATTCACTTACCAAGATAATGTCTGTAAAATTCTGAAAAGTCGATAGACCAACTCGGTTTTTAATAAGTCCACCAGATTTTAGAAAGTCTGGCAAGTATAAAATCTGTGAAACATAGGACCATCCAACACTTTCATAGACTGTGCTAGTTTTCTAAACCCTGAGATCGATGTGTAATAGCTGGTTAGAATACGCATAGCTCTGCTGCAATTGCGTGAAAGCAATGTTTGCGTATTTGTAATAGGAGGGATAGCTGTGCATAAATCAACTCGTTGTCACTCCAATCACGCCCATATGTCTGAGATGAATTGACCATATTCGTCTAAGGACGCTTCTTTAACTGTTACAAGGATAGACAGCGTATCTGATATTATGCTTGTGGATTAAAGGCGAAGTGCATATCACTGCAACATCCGACGGAAGTTTAAAAGTAGTGGTTCCAGATCAACATCATAATGACCATAACCCACTAAAACATTAACAAACCCTCCTCTTTCCACTAACTCATTAACAAACCATCCTATTTCCCCTAACACATTAAAAACGCATCCTATTCCCAGTAACACACTAACCAATATACTCCCTACTAACAAACTAATCATCTCCGCACTTCCCACTAGCACAATATTCACCCATCCACTTCCCATTAATCTCCTAACAAACCATCCACTACCCACTAACTCGTTAACCACTCACACACCCTGAACTAACACACTGATACATTCCTTCTCTCCCACTAATGCCAAAACATTACACCAAATATCAACATATCGATCACACAATATACACCAGCAGATCGTACCCCAATTCCCGCAACACCAGTAACCCTAGACAACGTAGAAATGCTGGGTACCGGGAGATCACTAGCGCTGAGGTTACCACCTCCATCTATAATAACTGTGTGCCTAGGTACGATTTGTAGTACCATCAAGATAAAGGAAAAATTGAAGGACTTGTCTGGCACATGATTGTGGATACCGGAGATGCGCATTCCATTCTTAACAGAAAATCAAAAATTTGTCCACCACACATAACTTCTATGTAGCTGATTTCTTCGACGACTGTATTATTGGAATGGACTTTCTTGCGGGGCATCTCTGTTCAATTAACCTGGAGAAACGCTTTATTCCGATCGCCCATGAGGTCGTCCAAATGGTAGAAGAAGACTGCGATATTTTTGTTAGAAGAATACAGGACTGTACAATACCAGCTGAGCCGTCTGGTTTCGTAGCACAATTCGACAATTCGAACAGACTATGCATTGAGATGGTTGATGAACTTTAGGTGTCCCGAGGGACAAGTAGCAAGATGCACAGAACGCATGATTTCCAAATTTTGCACCGTCCAGGCAAAAGTCACAGTAATGCAGATGCAATATCTCGCCGTTCATGTTCCACAACTGATTGTCACTATTGTCAACTGCTAGAAGAGAAAGACACCATCATAATTCGCCTAGTCACCACCCAAGAAGATATAGTTCAAAAACAGGAGGACGACCTCACCTTACGATGTATTCGGAGTTGGGTGACTACGGGACAGCGCCCAGATAAAGACTGTATCAAACACCTGAGCCCTGAAATTAAAACGTATTGGTCAATGTAGTATCTTCTAAAACTAAAAAATAACATCACCGTTGGAATAACCAGTCAAGGATGAGAAACTATTAAACAAATCCTGGCCCCGAAATCTCTTCCAAAACTTGTTCTCCAGCAGGTACGCGACTCCTAAGTTGCGGACACTTCGGCGCTGATAAGACGTTAGGTAAACTTCGACAGAAATATTATTGGATTGGGAGTAGTATTGACGTAAAGGACTGGTGCTCTGGATGCCTACAATGTCAAGCACGGCAAAGGCCGCGGCCAAGGCGGAGAGCTCGTCTGCAAGTATGTAACATTGGCTAAACTCATTTTTGGTCGAGAACTTCGTTTACCACTGGAGATGATCTTGGGAAGCCCACCTACTAAAGTTATTTCGATTAGCTAATACTTTGACAATCTGACCACGACACTGAATGCGATTCATGAGGGTAATCGTATAATCCTGAACACCGCGAGCCGGCGTATGAAGACATACTATGACTTTCGGTCGAAGAAACCCAGTTTACAAGTAGGTAAACTTGTTTGGTTGTATTTCCCACGACGCGGAATTGGGCGACGTCCAAAAATGCACTACGACTGGGATGGGCCATACACGGTGGAAAGATGCGTACCATCCACGTCGACAGACTGGACCCATACCGCGAATGAAACGACCTTTCCATATAACCACTAATTCGTGTCCTGGTAGACCTAAGAAAGCATCCAGCCTGCTTATCTCGTAACTACAGAATACCAATGTACCGCTTAGGACCAGCCCAACCTAGCGGCAGGTATACCTCTTAACTAGTCCACTTTTTCACGCTCCATCGCTTGAAAATGAGTCAAAACCCCTCGCACATGGTATCCTACGGATGCCAAGCTGCCCTAGGAATTCCACTTTACAAACTGCCTTCGAAATTTTAACCTCCGCTATGCTAGTATTCGTGTGGTGTAATACTCCAGTTCGAAGATTCGATGCCCAGTCCGAAAGAGGTTCTGCAATCAGTTGGTTAGGTTACTGGTTGCAGATGCTTCTTCGACTCATCTTTGCGTTGAGGGGCGGAGGCGTACTTGCAGACAAGATTTTTTTGGATTGCTAAGCTCCGAGTGCGTCTTTGGTTTTCGATACTGAGACCGACGTCGAGCTCTGACCAAGGACCGGCGTGATTTCGAGGATTTGTCTCTGACTCGCCATGCACAGATCAAGTTCGACAAAGCCTTATTAATATCTCTTCATCATTTCCATAATACGTGGTTACTGAACAAAATTTATAAAGACACGATCCTTGGTAAACCTGTCTGTGCCTTAAATGGGCAGATGATTTCTAACTAAATCCTTGTGAGTTAGCCTCAGTTAGAAGGTTTTTGCTATCCTATCTCTCTTCATTATTTCTATAATACGTGGTTTGGTAGCTGGATGAAAATTTGTTAGGGCTAGCTTGTGGGCTAGCTCTGATGGAAATTTTACTCGTCTGTCCCTTCTTCGATTAGTTACTTAATGCAACGATCGCACCGAGTTTCCACTCGTAAGAGATGGGTCACTTTGGACGGAGCTACAAGCTTGCGAGGAGGAGGTAATGTAATAGAATGACTTACCTCGCCCTTCCACTCCCCTCCGCAATAATTTCCTCCTTAACGATTGACGTTAAACATCCCTCATTATGACCGAGCTCCGTGCACTCGAAATGCTTCATTAATAGTGGTATGAGCATGTTTAACTTCTAGCAGAGTCTCTAATCATCTAGCGATCATGTACTGATGGTAGGTTGTACAGAGCGAATAATATAGCTCCGATCTCAACCAGAACGAATTACGGGAGAATATTGGCAAAACTAGTACTAGAGATGTGACACTGTTTTTTTTTCTTTCAGTATGTTGGCATTTCGTGAACCTGAAAGGGGCAGTGCATTAAATGGAATGATACAGCTGGTTGGCATTTGGAAACTTTTCACTTACGACATCAGCTGATGATCTCTCGTTGCTTAAAGGATCTGCGCAAGATGTGCGGATACCACAAGGAAGAATTCGCTGTAGTCAACTGGGAGGTAAATAAGTCCGGATAAAGTAATCCCCTTTCAAAATTTATCAATCTCCTAGATTTATTTTCACTTTTCCAGAACTGAAAATTTGAAGTTCTCAGCAGGAATTAAGCTACAAAATAATGCAAAGGCTATGAAACACCCGCTCCAGTCCCGCAAGAAATTAATCAATTTTCTTAAAATGCACGAATTCCGAACAAACAGAATCTAAAACTCGAAAAGTTGCAAAATACCGACATGTCATCTCAGTAGAAAACTTATAGCACGAACTTGACATTCCAATCTGTCAGATGATCCGTGCAAGAAAATGAAGATCGAGAGTAGGGAGAAATCTCGCGCGTTGGAGGGCCTACCCAAGTCCACCATTACAATTCTACCTAAAATCTGGCCCGATTCGAATAAAGTACGTCAAATCGAGAAGCCTAACGCACACGTAGGAGCACGAATCAGAGGCAGTTGCTAGACTCATGCTTAAACAAATATCCACAATAATTTTCGCAAATGAAATATTTTGACATATCTCAGGCCAAAAAAAAAAATAATATTTCTAAATAAAAGCTGTAGAAACAGTTTGACATCTATTAAAAGAGGAAAAATTATAGAAACTTTTGACTTTCGATAAAATAAAAATCAAAGAAATCTTTCGACATTTTTATAAATAAAGACAGTAGAAACATTTCGACATTTATTAAAAAGACAAAATTATTGAAACTTTTGACATTTGCTTAAATATCAATCAAAGAGATCCTTCGACATGTTATAAACGGAAACAGTATAGAAACTTTTGACATTCGTTATCATAAAAATCACAGACACCGTCTTAGATCATAAAACGAAAGGATAGGGTATAAAATTCGTGTACGTGTGATAAGCAATTTTTTTGTAGACACGGGGGGGGGGGGGGGGGGGGGGGGGAATGACAAGAGGGCTGGGCTTTTAGTTTTTGTCAGTTCGATATTTCTGACATTTCTCATTTGTCATTTCTTAGATCTTACAATTGAATTGTCATCGGGGCTCTTGTTTAATGTCAGTCAAGCAAAGGCAACGACAAGAAATATTATCAGCAAATAAATGGGGCACTAGGAAAACTCTTAAAAATGTAATAAGTTATTAAAGAATTATAAAATTATAAACTGAAAAAATGATACGAATCGCGGTGACAGGAAATTATAAAACTTGTTCAATATTTGATTAACTTTCAACCACTAAATTATGTGCCCGCTCAGAAAATATGGTAGTTTACGACTTCCATGACTAAACAAACACATCGATGCGATTCTACTACTTGAAGAAAAATGCTTAAGTTTTTCTTCCTCATAGCCTATCCTTTCGTTTTATGATCTAAGGACACCGTTCGACCTTGTTATAAATGAAAATAGTAGAAACACTTTGTCATGAATTAAAATGGAAAAAAGAAAAGAAACCGTGTGCGATAATTAAAATAAAGATGAAAGAAACATTGTGACAATCGTTGAAAGAAAATGAAATGTGATTATACAAGTAAAAATTTAACCTGTCAAAATGATTTAAAATGATACGTAATTAGATAAGAAAGAAAAGGAAAATTTAATATGTCAAAATTCTAGAAAATGAAATGTAACTAGATTAGGAAAATTCAATCTGTAAAAATCAAAGGAAATGAAATATAATTAGATGTTGAAAATTTAATCTGTAAAAAGTTAAACAAAATGAAATGTAATTAGATAAGGAAAGCACTAACCTGTCAAAATTAGACAAAAGGAAATGAAGTAAAATAAGTGAATGTGGCTTCACCACAGGAGCTACTCACACAGAGACGTTAGTGAGTAGGCTTGGCCAAGGGAATAGTAAAAGATTCATGAGTAATTGTAGTAGAAGAGACACGTTGAGATAAAGTCTCGGCGATTTTTTGTTGAATAAAAAAGATTCGAGTTTGTTAGAGTAGCTGGAAAGGACGCCATATTAAAAACTCGTAAAAAATGTATCAAAGAAAATGGTGCAAATAAAATAAAATTGGCTAAAAAGTTTCATTTTCTTCTTTTTGTGTCCTGTTTGCCGCGAAATGTTTATCTACAACTCGAGAGAAGAAATTTCGAAGCATAACCTGGAAATTAGTCTTCTGTAATTTTTTCGTTTTGGATCTGCCTACTTGAATACTAACGATCACCGGCCCTGCGATAAAACTCAGCGTCCCAAATGGGGCTTCCAAGGCTCAACGAAGTAGCCCGAAGTATAGAAAAGGTCACATTTCGTTTTTTTTTTTCGTTCACGTGTCTTAAATTGGAAGGCTCGAACCTGACCTGATTCTACTGGAGACCGGCCAGACGATAAAGTTAACGGGCTCCGCCAAAAGGGAACGTTTAAATATGCAACAATATATATGAAATAAGCCTTGAGCATTTCTGTAAAAAAAACTCCTTCATAAGTATCTGACCGTCAAGCAAATCTGTGGTTGGCAGATATCGCACAGTTCGAGAGAAGGCGTGAATTGACTGTCACATAAAAAAAAGTAATTCTCATGCTTTCAAGGTACATTTTTTACTTTTTGTTACTAAAATTATGTTCTTATACAATACTTGAGGATTATTTATTTTCCTTAAAATAGTTGCCCTCTTAATCGCATGATAGCAACAGATGCAGAATCAAAGAATCCATTTAAACTCAAAGTATCTTTAAGGATTTGTAGGTGAATGCGGTAATATGGCATAGTTGACTCCAATTTTTATTATGTAGTTACTAATAGAGCTGCAAACAATAAAAGGTAATCTACCTAACATGAAAACTGTAAAAATATGCAAACAATAGTTAGTGATTATGTTAAATGATCTGCTGCTCAAGGAAGTATTTTCTTAATCACAAGGCTCCGTGTAGGATATCTCACAGCTTATCTTTTATACTGAATTTGGTCAAATCAAATTCCCACGGAAAAATATTTTGTCTTTTTCTGTTTTTTTTTACTCTTCTTGAAAACTTTTTTAATTCTCCTGCTGTGTAACGGACAATATAATTGGCAATTTTATTCCAACTCTCATTAGTCCGGGTCGAAGGATACTGATCCTCTAACGTAAACATTGTTTGGAAGGATTTTGTTTCCTTAAAGAAAAACATTAAACTGCTTGCTCCCAGCTGAGTGAGGAAAAGATTTTTAATTGACAAGAGGCACCCTTTAAATTCTTTTTATGTAAAATCTTAAAGTTAACAAATTGAAACATTTATACCTAATAAACGAAATTTAAGGGTGAACATATCCTTGGGAGGCAGTTACTTAAATTAGAAATGATGAATTGATTTAGAACACTGAGTTAACATCCAAGGAAGGACACCTAAATTGGAATAATTTAAATACATAAAGCTCCAAGTAATGAACCATGTAAATCTTTAATTATAGAAAAGTTTTTCAGGGTTTTCTTTTACTTTTCTACGATGGGGGATTTATGGGATCAAGTAACAAATTGTGTATTACTGAAAATAACAATTTCGTATAAGATGAATAAACAGCAAAGCTGAAATCATTTAATAAAAGAATTGTAGGATTCTCTCTAAAATTACAGCAAATTTTGATTGGTTAGGTGTAATGGCATGACTTAGCTGGTAATTTGATATGACCTCTTGCGTAAACAAATTCGCATAGCCGAGTAATGTGAACAACAACTAGTGCCAGCGCAGATAGTATCTACCCAATTAAGAGGTACATTTTACCAATCGTTGGCTGATATAAACAAAATGGCATGAATAAAATAAAAATTTACGCAAAATTCGTGTGCAACAAGAAAATTTCTCATAAATGCATCAGCAATTTTCGTGTTTTTCCGTACAAGGGAAGAGGGTGGGAATTCAACTAGGGCGGATATGTGGAACGCATATCAAAAATTCGACATATACTGCTTCTCGACTTTTATACTTGGTATTCAGAAAAAGGTATTTTGCACATTGAAGCATCTTCAAACCGATATTTGTTGTTTGTTTTGGCATTGTTGTCTGTTTTGGCATTTGGACATACCCATTGAGAAAAAGTTCGCTTGCTGAAGCACATCCCTCGAAGCATGCAGCGCTTATTTGCTCTGTCCCAATTCATAGATTTTTTTCATAGGCATAGGCAAGCGTTTCACTGAAAAATAAACAGCGATGATTGAACTGAGAGCTTTATTTATTTTAACATGTTTTTTGAGTAGAGAACGATGAAATTTTATCCAAAAAATTTAATGATATAATCAACACTTTTAATCACTCTGAACTAACTACACATTAAAAATGAGAAATGTATTACTTCGTACAATAGTTGAGGGAGAATGCCACAATTTAGATTGGTGAAAAATTCTACAGTCTAGACTGGTGGAAACTTAGATGAAATCAACCCTGGTTGCACTATTTTTCGAGCTTATTAAATAATCTATCATAGAGTTTGCTCTCAAGTGATGAGTATAGAAGCTGTTGAGTATAGGATACCCACGCATTATATTAAAAGTTATTTTAATTTTTGCAGCATGTCCGTCCGTCTGTCAGTCCGTCTGTCCGTCCGTCTGTGCGCACAATAACTCGAGAATGCGTTCACTTAGAGAACTGAGAGCTTGCACACGGGTTTAAAAAACAAATTAAGTTAAGTTAAGTTTAATCGGGCAACTCCTTCGTAGGGTTTCCATACGAAATTTTCATCTTTAACTATATACTGAGGCACTGCCTGAGAAAGCGTCTACGGGGAGAGCTGAAAGTTTTCATTGCAATAGTAAATAAAATTTCAAGAATGGACTAAATAGTGCAAGCCTTTCTTGATACTACCATATACAAATTAGAGCTTTTTACCTATACTGTGAAAATGATCAGTCCTAGAGGTTTTTGTTGTACTGAAAAGTTCTTCAGAATATAAAATGCTATGAAATTGGTTATGACCAATATTACTGTCCAACGAACTGTTCTCAGAAATATATGCGAAAAACCCCTTCAAAAATCAAACTTGCACAGATGGGTGACCATACGAAATTACATACGGGCATTCATCTAGGGTTTCATAAGAACTGGTCTTTAACCAGCTCTAGCTTTTTCTACTAATTTTTGTTGATCGATCAGTGAACATTTTTCTAAAGATTTTCCCAATGATGATTAGGGAAGCGATTAAATTGTGCTTTTTCAGAAGCGCTGGTTTTTCGTCCCACTGGGTTACATATGACATTTTCGAAAGTAGGTGCCGACAGTTCCAGGTATATCGGTTCTGTGAACACATGCGCTACTTTTGCCTTTTATGATTATTGCCTTTATTGACCACTGAATGGCTCTGTGCGTAAGGGATGAGTCATATTACAAATTTGATTTTCTACTCAGCTTATCGTTTTATACTGTTGAAAACGATTATCTGCCGCTGTCCTGCTGCTACCGTGTATTTGTAATTGTATGTAAGAGTTTATATAATGTAAGACTTTACCACCGAGTCAGTCAGTGGTAACCTGATATTCTTTGGATAAACTTGGCTAGCTGTCAAATAAAAATCTTGTCTTTAGACCAAGCAATTCTTTTAATTCGTGCGATAGAACAAGGCGAAAAAAAGTGAAGTCGGGCGACGTTTGGACTCACTCCCTCCAATGGTTCCACAATTTATAACTGTTAGCACAAGGTGGTGCAGGCTGAGGATAGCTCTTGCAAAAAGTTAAGGAAGCAGAAATTTTACGACCTGGACCTGTGCCGATGTCTGGGCCTATAGTAATATCAAAAGTTTGGTGAACTACTGGGTATAACAGATTGCAAAGCTTCAGCAGGATGGCTGGGAAAGTTCAAGCAGCGTCATGGAATAATCTGCGGCCAAATGAGTGGAGAAGTCGCAGTTTTTTTAAGATGAATTTCGGAGGTGGGACGCAGAGTTGAAGGAACGGAAAATGTTACTGCTCATCGATAACCGCCCTGCTTATCATACTATCCCCAACCTTCGGAACATAGAGTTAGCATTTTCCCCAGCTAATACAACTTTTGCACTTTTTCACTTTTTGCAGCCAGCGCAGCGAAATAAAAAGCCTCAAGAGTCACTACGGAGAGAATATGTTGATGGAGATTCTCAAATCGGATGCCAAGCTCTCATGTAGTACGCTGGACGCAATAAACAAGAATCCGAATCGGAAGAGGACGATCTGAAGCTAAGAGAGCGGATTAAACAGTTCAACAAGACAGCAGTCTTCAATCCTGAAGAGCTGAAGAGTTTTGATTCAGTAGATGAAGAACTTGCTACAATAGTGGCTCTTAGAAAACCTCAAAGCAGACACGAAGGACAAGGAGGAGCAAAAGAGCAACATGAACAATCTGATGAGCCCAAACCACCTAGCATCCAACAAGCTCTGGACGCGAGCAAACTACTAGAGAAATTCTTTTTGTTTAACGGAGCCGATCCTAAGGACGTCAAGAAATGTCAAAAGTTCATACTATAGTATGAGCCAAATATTAGCATAGCAAAACGTGCAAGCTAGGACGACGGATTATTTTAAGCTATAGAATGTATTTTATTTTAGTTTACATTTTACATTTTCCTTTAAGTAATAAAATTTATTTTGTCTATGTATATACACACATATTCTGCTATTTTTTTACTCACTCCCTATAATGGAAAAAATTGCTCTGGTCCTTTGATTCCGTTATAGAGAGTTTTCACTGTACATTCATGTCCAAAATTCTGCAGCTTTCGGCATTCACTTTGAGTGCAATCATATAGCAAGAGGCTAGGTTGGGCAAAGTTTGGCTACGCTAAATAGTTTCTTCATACGTATCCAAAATATTTCCAATATTTTTTTTTTAATTTCAATTCTCAGTGCTGTAGCAGTGTATATTTGTAGTATTGCTATTTATGATGACTGAACTCAACCTTCATTGTGTGAATCATAGCGACTTGTAATTTTAATTCGGTGGTACAATAGGGAAATTGTGCTTTTAAATCCTGACAGAACCCTAGGTACGGAATCACAACGTTGTGTTGCTCATTTAAAATGCATGTAAAAATGTTTCCACATTCTATTTATTTCAGCTTTTGCACTGAGGATTCATTTTTTTCTACTTGAAAGATGTAGGTGCACACAGGTTACACACAGATGTAGGTGCACTCAGCTGAAAAATTACAGAAATCTTTGTAGTCAAGCTGGTTGAGATTAAGATAGAGCACCGTAATTGCCATGTTACGCAAGATACAAGCTATACCTAGTAAGAACCACGTTGTTTATGATATCCCGACATGAATGTCATAATATATTTGGCATATATTGTTTTATGTATACAGTGGTTTAATCCCTGCTGTCGCTGCAGCTCATATTTGTATCTCGACCAACAAAGTTGTGGTACAGTTGAAATTCGGCAAATGCACATAAAGTAGCTGTAATTAGTCAATGTGCTACGGATAACTCCTTCTTTAGTCCTCCCCCTAAGATAGTTTTCTAAGGCCGTATAATTAATCTTGTACTCTTACGATACTATTGATAGAGACTGATACTTTTTTGCAATGAAAGGACCTTGACGATGTTCAGATTAAAAATTTTATCTTGTTCAATTTTCCTCCGTGTTTTCTGAAATATCTAATCTAGGATGCTTTTAAATTGTGTACATATGAAATTAAATAAGGAAAAATCTTATTTCCGGAATACATAAGTTCTTTAAAACCCTAGAAGCCTAATCATATTTGTATCTACATTTACATTTGTGATTACCGTATTTCGTAATAATTTTGTATACATACCTACAATTTTTATATAACGACGTACATTAGGCTGTGAGGGTTAAAAATGTTGTTGCTTACAATGAACATTGTGAATTTGAAAGTATCTACAAAGTTTATGCGTAAACTATTAAATTTGGAATCCTTCTGCCGAGATATATGTATAAAATTTTGTTGCAGCATTCTGCGAAATGTCCATCTTCAGACCAATTAAAATAAAATTCTCTAGAGTCTTGAAAATCTCGGAACACTGACTCTTCTAGAGTAGGTTCTGGCAATAACTCATTACACAATTATACTGCCTCCGCTTTAGAGGACGTGAAAGATAACATACGCGGGTCTCGCAAGATTCTTGCATTCTTTGTTATTTATAAACATATAAGTGTATACTCTAAGGACAATTTTGGTAAGCAAATTTATTACTGCATAAGAATTTTACATTTGCAACATATTTGTTTACCTTGATCGAAAATACGTCTATTTATTCTCAAAAGATTAAATTCCTATACTCGAAAATGAGGTGTTAAATGTAATTACATCCACCTTAGTTATGTTCACTGCAAAAATAGGTATTTCCAAGTGACGAAGAATAATAAAAGCGGCGTTGTTTTTTTCGAGCTGTGTGTTTACTGACTTCTGTAGTAGGGGACGTGAACCCTTTACCGCGTTGCGTTGCCATATGACAACACTCGACACATCTAAGACTTTTGAATTCTCAGAAGCTCAGTTGACGTTATCGGGTTCAACCAAACTCGTAAGCATGCTCACAGCACTCGCCTGTGTGAGTATCGAACCGTGCAGTTTGCTTTCTGAAGCGATAAGTCCAATATTTGCAAGGGTTTTAAGCGAGAAATCAGATTTTAGTGTGAAATTTGATTTACGTCAGAGGTAAGTAAGATTTTCTAATTTAATTACCCTTAAACACACACCTTACTAATATGAAACAAACAAATTTACAAGGTCACATAGCAAAGTCATGTTACATACCTGTACACTGCTTAGTGCTTGTGTTTTTTTCTATCATATCATTTTTATCTACTACATCGATGACAATCAATGAAGTTCTTGACTATTTAGAAGAAGAACGCATGGTCGATGCGGCAATTAAATTGAGCCTCCGGATGTATGCGAGTTTACTGATGAAGAGTCTGGAGATGGAGACGGACGGCAATTCTTTATAAAAAAATTGAATGAAAGCCAATTACCTGCACTTGCTGAATATATTATAATTAATACCAGGGAAGAGCACGATAAGGATGAAGAGAATGTATACGATGAGCAAACTCATAAAATGTCAAAGGAGCAAAGGGAAGGAAGGTATATAAGTGGGAGAAAAAAAAGATATGAAAATTATATAAAAAGATTTCCTGAACCTAATTATTCAAAATATCGAGATTTGTCTCCAGATGAAATGTTCGAGAAATTTATAGACATTATAAGGAATCCACCAAATATGCTTCATTTATTAATTGTCCGAACCCACAGATAACTACAGATGAACTTAAATATTTTATAGCTATCCTAATAGTTTCTAGATATAATAACGTACCCAGCGAGAGAGATTATTGGGATTCCCAAGACGATATGAAAAATATCATGGTGGCTAATGCAATGCGTAGAGACAGATTTTTAAAAATAAAATACTTTATTCAATGCGCTGATATAAAATTTCTTGATAAGAATGATAAGTTCACTAAATAACGTCCATTTATTAATAAATTGCAGCAGAATTTCATTAAAAATTTTGAACGTGAGGAAAATTTGTCTTATATGATGACTCAACGGTCCCTTTTATGGTAGACATGGCTGCAAGCCATTTATGAGCGGATATTTAGTATACTTTCAAGTGTATTAAATTAAGGCATGGATCCAAAAGACAAACTATCAAGTGGGGTTCGGGAAAGCTGCTGCTCCACTAATTCAGATGATTGATTCTTTTGCCGAAGAGAAAAAATATCTACCATATAGGATTTATTTTGATAATCTTTTCACGGGCTTAGATTATGTTGGAACAGTTGCTATGACGGAAAATACAATATCCAAAAACTGTGGCCTGATTTCGAAGAAGGCAATAAAGAAGAAAGAACGAGGCGACGATTACCGATCAACTAATGAAGTTGTCATCGTTACGCATTGCCTCAATAATAACGTAGTAACTGTCGCTTCAACACACTTGGGTAATGTTGAAAGATACTCACGATCCGAAAAAAAAAAATAAAGCAGGTCTCTCGTCCTTTTATGCTATAAATGTACGATGATGGCCAATATTTATATGATTGTTAGATGTCGCAATACAGAATGCATGGATATTATACCGAAAATCCGTTACAGATATTTCTCAGCTTACTTTCAGAGGTGCTATTATCACAACATAATTAGCTCGATTTAGTACCTGTCCTAAGTCCACTGCTGTTAGCTCAACGGATTGCCGTGTTCAACATGTAATTCGTTATGATCGCTTAGGTCATCTCGCCATTTATTCTTCCTCTAAACGTCGATGTGCAGGGACAGTTTGTAATTCAATTGTACGTACGTAGAGTGGAAAATGTAACATGGGCTTGTGTTTGAAATGTTTTCAAAAATTTCATTAGAGTGCCTGATATGTTCCAATAGAATACATACATGTATAACTAATGTAAGTTCTTGGGTAAAATGTTTGTTTCATTTAAATTTTAAAATCATTAAACATTTTATGTTTGCTGTATTCTTAAGAAACTATTTATTAAAGTCTTTTGTATATTTTGAAAAGTAAAATTTGATATGTTAATTATTGTCCTGATAAGCGCCTAGCGTTGCCATATGTCAAAAGACTATAATTTCAAACTAGTTGCTAAAAGCTCAAATTTTTTTTTTTTTTTTTTTGACATTTTGGACATTTTTTACATTCGTAGCGCATAGAGTGTAGGTCAATTTAAAGAAGAGAGTCTGCAGTTTAAAGTTTTTATAACAAAACATAACAATGACCTTTTTGCAGAAAAATAGAGCTCTAAGTAAAAAAATGGTAACTGAATCCGTACTTTTTAAGATACAGCGTGTTTTATGCAAAAGTTAGCTCTTTTCTTAATCACCATGTAACTCCTAAACGGTTGCTATGCTCCCCCTGCCTTTCCATTTTTTATTCGGCTAGGTGAGTACTATCACCTCCTGCTCTATTGTCCTCCTCCAAGTAGTAATATTT
Organism: Dioctria linearis; assembly: GCA_963930735.1. Taxonomy (NCBI): domain Eukaryota; kingdom Metazoa; phylum Arthropoda; class Insecta; order Diptera; family Asilidae; genus Dioctria; species Dioctria linearis. The sequence continues at coordinate 83,686,693 of OZ005740.1, forward strand.
GTAGAAACACAATTTTGCTTTATAATGTGAGATGCATATGTTGCACCATTATTCTAAATTCTCCTGAGAAATGTTTGTAGCATGTATCCTGCTCTGTTCATCAATTTGTTTTATACCAATCGAAATCCTTATTTTTCAATAATATAACACGATATACCACCTCCTCCATTAATCTGAATGTGAATAATTTCTCTTCCGGGAAGATGATGTATATATCTCCCATTTCGCGTTTTTGTGTTCACTCCACGGAATTGTAATCGTTGCAGAAAATGCTTTTTCCCATCCAATTTTCTTCATTGAATTGTTAATTTGTTTTTTTTTCGAATTGAGTCGCTGTTAAAATTTTGCTAAAATTTTGGGATCACTGATATACTACAGCGTAAAATTAATTAGAATTTAGGAGAATTCCACTTATCTTCATTGCTCACACATATGAAAGCAGATATCCAGCTTGTATGCGAACAAGCAGATAAAAGCATTTTCAATTGGCATAGAACCACTGCAATTTTCTTCGAAAGCATACGACGGTGGAGTTCGCGACTGTTCCTACTTATTATATATTTCAACTTAATAATAAGGTATGTAATGACCAGACAAATCCCACTTGGTAACGCCAATTCTTTTATAAGGCAACTCCCGCTGCCCTCTTCCCCGATCGGCTGATGATGAGCAGGACTGCATGTGAATACGGATTCGAACTTGACAAATAAGACCAGACAGATCCTTTTCTTACTGACCCTCAAGTAAACGACTGCATGAATTAAATCATCGAGTGGTTAGTTAACCTTCAGACAAGGGTAGGGGTGGTAGCCATCTGATCGTAGACCAACACAGAGCGGTCGGAGAAGTTGGAGTTCCCTATACGAGATGCCGAGCCGGAGTTTTATGGGAGTTATTATAGTTCGCTCGGCCATCTCGACATCAGCTCAGTTCATGAGATGACATGAACAAAGCCACTGACACTACTTAACTTCCAATTCGACTACACCATTACTGAAGTCAATAATTCGGATCGCAACCACAGCAGAAATTGCATAGCCCTCATACCAATATCTTCACAAGTCACTTAGATTGACTCCAAAATGTAACTAATTGGCACTCAATACAATCTAGAGCGGAAGTCAGTATCCAATACATATAGTAAATAACGACTATATTTTTCAAATGTTATGTAAAAAAAACTTAAACTTTCGTCTTCAGGAGCAATTCGAAGACTATGGGGGGTATTTGATTTATATTCGATTGATTGGACACGATCTCCACTTCCTGCCTTAGCAAATCATTTTCCGCCCAAAGCCGAGCAATTTCATCTAAACTTTCACCCTCTGGATTTGCCTTTTTTCCTTTGCTTTGCTGACATGGCTCGAATTCGTCTCATTCTGTTTTTTTTTGTTTTTTTTTTTATATATATTTAAAAATTAATTATTATTAATCACAATTTTCAATATTTACTTTTGTAGCTCTCGCTTTATAACTACTGCGCACAAAAGTTTTGCACTTGTCCGATACAGTAAAGACTTTACTCTAAAATCCCAACCTGTAATAAATTTAAAAGGGAAAAGTAATTTTCGTCGCCACAGGTGGAGTGATCTCATTTATGCACTGCATTAATATCAATGGTAAAAAGAAAAATTAATTAAAGTAAAATGCGGAACAGCCTAAAACAAACGATAAACCACCCCCGTTTTCTAGATAAGGAATTCAGAGGAAAGGTAATAACTCGTTATCTGCAAAATTTACGACTTTAAACTAAATATACCATTCGACATATAATATTATATTTTATAATCCTGCGTACTCTGTTATAGCAATTATACTATTATTAACAAAATAATAACCACTCAAGTACCCAAAAATCTCTAATTATTTTTTCAAGAAACAGCACAAGTAGACATGAAGTTAAAAAAATTTGTCAAACCCATTTTTTTTTTCTAAGCCAAGCTCAGGGGATACCCTATGATGCAAAGCACAGCGTGGCAGGAAGAAGATAGGGAAGAGATTAAGGGTTATGAGGAGAGCGGCGGAGGTGCCGATGTATGTCGCCCTTTAACTTTCGCAGGTTGTATGCCGGAGGAAAGACAGAAGATGGTAGAATGTTCCACATTCGCACAGTTTGGGATAAGAAAGCATCACGGAATTTTAGTGTACGGCCGAAGGTAATTTGAAGGGTAAAAGGATGAGCGCAGGATGCAGCGCGAGTATTACGTGCAGGAACTATTCTACAAGGGATCAGACTAGATATTTCATCAGAACATTGACCATGCATATAGCGATAAAGGAGCGAAAGGCATCCAACATTGCGACGGTGCTCGAGCGAGTCGATATGACGAGTATTTGCCACATCGCCAATGAGCTTGCAGGCTCTCTTTTGGACAATATCCAATGAAGCTAAGGCTGTGCGACCAGCCCCGGCCCAGATATGGGAATTGTATTCCATTCTAGGTCTGATGTAGGACTTGTAGAGGAGCGCTATATTTAATGGGCTGAAATATTTCTTACACCTTTTCAAAAAACCAAGACATTTTGATGCTTCTTTGGCAACCGAGAAGATGTGATCTGTCCAGCTTAACTTACTGGAAATATTAATGCAAAGAATTCTTAGTGAATCAGAAATTAATGCTCCATCAAACGAAACGGGAGTGATTAAGTGATGGTCTTGTTTTAATGAGATGAGACAGTTTTGAGTCTTAGATGCATTGAATTCGACGCGATTCACTTTGCCCCAAGCGAGAATATTGTCAAGATCGTTATTCAATGACCTAATCATGCTGTCTCGTTTAACACATGTGGCGTTCCCTCTGGAATCCGCCAGGGTGTCAAAGGAGTATGCGAAATCAAGGGTACTGTCATCAGCAAAGCTATGGATAGGATTAAAAGTAAGGGAAAGCAGATCACTAATGAAGATTAGAAATAGAGTCGGAGAAATAACAGAGCCCTGGGGGACACCGGCATTAATAGGATGAGGTTCAGATATAATGCCATCTAATACAACACGTATCTGGCGACTAGATAAAAAACTTTCAATCCATAATAGAAGAGGAGGGGAAAGACCAAGTGCTTTGAGTTTGGCTAAAAGGGCTGGATGCCAGACTCTATCAAAGGCCTTTGAAATATCTAGAGCAACGATTTTGGACTCACCAAAATTGTGAAGACTATGATTCCAACGTTCCGTAAGAAAAGTCAGCAAGTCTCCAGAGCAGCGACCGTGCCGGAAGCCGTATTGGCGATCGTTGATGAGCTGATTGGTTTCCAGATACTTCATTAATTTGGAGTTAATGATAGATTCAAAAACCTTTGAAAGAATCGAAGTGATTGCAATTGGTCGATAATTTGAGGCATCGCTACCCTCTCCATTCTTGGGAATAGGCTGAACGTGAGCTAGTTTCCAAGCAGTTGGAAATTTTCCTGTCGAATAGGACAGGTAGAATAGTTTGCGCAGAGGTTTAGCCAAGGATGAGGCACAGCTTTTAATTAATAGGGGCGAGAAACCAACAGGTCCTGCGGCTTCAGAGACGTTGATACCATTAAGAACCTTGAACACATCTCTCGTACGGATGTATATTGGCTCTTGTACACATCCGCACGGGGGATGCACGCCAGGTGCCTGTGAAGTGGGTAGAAGAAAAGAATTTGATGCGAATCTAGCAGCCAAAATATTAGCTTTATCCTGGGAGTCAACAACCACTTCACCATTATTAAGTAGTGAAGGTATAGAGGAACTGCTGAAGTTGTTCCTGATGGTTTTGACCAGGGACCAGAAACCTTTACTACCCTTGCCGCTTGCCAAGATTCTTTGTCTAACATTCTGGTCAAAAAGAAATTTTTCTCTCTGGATAATGGACTTGCAGGTGTTCCATGCAGTCTTGTAGATTTCTTTCAGTTCTGGACAAGGATGCACTTGATAGGCGCGAAAAGCAGACTCTTTCGCTTTTATAGCTTGGTTGCACTTATCGTTAAACCAAGAGCGATTTTGCTGTTGTTGAGATCTGCTGTAAGAATACGGAATATATTCACGCATGCCTAGATTTAGTAAGTTACTAAGTTCTAATGTGCATTCATCAGCATCCCTCGAAGCAAAACAGACCGACCAATCTCTATCTCTAAGATACTGATTGAGACTTTCCCAATCAGCGTTCTTATAGTGCCAGAGAAGCCTACTTGTAGGTGGAGAAGTGGGGCGGCACAGGTTTGAGGTGGTAAATTGAGCCGTGATTAGACAGTGGTCTGAATTACCAAGAGGGGAGCCGACTGAGATAGAATATTTGTCAGGGTGAGATGACAGAAACAAATCTAGTAAATTGGCCCTATCTCCAGCTGCATCAGGGATTCTCATCGGTGCATCCACTAGCTGATGCAAATTGAAAGATTCACAAAATAGTTCAACGAATCGGCCCGCAGGACTTGTGGTAGAAGAATGTCTGAGCCACGGTATGTTATGGGCATTAAAATCGCCTGCCAGGACGATTTCGGAAGAGGGGGAGACAGAAAGCAAATGATCAATATTGTTGGAGATATTGTCAAATGCGGATACCGTGTCGTCATCAGACATATTTGGGCTGCGATAAAGGAAGCAAAAGTAGATGATGTGCCAGTGAAGTTTGAACCTAATCCAGATGTAATTAAACTCAGGATTGGCAGAAGGTGGAAAGTCTTTTAGAATGATAAAGGCCACATCATTCCGAATATATATTGTGATCCCCCTATGTGGAGAAAAAAGAGGCACTAAGCTATAACCAGGGACGTGATATTGATTAGAATCAGCATCAGAAACGACCTTGGTTTCACTTAGCGAAGAATTGCCGGATTTTTTGATTGAAGGTGGCAGTACACCGAAAAACGATTTGCCCCCAATCCGCGAATGTTGCAAAATTCTAAAATAAAATTCTGCATATTCCAAAGCAAAACAAAAAAAAGCAGAAGAAAGAGCGACACACAACAACACAAATATTTATTTAGGGGCACCCAGCTGCAGTCAACGACACAGCGAGGTAAAAAAAAACAGCAATAGTGTTATGCCTATTTGCTGCTGTCAGTACCTCAGACCGTGCAGTTCAATGACCACAGCTGGGGACACCTGTATTGCTGATCAGTGACAAGGGCTAATGACCTTGCACTGATCACTGATGTACATGGGAGATTTGTTAAACGCCACCGTACTGTGCTGCTGGCTTGTGGAATGCCGGCAGGGCATAGAAAAGCCCTGGACTTGGCTGGTATTGTTTATGTTTTATGTAATAAAAAACGGCGCGGCGGATTTTAGTTATTATTATTATATTTAAAAAATTTCACTGCACTGCACTACAGATTGATCACTATTTATCACTTTGACACCAGTAACACGCACGATGGAACGTCTGCTCCAGCTGACTCCACGCACTCAACTCAAGTGCAAGATAAGCTGTTATTTTAAAATGAAAAACCGACGTTTCTTTTTTTTAATTTTCATTGTTTTGTTTGATTTTTTTCCAATTTTTACTTATGTATGTATTGACAACTATAATAAAGGATGCCATTTATCAATACCAGTATTAGCAACATTCATTTTCATTTCCAGTCATTTGGCATGATAAAATTTCATGGCTTTGGCAATTATTCTTATTTTTCAATAAACTGGATAAGTGAACTTCTCGAGTAAACCGTAAGTCGATGTGTAGCTATTACCCGTTTTCAAATAACTATTCATCTTCAATTGAGTGGACCGTTCGCACACAGTATATAAAAAAAACTGTTATAATTGAGAGCGAAAAACATTATATATGCAAATTCATCGCTATATTTAGCAATTTTCGAAAAAATAGTATCAGTACTGTTAATAAAATTTATTTCAAAATGTTCTGTGAGAAAAAGAAAGAAAAATTCCACAAACTGACGATTTCCCAATACTTTTTCTCACTATTTTCTACTTTTCCCTCATTTTCTCAAAACCGGCTTTTTGCAGATAACGAATCATTTGAAAAAACGACAGAATTATGGTAAACTAGAAAATACTTAAAGGGTGTACATTTACTGGTACTTACTTGTAATTACTGGTTTTTATAAATTAAGTACCCATTTATAAAAACCAGTAATAACAAGTCAGTAAAGTACGGGTAAAGTACTGGTAAGTACTGCGAAGTACTGGCCCCGAACATTACCAATATTTTTACTGGTACTGGTAAATTTTTTATTAAAAGTTAAAAAAATTACCATGGACTAATTATTTTTTTAGTATGAGTACAGATACTTGTTTGGTAGAGGTACTTAAAATCATACAACTCCATATATAACAAAATATTTATTGGCCTCGTAAGGATTGCATTCATATGATTTTTGATTGTTACTAATTTTCTCGCAAAACAGCGATAACATCAACACACTATAAAAGTTTAAATTGATTCATGTATTTTTATCATTAGTTTTTCTCAAAAATATTTCTTCTGAACTTGTGTGTATTATTGCTAAGTACTGGCACAATATACATATTCATACAGGAGAACAGGTCTGTCAAAACTGTCTTATGAGTAGGATGCTTCTATAATGTGACTATACTTTCTCTTTCAATCGTTTTCATCTGCACGAGCAAATTTTTAATACAAAGTTTCATATGTAAATCGAAAGAGAAAGAGAGAAAATTGATGGCATGCATAAACTTTCAGTAGAGGGAAAGTGTTAAGATGGTAAGCCAAGCAGCCAGTTGCGCTTCAATATGTACACTCAACAGCTTTGTGTGGTGCAGTATTATCCATGATACCTACAGAAAAATGGATGCTGTGAATGCTCTTTAATTTAATGGAAATTCGATTAACCAAATATTCACCTCAATGAATGGCAGAAACTCCTAAAAGTAATCCAACACTTGTGGTTTTGTCACACTACACTAAATATTCAAAGATTTCAAAAACGAATATGAGTACCTATCTTACTTTCTTTTAAAGATTCAAATACGTCGTTGTGTTTCATTAATTGCTTCTTATAATCGTAAAGGCCTTTTTCCCTGACATTATCCGTAATTGATACCCCCGAAGTAATTTTAATAATTTTAAATAATATTAAAATTACATTTGTTTCTTCGGTCAAAGTGCCATTCGCTACAGCTACATTCATTCGGCTTGGTAGAACTATGAAACTATCAAAAATATTATTACAGTCATTTTGTATATTACATCATCCATGGCATCTAAATTAACGAACACCACTTTACGGTCAAACGACTGTTTAGTATACGTATCGATTGCCAATAGCGCGTTCTAAAGAAATATTTCCGAGAAAATTCTTGAAAAAAATAGGGCGTGCATTTTGCCAATGTATGCAGCAGATTCCAGATATGTGCGATCTTTAGGACAGGCAAACTGAAAACGGTCAATGTTTCTAGGGCCATAATCCCTAAGCTCCACATACATATGACAGAAATGGGTTTACCTTATATAGGGCTGCCATCTGTAAAATCATTAAACTAGGACAACAAGTTCGAAAGCCCCGGACATTTTAGCTTGAAACCCGGACATTGTTGCCAAATATTTTTCTGTTTTACTTACTAATGAATTAGGTTGAAATTGTTATGCAGAGTGTCTTTTTTTATTTATTTATTATCAAGTTAGTCAGTTTACAAAAAACCGTAAAATAAAACGATGTGAATGAACTAAATTAAATCTCTCTTACATTTAGGAACATAAAAAATCTTCTAAAAATTAGAAATAAAATTTTACATTTACATTTAGTGTGCCATATAGCTTTCAAAATAGCTTCATTTCTCGGGAAAGGTGAAGCTACATGGCGAAAGACTTTCACTTCAAGAGACCACTTTATCGATTTCTGGACACCCAGAGACCCATGCATACACTTTGGAGATGCAAAAAAATCTCTAAAGATTCCAAATTACTAGAAATTTCTTTGTTCTCCACCTCCGGTCTCCCGTCGTGTGTTTCAAATTAATCGGGTTTCCATGCTCGGTCTCGTGTCTTCGAAGTTTGCTCATTTTTCGTCTCTAGATTTCCGTAGTTCTACACATACCTGAAAGTTATATTAAAGAAATGATAACTTTGAATCCAAATACATATCACAGGGGCACGGTCTTTAAATTATTTCAGAGAAAGTTATATAAAGAATGCCTTTTATAAGAAAAACAAGTAAAAAAGCTAGAATTGGTATAAGACCAATTTTTATGATGCTGTAGATGAATACCCGTACGTAATTTCGTATGGTCACAAGTTTGATTTTCGAAGTGGTTTTTCGCATATTTCTAGAACGGTTCGTTGGAAAGTATAAATGATGATGATCATTTCATAGGATTTCATATTCTGAAGAACTTTTCAGTGCAATTAAAACGTCTAGGACTGATCGTTTTCACAGTATACGTACAAATCTTAAATTTTTATATGGTAACACCAAGAATCCGTTGCTTTAGTCCATTTTTAATTTTTGAAAGAATATTTACTATTTTCATGAAAACACTGTGTACAGAATTTCAGTTCTCTACGTTTACGCGGTCTCAGGCAGTGTGCAAATATGCATGCAGTAAAAAACTAAATTTGTATATGGCAACCCTAGGAAAGTGTTACCCGATTTGTCCCATTTTCGAACTTAATTTTTTTTAAGCCCGTGTGCAAATTTTCAGCTCTTTAAATATACGTGTTCCCAAGCTATCGTGCGGACGGGCTCGCGGACCGCCGGACAGACGAACAGACGGAAGTCTCAAGTTGGGATAGTAATGGCTTTAAAGAAAAGAAATTTTTTCGTCAACAGGGGGCTGGTTATTTTTGAAAAAAAAATCCCACTTTGTTGTGTTGTCCTTTATCCCGTCAAATTTTTGCATAAATTTCTTTAAAGATTTTTCACCTTCTTTCTAACAATCTACATAAACCAAACACAGGTACACAAGGCAAGTTATACAAGCAATTGTCGCACTGCTAGCTTAGTTACTGAGCTAAGACTGGCTGGGACCAGAAGAGAACTTGAGTGAGAGTCGAGTCGGTCTGACTGTCGGCATTATCAACTACACCGTATATACACAAAAAACTAAATTTTTATTTAATTGGTTTCCAAAATTTTAAAACCCGGACAGAGAAATTTAATAATATCTTCAGGAAGTTCGGACATAACCTATTTGGGTTATGGCGGCTTAAGTTAATAATTAATAAAATTAATTAACTTCTAGTAATTTTGTTTAGTTTGAAAAAAAAAAACGAAGCAGACATAAATAATTGAAAACTGGCAAACTGTTGTAACATTCATTTTTGATGTACTAAAAATAGTGAAGTAATGTACTATTAATCTAAAATCAAAATTTTATCAAATCTTCCTTATATCTAGCCGAAAAGCAAAAGGCGTAATGCGTCAGGCGAAAAGCGAAGGGCAAAAGGCAAATGTCTCTAAAGCTGTAGGTAATTGTTTGGACAGATGTTAACTGTCAATAAGAATTATTAAAGAAATAGTCACATATAAGTCTCCTGCTACTTCCGTTTTGCTCTAAGATTGCCGTAGCCAAATTGTTCAACAACTTCGTAGCTTTGAAATTTCTATTGCTAGACAATCATCACTATCTAAGCTGATTAGGCTCTAAGTCCTTATTAGAACATCCGATTAGTATTTTCGTACACTGTGCTTCAATTCACTTATATATCGGTATGTTCTCCGAAACACCAAAATTTCTTACGACCTTACATCTTGTTCCGTTCTGACAAAAGCTGTGAAATAGAATCAAAAATTAATTACACAAATTCTAAATGCCCGATACATAAGTGATTTTGGTTGACTAAAACAAGAGACGTGATCGGAAAGTAGCAAAAGGAACATTTTATTTGTTTGTATTGTTATTAGATATGGCCTATACAATCAAAAAATTACGGTACCCGTTGAATTTAGTTCTTTTTATACAGATGAAATCTTTAGAGTATACGAAGTTTGTCATTCCATTTGTAACGTACAGAAATAGAGCAAAATGGATTGGACGTCCACGCATAATATTAAAAGTTATGGAACAGGTTTACTTTGTGTACTAGTTCGAATTTACTCACGAATCAAGGATATGCAATTTTTATTTGGTGCTCACTTATAGCTACCGACATATTTAATTTTAAAAATCGCGAAATTCGCACTGCAATTTGACATTCTCGCAAATAATTAACTCTTCCTCTTTTTCTTCTTCTTTTTAATATTAAAAAGAGGCAGTGGTAGGTATATACATACCATGCGAACATTCGGGTTACCAGCATTGCGTTTTTTTTATTCATTACGAATATTAGTTAGAATGGAATAGGAAAACATTTATTAAGGAAACACACGCACACATGCAGGCAGGCACACGCGCACACACACACACACACACACCCAGGCACGCACACACACGCACACACACACATAGGCAGGCTGGCAGGGGCATACATACACACACGCGTGTGCCCCTGTCAGCCTGCCTGTGTGCGTGTATTTCTTTAATAAATGCTTTTCTATTCCATAATATTCGTAATGAATAAAAAATCGCAACGCTCGTAACCCGAAGGTTCCGAAGGTATGTATATACGTACCGCTGCCTCTTTTTAATACTAAAAAGAAGAAGAAGAAGAAGAAGAAGAAGAAGAAGAATAAGAAGAGTTAATTAATTGCTAGAATGTCAAATTGCCAATATGCCAAAGTTATTGTGATTTTAGCATGTCCTCATGTCCGTCCACCCGTCCGTCAGTCCAACCCGTATACTTAGGGCCTGTCCGGATCCAAGTCTTCGTCTTCTTCTTCGTCTTGTTATTACAGCTAGTGACGTAACATCGAGACAAGCTCTATCCGAATCCATGTCTATGCCACCGAGCTTTGCTAGTTTATATAACAGTTTTGACATTTGGTTAGCTTGATCACCGAGTCAAGGTTCGAGTTGACTTATTTAAATAGACAACGTATTGTGAGGTTATGTTTGTTTGCTGTCTGTGAAATCAAGCTGAGCAAACGAACGAATTCGGACAGGTTAGCTTCGTCTTCGTCTAACTATTATAATAGCTGAGCTTGTTCTGTTACGTCACTAGCTGTAATAACAAGACGAAGACGAAGACGAAGACTTGGATCCGGACAGGCCCTTAGAGAGCTGAAATTTCGTATGCGGACTTTAAAAAAAAAGTAAAACTAAGTTCGAAAATGAGACAAATAGGGCAACTCCTTCGGGGGGTTGCCATACAAAAAATTCGTTCTACACTATATATTATGACACTGCCTGAGAACGCGTTGACATTAAGAGCTGAAATGTTGTACATGGTGTTCTCATAGTAATAGCAAATAAAATTTTCAGAAATGGAATAAATCGGGCAACGCCTTCTTGGTATTGCTATTTAAAAATTTAGACCTTTTACGGATACTGTGAAAACGATCAGTCGTAGACTATTTTATTGTACTAATAACTTCTTCAGAATATGAAATCCTATAAAATTGGTTATAATCATTGTGTATGTCCCACGAACCGTTCTAGAAATATGTGCGAAACAACCACTGCAAATCACAATTGCTGAAATGGGTAACCATACGAAATTTCATTCGGGCATTTATCTAGATTCTAGAGTATCATAAAAATTGGTTTTATACCAATTCGAGCTTTTTTACCTGTTTAAAAACTTTTTAATAAAACGGGCGGAAGTAAATTTTTGTACGTCTATCATTTATTTAAAGACTGATAATTGTATGTATGGAAAATAATATGATCCATCTGATGACAGCACAAATCCCATTTTATGCAATAAGATTTTGAGACACGTTCGAGCACATTTCTGGGATAGTGTGCTGTGTGTTCACATATAATTGCTGGAATGGTGTCAGATCATTAGCGATAGATAGCATAGAATGCATAGATACTTTTTTTTAAAGCAAAAAGTAAATGTAGCGCTCTCAAATTAGCCGAACGGAGTGACCAATCGACATCGCTTTATTTGGACAATATTGGAAGAGGAAAAGTAACTCTTCGAATTTCGATAGTTGCACCTTGACGCCGCCTTGTTGGCCGGATTCTCTGGCATCCTGAGTCCCTTTTGGACAGTACGACCACTGCATAAGGTAAATATTTTGAACTTGAAAACGATGTATCGCTGGTGAGAATTAATAAGTAGTATATATGTAGTAAAGTAGGACGATATACAAAGGTAGGTATCCGTCGTGTAAATAAATATTTGGCCCTTGCGATTTTCCAAATATCTCTACTATTTAGTTTGAGCACAGGGAAGTTTTTGCTCTCCAATCGGTATTAAAACAAAGTGACCCGGCATTTCAAATCGAACATCTATCAAGAAAGAAATCATTCAGCCAATAATTGTAAGTTGTATAAAATAAAACTGTCGTGGCATGCGAAGCATATGAAGTACAAAAGACGCCCTCAATTATTCAGTTCTCTTCGCAATTATATTAAGTCTGGCTTTATTGGCATTCATGCCTTGGTCGTCGATAAGTATCATATCAGGTATGCACCAAGTGATTTATAATCACATAAGATGTACACAGGCAAATCATTTGTTTTCCAGGTTTTATTTATTTTATGTCGCACACTCAACACCAGTCGCAGTAAATCGTGGTAGTACCAGTTTATTCCTATAAAAATGCTCGACAATCCTGCTACGATCCCATCACGACGACGGGAAATGTCAAGAGGTTTAATAAATCATAGATAGGTAATGCGATGAAAGTACACAAAAGAAAAGGAAGTCGAATACGAATTACACATCCTGTTTACTATGGGGAGCGGAAGGAGACATCTCTCCAACTTGGTTACCACAGTTCGCAAGAGGAAGAAGAAGAAAAATCTGTTTTTTTTTGTTTTTCTTTTTTACTGATATGATTATCGAAGTTTACCAAACCGTATTGAGGGAAATTTTCCTTTCAGCAAATGGGTACTTAGTTATATTAAAACATTAAGCAACAACAAGTAAACATGAGGTAATTTTCCTCTTTTTTTTATGAAGTAAAAACAACACATTGTATCTTGGAGTTCACTCTCGCAATCGCTGGCAGCCTTTGATGAGTGGTTCCATCCATCACTTTCCTTATAATTGTGTCTGTCCAATAGTCCAATAGAGTATGTGCCTTGCTTGGAGGTCCTTTTTTCCCAGGTCTTTTCATACAAATATTTGTAGGATCTAACTATATACACACGTATATATATCCGGACCGCTGCCACCAGAAATTTATGTGGTGTCCTTCTTCAGTTCTGTCGCCCACAAAAGACTGGGTGTGCTTCTGACTTCGCCAGGAAGTTGCACCAACCCCGTCGATCTTACGCCTTAGTACTCGGCTATGCACAACTTCACAGAGAATTCGTAAGTTCGGAGTTGTTAATTAGTCAACTCTTGTTAGGATTTGTTCCTTAATAGGATTGATTTAATTTTGCACAGTTAATATAGAACTTTTATTGATAATCCTCTAATTTATTCCTTAATTGGAATGTTTAAGTTTTACACAATTAATTAATAGAACTTTTATAGTTAATCCTCTAATTTATTCCTTAATAATAGGAATGTTTAAGACAATTAATTAATAGAACCTTATAGATAATCTTCGATTCTATTCTTTAAAAGAAAATGATTGAGTTTTGCACGATTATTATAGAACTTTATAAATAATCTTCAATTACGATTAGTATAGAACTTTATAGATAATCTTCGATTACGATTAATATAGAACTTTATAGATAATCTTCAAATCTATTCTTTAAAAGGAAATGATTTAGTTTTGCACAATTATTATAGAGCTTTATAGATAATCTTCGATTATGATTAATATAGAACTTTATAGATAATCTTCGATTGATTAATATAGAACTTTATAGATAATCTTCGATTACGATTAATATAGAACTTTATAGATAATCTTCGATTCTATTCTTTAAAAGAAAATGATTTAGTTTTGCACGATTAATTAATAGAACTTTATAGACAATCTTCGATTCTGTTCTTTAAAAGAAATTTAGTTTTGCACGGACCGTACCCAAACACTTTTTCTTCTCGAAAAAAAGGTCGCCCGCCGGTTCTTGATAGACTGCCCCGATGATCTTTTTCAGCCGCCACACATGTTCCTCGCTGCCAACGCCGTTTTCTACGCTTTTCGCTGATCGCGCGATTTCGCGATAAAAAATGTGCGGAGAAAAATAATCGCGCGCCGTTTTAGCTATTGAGAAATGTCGGGAGGAAATATCCTCTAGTAAGAAATATTGTAATATAATATTGTAATAATATAGAAATGTCGCTGGTAGGCAAAAAGGCCCCGCATCAGCATTTTTGCATGTGAGCAAAGCAAAGTGTACAATTTGTACACTTTGTATGACAGGAAATGAAATGGAATATTTTTGATATCGGGAGTACATATTTGCACGGGTATGCAATGTACTCAGGTAGGTTATGCGTTATGAGTGCGAACTCATAACATCCTTCTCCCAAATACGGTACTAAAATCACATATAAAATTTCTACAGTATCATTAGGTTAGATAAAGACGTACACAATTATTATAACCAACACCACATGACTTTGGGCATATAACATACTACGAAATATAAGTGGATAATAAAATGAAGCTTTATTGACCAGGTGGAAGGACAACAAGATCGTTTCCGTTTTGTCGAGCTCATTTGAATTAGATCCCGATGGAGCAGTTCGAAGGAATGTACACTCTCAAGGTCAAAGGACTAACATAACTCAGCCATGTATTGTTAGAACGTACAACAGAAATGTGGGTGGAGTGGATATGTTATACAGCCATATTTCTAACTGCTGGCTGGAGTGGATTTGTTATACAGCCATGTTCTAATTACCGTATAAAAATTTGGGGCAAGCGTGGTATACATGCCAACGGTATTGTTGTATAATTATTTCATAATTTAAAGAAAACATTTTTCTAATTGTTTTCCTTTACATATTATGCCGTATATAAGTTTCATCGCTATTGTAATAATTGCAAAAATAAATAACAAAAAAATGTAACGAGTGTCGATCAATGCACGGTCAGCATTAATAATATGTTGAGGAATGATTTGACCACATAATAATAACCTACAGTATTTCAGGCTATGTTTGCGGTGTTAGGAAATGCATTCCATTCATTAATAGCTAGTTGGTTCAGCTTTCAAATGGCCATGTACTATAAGTTAACGATTTAAGATCGTTTTCCTTTATCTCCGCCTTCTTGACAACCTTCATAGTACTTCTTCCAGGTTCTGGTACTAATTTGCGGTGCTTATCAATGCCCAAATCTTACCAATGTCAGATTTAAATACTCGTGTTTCAGCCATAAACATCTGACAGATTTTGCTGCAAACGTGTGCATCACGACTTGCGAACTATAAGCCATTCTGCATCAAATACCACCCAAAGTTTATCATACTTACCAACAGTTTGATGAGGTAACTAGTAAATATGTTTTGGGATTTGAAGTTCTGATTATATTCTCCTTTTATATGTATGCTGTGGATATTCCTTCATAACTTTGGTTAGAGAAACTCTTTCTTTAGTTCGGCATTTACATCAAATCATTTTTCGAGTTGTAAAAGTCTCGCTGGAGCTGTGTTTCGGGATTCTCGTCTTTCGTTTACACCTTCCTTCAACGGGAGATATACCTTATAGATCCCATTCTTTTAAGGTATACATGCGTATATGTAGTTGTCTTCACAGTATGTATGTCATCTTCCGAACTATGATTTTCGTAGCGACATCTTCCAATTTCTGGAACTTTTGCAATATTATTATTTAAGTTGGTCGTTGATAGGATGCTATTTATTTTCGAGTATATAGATATGCTTGCTTGTGTTTGTAATATACTGTACTTCAGAACCAGAACCAGAACTATAGTTTATTAAAATATATTATGTATTAGGATTTATATAGAATTATTGGAGCAACTCAGGCATCGGAGGGAGAGAAAACCGAATGCCGGGAAAATTCAAGAATGCAATGACATTTTCTTTGCAGTCAAATTATATACCGATCTTGTCAACTGAGGTCTACGTTAACGCTTACTTACTACTACGCCAATTCGCTTAGGATACATTTACATTACAGTGCTCTGTCATTGGGCATCCATCTTTTAAGTTCTCAATAATTCAGCTGATTTAATGCCGTATTCATCTAGTTTAAGCTACCCAGCATACATTGAGATGAAAAATTATCAACACGATGATTGGAGGATATCTTCCAGTTATAATCTTCGGAATATTTGAGCAACACAAATGTATGAACATTGCTTTTAAATTAGATGATATGAGTTCGCTTGCTTCCAAATTCCGTTTAATTTTTTTTTCTCCAGACGAAAAGAGGACGATATTGCCTACAATTTCAGTTTTACCTGAATGATAACTTGGCAATAAAATAGCAAAAGAAATTATGTATTTTCTCTCCAGACGAAAAGAGGACGATAACGAAGGGCGAACTTTTCTTCTTAGCTTCGCCTGGTGAATACATTGAACATGTCTTACCTGAAAAGACACTGAGACAGTATGGAACGAATGCTGCCCAGAAATGGGAGTACCTCCAAGAAGTTTCTTGCATTAATGTATAAATAAAAAAAATAAAGAAATATCAGTTCGAGAGGAAATAAATTAACGTATTTTTTAAAGAGTTTTTTAAGAGTCTCGCGTCATTTCTGATCCGTTTATATGGTGCGCATGTTTGTATTTATCATATCTTTTTTTTTTACTTTTTGAGTGCGGAACTTAGTTGCGGGGTGGCAGACGAAGCCTGAAATTCGATTTTTCCCTCAGTGGAGGGGGACGGGGAGGGGGAATTGACTCTTGACTGCTCGGATAGACTTTGATGCGCTTCAGTATATAGACTAATGTCGGCCTGAGGAGCAAAATGCACCAAGTGTTCATTCTGGGCAGCACTTGGTCCATCTCCCATACAAAAACTCTCAGTTTGCTTTAAGTCTGTTTATTCTGATTTAATAAGCGCTGGGAGTTTCCTACATATACTTTTTGTAGTATGTATGAGTAGAAGAGTCTAACTACAGCTAGAGTATAAGCACATTCATGTACATAGTCGGTAAGCAAGTTCAGTTGTAAAACGTAACTCAATAATAATACATGGCGCAGCCGGTTGTCCGATAAAAGTACAAGTGAAAACACGTGCAAGTGAAACAGTTGTGAAAAAATTCAAAAATTAGAGCCACAATAACAAATAAAATGTTACATATTAGTGGATGATGCAAAAAGAAACAGTTTATAATCAAATGGGAATGCTAATTATAAAAACCACGAGGGCGGCCACCTAAGAAAATTAAAGTTGTGTATGTGGAAAAAAAACGCATAATGGAATACGTGAAAAAAGTAGAAGAATACGTGAAAAAAGTAGAAGAACTAAATTTGAAATAAAGAAATCTCGAAGAAAATTGGAAGTCGTTCTGGCAAAATTTTCAAATATTTGCCATAGCAACCGAATTAGAAGCGAAAGCCGAGCCCGTACAGAAAAATTTTACGCAGTGCTGAATTTATCAGAAATAGGCTAAGTATTGAAGATAAAAGAAATAACTCTAATAAATATCGTACAAATAACTAGAAGAGAATTGATTTTAAAAACGATAAAAATTCTTTAAGGAAATACAATGTAAAGGAGAAACAAAACAACATTGACTGTGCATCATGTGGAAAAAAACCATAAGAGAAGAAATTGTCCAGTATACGGAAAAAGTTGCTCCTTAGCAGTAAACGCAATTGTGAAAACGGCAAGTACAAGTAGTGATAGTGATAGTTTTACAATTAACACAATAAAAAAAATGAAAATTTTAAAATTGTTTATTGTAATTGAATTAAATCTAATAAAATTTAAACTAGACACGGGGCCCAAGCCAATATAATTCCATTGTCCATAATTCACACGTTATCAGGTTCATTTAAAATGAATAGGGAAGTAAGTAAATTAGAAGCATATAATGGTACAGAAATAAGAACAATGGGAACGTGCAAATTAAAGTACACTACACGCAATCAAATAATAGATCAGGAATTTTGGATTACAGAAAAAGAAACAACTCTTATACTAGGTTTAGCGGCATGTGTCGAATTAGGCCTGATTAAAAGGATAAACAAAATAGAAAAGAAAGAAACAGCAGATTTATATAAAAAATATGAGTCAGTATTTGAAGGGTTAGAGTGCTGCTTAAATAATTTTCACATCGAACTGAAAAAATGATGCTGTTCCAGTATCCAAAGCCCCGCGAAGAATCCCTCTCACATTAAAGGAACCACTAAAAGTAGAATTGGATAGATTTGTGCAAAGTGATATAATAGAGCCAGCAGAAAATGCATGTGATTGGGTATCAAGTATAGTAATTGCACAAAAGCCGAATAAGAAAGTT
The DNA here is from genome assembly GCA_963930735.1 of Dioctria linearis. Taxonomy (NCBI): domain Eukaryota; kingdom Metazoa; phylum Arthropoda; class Insecta; order Diptera; family Asilidae; genus Dioctria; species Dioctria linearis. The sequence goes on from OZ005740.1 coordinate 83,704,975, forward strand.
AGGTTATGCTTAGATCCAAAATTTTTAAACAAGGCAATTAAAGATAACTTTTATGAAATACCTTCGTTCGAACAAATAAAAGTGAATTTCTATAATACAAAAGTCTTCTCAGTCTTCGATATGACAGATGTGTTCAGCGAACCTGAAAGAAAAGGGGGAGAATCAGTAAAATTTTATAAATAATGATACATAAAATTCCCTGCACCTGGAGACTGCACAGGTGAAAAAACTCCAGCGAAGATCTGAAATTAAATAAAAAAAATGGATTAAAAAACAAAATTAAAATCAAGAATTTTATTATAATAATAATAAGGTCATTGACATGAACTAAAGCAGTGTTGTGTGTACATATGTATAACAACAATGCCATTGAAAATTCATGTTCCCCATTAAGTATTCAACATAAAACTTTAATGAACACTATAAATTACATAATTAAAACAATTATGTTCAATATTTGTGGGCAAATAAGGTGAAAATTGCTACATGAGCACTCACCTGACATTTGTCCACAAATTCTCACAAAATCGCATAATTACCAAATTAAACACTAAATTCGCCAAGGAAATAAATAGATATAATTACCTGTTGCTAAAGATTATCCTCAGTGAAGGAAAATACCTGAAAAAACACATAAAATAACACATTAAAAATAAACTTGACAATCAAGGGCGAAAGTGTCAAAATAACGAAAACTTCATACTACCGCGACGTTTGACATATCGAAACGGGGTACAATCGAATCGCGTTCTCGATAGCGGTGTTCGCGTCGCGATATTTTTCACGGCAAACGCGATATTTGCGATTTTTTATTTAATCACTTCCCACAATGAGTGCGAAAGAGACTCACAGTGGGAAGAAGACAAAAAACCATTACAAATTGACAAGAAAATCTACTACATCGAGATGAAACACAGCGAATCGAAATTTTATAGCAAATTTTCCAAAAATTGTAAGAAATGGATAAATTCATCGAATTTACAATTAATTTCTACAAGAAAATAATCAAAATGTGCATCATTAAATTGGCTATCGATTGACAATAAGAAAATCTCATTCTTTTGTCATTTTCAGTGAAAATTTCTAATATTTCACTTTATAGATAGCGAACATGGAACGAATTTTTCTATAAAAAGGAGGCCATTTTTGTTCATTCTGTCTTCTATTTTCAACAAATTGTCAAAGAGAGTAGGTACATATGCTACGTAAGCCATAGTATCCTCAATTTGCAATTTCTACAACATTTCGACTTAGAATTTTATTTCGGATTTCATCAGTGACATTTTGGACTTAGAGTTTTTTTTTATTGCATTAGTTTCTCATTTTTATATAGTTTCAATTCTCGGTTTTCTTTTCATAATTTATTAGAGTTATGTCATCTTAGTTTATTTTGCTTTTTTTTGGTACAGTAAAATCATTTTAAATTTTCCATTTCCTTATTTCTTTTCTGAACGTATTCGGGAATTACTGAAATTTCGACGTGGTTTGACATTTTACAATAGATTCAAGGTATTCATTTCATATAAATCTTTGGTTAGGTGTAAGATTGCATGCCAATTGTGTATTGGACATATTACACAAAATAACATCACCAAATACTAAAAATTTATTGAATATAATTTTCTTCAGATTTCTGTTGTTTGTTCATAAATTTTCGTCCATTAATCAATTCATCAAGGTATAAAACTGTGCCCACACGGGTCACCTTTACACCACATGAGAATTGATTCACGATTGACATTTAACAATATTTTTTATTTTCAGCATGAAATATGTTATAAAACATAGAAAGGAATTTGAAATAGTTTAATATAAGTCTAGTTAAGAAATTTGAGCAGAATTAGAAAAAAAATATATAATAGTTAAATTGAATTACAATTAGCTTATTTTGTTCTTGTGAAGTTATTTTTACTAGTCTAATTTTAATAATAGAAAGAATTTTTTGCAAAATAAATCTAAATGAATGAATAACCGGATGATTCTTTCATTTATCGCTACACAACCGCCATCTAAGTGTGATTGTGCTCGGCCATCGTTTACATTTTAGGTTTCTACGTTGATTGACACTAGATAGTAAGCATTGGTATCGTGAGAGCTTATTGGAAGCTACATGCATCGCCCAGACGTGGCAGTTTTTAGGTGGATCATTTCAATCTCGTTGTTATAGAATATAGACCACACGCATCACCCAGACGTGGCAGTTTTTAGGTGGATCATTTCAATCTCGTTGTTACAGACCACACGCATCACCCAGACGTGGCAGTTTTTAGGTGGATTATTTTAAATCCCGTTGTTATAATCCACACGCTGCAGATTCAGTGTATTTGAGTTAATATTTCGCAAGAGACGTTTACACTAGCAGTAAGTTATAGGAAGTTACACTAGTGCGTCAAGCATTTCATATTTTGCAATAAAACTTTTCTTGTGTACATCACAGAGAAAGAAACAATTATTTTTACTTTTTAGTCCAATTTATGTATAAAAGCTATTTATTTCAAAAGTTTTTTTACTATATTCTATTAATAATTTGAGAGTTCATTCGTAATGAATTAGTATTGAACCTAGCACCTATAAGAACCTTGGAACTCCGCCAACTTGGATGGGACTCGAGCCTAATTTATAAATAGAATTAGCTGTTTAATATGTCAATTCTATTCACAGATTGCATAGATTAGTAGGAATTTTGCAAGCCACGAATGTACTCTTTCAGTTAGGGTAACATTGTTTGAATAATTTTTGCAAGAAAAGTATAAAAATATGATTATGATTAGGAGGATAAGTAGGCAAAGCTAAGTTTATTGGAAAACAATTTTTCTGTATGAATAGTAGTTCAGGGAGGAGCTATTCAAATCAAACTTTTAGTAGTTTTACATAAACACACTGCCAATATTTTAGAACAGTAGAAATAGGTTAGGGCAATCATGTAATAATGACAGGGTCTGTTTCATGACTGCGGAAGCATTTCTCGAGAGCTTTGGATGATCTCGTCACCGATCTTAGGAGAGAGAAGCCATGATATATGTATGTATATACCTTGGCTTAAGATAACATTTTATGTATGTAACTGACGAAACCGCTAACTTGGTATCCCATTAATTTTAAAGCCAGCTATCAAGACTCTGTAATTGAGACTCTTTCCTCGAAATCACTGGGTTTGAGCTAAAAGTCGTCTGCTTTTATACCATAAATATTTAACCCGTACTCGCTCTAGAGCAGAACATTTTTATGAACGTCCTTATCTTCACACGGTAAAATGCAAAGCAGTAGTCAAATAACATTTTAAGTTCTCTATATTTTTTCCTTACCATTTAATTATATATTTATTCATCATTTCCTTTTCCATAGTAAGCTTCTTTGTATCATTTAATGAAGAAAACTATTATGTGTAACGCATGAGCATATAGTCTTTGAATATTTATAATTACATTAGACACATGGACGGAAGCGTAGAATAATTAACCCTACAGTCTACATTATAGCAGGACACCCTGATTGATATACCAAAGGTACAAATGTACCTCGTTGTTATTGAGAACAAAACGTATTGTGGTGTGAGTACTTGCAGTAAGATAGGGAAAACGGTAGATAAGACGAAACGCGAGTGTTTATGTACATTTTACTGTTTTTATTTAAAAATAAAAGAAAAAAGACTATTGCGTTACAAAAGAAATTACATATACGATTTTTTATACCCTAGATGAAATGTATAGGCTATGCTTAAGTTTGTCATTCCGTTTGTAATACCTAGAAATAATAATGGTGGAGCAAAATGGAATGGACAACCACGATTAATATTCAAAGTTGTTTTGATTTTTTTATATCCATCCGTCCGTCTGTCCGTCCGTTTGCTCACCCGTCCGTCTGTTCGTCCATCCGTTCGTTAACTTGAGAGCGCATTTGATTAGAGGGCTGAAATTTTTCACACGGGGTTTTCAAAAAAATTTAAATTTAGGTTCGAAAATGGGCCTAATAGGGCAACGCCTTCGTAGGGTTGCCATACAAAAATTTTGTTTTTCACTGTATATTTGACACTGCCTGAGAGCGCGACGACGTAGAGAGGTGAAATTTGGTTCATGGTGCTTTTATAGTAAGAGTAAATAATATTTAGAAAATGGAGTAAATCGAGCAACCCCTTCTTGGTGCTGTCATATAAAAATTTAGGTTTTCTACGTATACTGTCAAAGGAATCAGTCCTAAACGTTTTTATTATACAGAAAAGTTCGTCAGAATATCAATTTGTGCTTGAGTTATATTTTCACAACCATAACAATTACAGCCTTTATTTACACTATTAAAAATACAAAGTGGCTCCATACAAGTATAGCAGCTCCTTAGTGTTTTTCTTTGAGGTTTTTTTCCTTACTGTATATGAAACATGAACCCGTATGACCGAATGAATTTCTTGAGGAGGATCCATTAGGAGCAGTAGCAGCAGATACTGGCACAGGAACCGACGTCGGTAAATCAATGCCATGCACGTGATGCTGTTCGTGAATTGAATTGCTTCATTACATGTGGATTGGTGGACTTCCCAAAGTAGCTCAATAAGCAGCAGTTCATGTAGAAATTTGCACCGAACGTCAAGTGTACTATACAGGGTTTTTCATATTTGGTGCACCTAGCTCAAGGGTTCGATAGCTGAGGTGGAGACAAGCAAAAAATTATAAGATAAAGGGGGTTAGACGCGTCGTTTCGGCGGTAGAAGGGTTTCAAAATTTTTATTACTTCTCCACTTTGCACCCTGTAACTTTCTTGATATACCTATTAATGTGGGATTCATCTCAGATGATAGCTAGCCGTCTCAGCTTTCCCCATTCAGCCTCCCTGTTCGCTTTCGTTGGAAGTGTTTGGATGTCAAAGTCAAAAAATTGGAAAAAAAAATCCTAATTTTTCCCCCGCCAAAATGCATAATAACTATACAGTTTTATTACAAGATTTAAAAACCCCGGAATGTTACCTTTAATTTGACTATGCAGAAGTACCTGCCTAAAGGCAAGCGTTTTTGAGATATTACCGTCTCTATGATTCATAATTTCAAGAATTTTGTTAATTTTGCGTGGAATTGCATAATAGTAGGCGCGATTTCCATAATCATCAAACCCTTGAGTGAGATGCATATATAATGAAACACCCTATCTAAGCAATTCGTTCAGCTAAAAGTGACAGCTGGTCTAAGACACTGTAAAAAAAAAGCTGAAGGCCAACAATTATATATTTTCCCAGCCCATTCGAAAAAAATTATTGAGTAGAGGAAATAAAAGCAGGTAAAACATCTTGAGCATTAATAAAATTCTTAAGAAATGATTTCTACACCTCGATCGAGTTCAGGCGAAGTTTTGAAACGAAAATATTTGTGAGGACTTCAAATCATTTTTGTTTATTTCCCTGTTCTTTTATACAGTCGAGGTATGAATATCGCCTCATCTTCCATAATAGGGCTCTTGAAGATATGTAGGTACATTTGTATCTTTGGTATATACATATTGCGCTATGCAAACACATATGCCTACGCAAAAAAGATATCAATACAAATATCCTTTGCTTTTAACGTTAAAACGCTGTAAAAGGTATGATTGAGAGGCTATCATGGAATTTGAGCTTGCTGCGACAAATATTTCTATTTCAAAGTGAAATAGTTTTATCAATAAACCAACAAAGGTACATTTGTACCTTGGTGTAGACTATAGGGTTAAAAAGGATACCGATTAATTAATGACTTTAGCTTGTATTGTCCAACACAGAAAGTCCAATATTTTAGTTTGATACTATATTTCGCCATGAATTTAGCACCTATCATATCAATCTATTTATCTCGTTAACAAAGTTAATATAACTACATGGCACCTCAAACAGAAAAGTGCATTCATTTTAAACCCAAAAGAAAGTCAAAAGCTAAAAATTAAAGTTGTTGTCAGTCATTGTGATGAAACTGGTAGCAGTATAAAAGGTTCTTGCCAGCATTAAACTAACGGTAAATTACAAAACAAAAGGCATCTATAATACCATTACTTTTACTGCTGGGTGGCACGAGCATCCTGGCAAGCTTTTATTAAAACTGTATCAACAACTTCAAAAGTCATACCCTAAATTTGAACTGATACAGACTACACAAAGGTAGTATCGCCAGCTGGCCAATGGAAAATTTAATATTCAACCGCGACAAATGGACCACAAATTAACTTGAACAATGACCAGCAGTCCTACCAATATTGCCTCTGTAATCCACGGTCACGGTAGACTTAAGATAAATGCCCAGGAATGACTTACGGCTTTGCCCTGAAAAGAAAGTCTAAGCATTCTTGTAACAAAGGTGTCTGTGAAAGGCCCATTGTTCTCATTTAATGTACTTTTTCTCGAAGACCTAAGGTTCCACATATTTAAGATAATAGCCTAAGGGAACATTTTCTGCAAGTTCAGCTATTGAAATTGTTTGATTAAGGAAAATCTTGTGTATTCCAAGTTTTTTTTTGTGCTTCTGTATATCTTTTGCGTTCAGTCAATTTTCCTTATCTTCGTGGAAAGAATCTTTTTCAAAATATCATTAAAGTGATTACGTGGTTCGTATAACCCATGTCAAATAGACATCATCCAAGTTGTTCTTTAATATTTCTCTCCTTGTCGTAAGTAAATTGAAATAACTGTGAGTAATTTGATTTTCTTTCACTATTTCAATATTATAAAGAGCATAAAAATATTTGAGATTGATCAGCTTTTCCTACTTAACTTTTACATAGTATCTCTATGTGTGCTTATGTAATTTCAGTGGTCAATAATCTACATGTGTCAAGCTTTTGTGTGTTGTCGTCTGAGATTATTATAAACCCAGCCGCAGAGGTCATTAAAAAGGTCAATGTCTTTTATTGAATTTTTAGTAAAAAAAATTAGTTTTTCATCAAATATATCAGCAACGGTAGGAAATGACAATGTGAACTGTTTCTATCTGTTAACGAAGTGACCACCCCACCATGCATATGACATTGCCAGTTGGATGACAGCGAAAAGTTTGCCACGTTCATTATACCTATTCGGCGAGATAGGGAAAAATATTTGATTTTCAAGGCAAATAAAATAAAAAATCTTAAAAATACATTTATCTACGTCTTTTATGGTGTTATAATGTAGTTTATGGCTAAGCTTATTTTACACCAATTTTGTTGTAATATTGGAGGTGTTTTGTGTGGTTTTATATAAGTGCAGAGAAGAAATTGGGTTCATGCTGTTTTCATAGCAATAGTATGTACAATTTCAAAAATGATGTTGCCATACCAGGCTTTGATTTTTAACTATATATTTACTTAGTTCGACACTACCTGAGAACGCGTCAACGTAGAAAGTTGAAATTTTGTACATACTGTTCTCATAAAAATACCAAGAAATTTTTGAAAATAAACTATATCACGCCACTTCTTCTTGGTGTTGCCATACAAAATTTTGCGTTTCTACTTTAACTTTTATTGTCATGTAGCGTATAATATTATTGGTCTTAGACCAATTATAAGTTTTTCCCTTGTTGAAATTGTGTCAGGTGCTCTTTTGATGAGAACAGTGCGCATAAAATTTAAGCTATCTACGTCAACGCGTTCTTAGGCAGTGTCCACACATATATTGGAAACCAAAGTTCTGTATAGCAACACCAAGGAAATGTTACTCGATTTGGTCCATTTTTGAACTTGTATTTTTAAATTTTATAAAGACACCGTGTGCAAAATTTAAACTCTCCACCACATCGATGCGTCCTCAGGCAGTATAATTTAGCAAATAGGAGTACGTGCGACGAGGAATACAACACCTAGTCACGTGTAATCATCAGATCGCCATGATATCAACATTAAGATAAATCGTCGAGAAGGCACCAGTGGGAATTGCAACGATTGCAATCTTAACATCATGTCTCATGCTTGCATGCCAGCCGTGGGAATGTTCATAGCTTCAACTTGGCGCTTTACTTAAGGAAAGATATTTCTTAAGTTAGTTCTCATTTAGATTTGGGAGAATAAATTTCGGAAATTATCATATCGTGAGTTAAGTTATATTAGAAAGTTCCTCATTCTTAACTGGTTTATATCAAGTGGTTTGTTTTATATCATATATTTAACATTGAACGAGTGAAATATTTCATTAAAATAACGTTTTATTTCTCTTATTTTTCCAAATTATCGAATTAAGTGGAAGAAAAGAATGTTAGCTGATTAAATTAGACAAATTTCAACGTACGTTGAAGTGAAGTAAAAGAGTATTATAAGAGAAATTTAATTTTTTAAAAAAAAATTTAGTTGAAATATTTTTTTTTGGGTTATTCTAAATAAATGAAAAAAAAAATTGAGCTCAGAATGTTTAAATCACTGAATAGTATTTCAAGGAAAGAAAAAAATAAAGATTTAATGAAAACTTCATCAGAAATGTGAATTAATTTACTGGAAATCCAGAAAAAGGTGTGAAAAAAGGAATATTATCTCAAAATAAATTTATATAGAATTTAATCATCTTAAAGAATTTAAGAGTGATCATTGAATATTTAAAAAAATAAATAAATGTTTGCAGAGTTCTGATATCACAAAAAAAATCACGAGTGTTCATTAAATATATTTGAGGACAAAGTAAAGTAAAGTAAAGTGATCATAAAAAAAACATCAATTAATTTTCAAAGAAATTTTTCTGCACTCTGCATTTTTTCTACTAATGTTGATCAAACATAAAATGCCAAATCCTAATAATACTTTAAGATGGCCTAATTTAAATGCGACATCTGCAAATTCCATTCCACCAACCCCTAAACCCACCTTCGCCACCTGTTACTAGTGAAATTTAATTAGCAGAGTTGGTAAATAGGTTAATAATAAATGCTCTTAGAAGAGAAGGTAGAACTATTTTTCAGTCCATCCTTAATCCGGCAGCGGACATTGTTAACGACGTCGCCAGCGAATTGATGCTGGGAAGGAGGGTAATTTATCAGAAGTGGATAAAATTCCCGATATCCTGAAAAGCCTTCGAGCGAGAATTTTCAGGTCAATCTAGGAATGCTGGAGTATCAGATGACTACTCTGGTGTAACGAAACCAGACAATACCTGAATTTTCTCAAACACTCTATTGGCACCGGTCAATAATATTAAAAATAACTTAGTAGCGTGGAGATGAGCAATGAGTCCTTGACAAACACGACTCAAGCTTATCGGGACAAAGCTTTGGATACCTTTGTTAGAGGTCTTAATGGTGATCTACCAAGCCTCCTCAGCATGCGAGAGCCATCAGATCTACCCCATGCATTACATTTATGTCTTAAACTCGGAAATGTAAACTCCCAAGTTCAACGTGCCCATCATACTACAAACAAACCTCAACATAGACACATACCGCCTACTCCTTCAAGGAGAAGTAATTACCGAGAAGAAAATAATTATCAATTTTACCCCGAACTTGTCCATAATACTCAGAGGATACAAAAATCTAACTTTCATTTGCAACAGAAGCCACGCTATTATTCCCGGCAAACACCACTGCCGCCGAAAGCATCGCTTAGACCCGAGGCTATGGATGTGGATCATTCATTACGGTCTCGCATGGCGAATTATCAAAATTATCCGAACAGGAATTGCCAATTTATTAATAAGCGACCACCCTCTCAACAGGTTCATCCTTCATATAAAAAGCAAAGAATAAACCACATAGAACAGGAGGAACCGAATGAAGTTGCGATTTCCAATCAACAAACAACCGAAGAAAACGAATATGACCAAGACATAAAAACTGAAGATTTGAACTACGATCAAAGTTTACTTAGGTAACTATATAAGTTCTGACAGCTGTATTTTTCATCCAGCCGAACGACTAGATTATATCTATTTGTTAGACTAAAGCGCTCTTTGCTTCCCTATTTTGAATACACAGCGAAGATCGAAAAGGTGCTGAAATTCTTAATAGATACAGGATCAATCCAAAACTACATTCAACCGCATTATGTCCGACATCCCGTTCCGAACAAAAAACGATTTTTCGCTACCTCTGTCGGAGGCAATATCGAAATTACCCATCATATAATAGTAAATGTTTTTGGACCAGAAATGGCAAATTTAAGCTTTTTTATTCTTCCCAGTCTTATATCATTCGACGGAATAATTGGCAATGACAGCTCTAAGGAACTTAATGCTGTTATCCACACAAACCAAGATATCATACTTATCAAACCAAACATTCACATAAAACTCAAACAGCACATAGCTGATTCTATTAATTCAATTGATATTCGAACTTGCCACATAAATCAGGAGCAGATCGCTGAGCTTAAACATAATTAAGCAAAGTCCCAGTCTCTTCCCTGAACCTGATGAAAAATTAGAAAAATTAATGTACACCACCACTGTTAAAGGTGAAATCCGAATAACCTCAACTGACCCAGTCTATTAAAAATCATACCCTTATCCCATGACATTAAAAGATGAAGTCGAAACCCAAGTAAAAAAAACTATTTGAAGACGGTATCATACGACTATCAAGATCGCCATACAACTCACCAGTTTGCGTCGTCCCAAAAAAAATGGATGCATCTGACGAGAAAAAATACAGAATGGTCATTGATTACCGCAAACTAAACACAGTCACTATACAGGATAAATATCCAATCCCAGAAATTAACTTCTTCACAAAAGTAGACTTAAAAAGTGGTTTTCATCAGATACCTCAAACAGTCTGATACTGAGAAAACCGGCTTTTCTATCTATAATGGAAAGTATGAGTTCACTCACCCTTTGGACTGTCTGGTATGTCTGGCTATTATCATCGTTTCATAAGAGACTATGGAAAAGTAGCTAAAGCCCTGACATTCCTTTTAAGAGGGGAAGATGGACAATTGTCGAAAAATCTCTCGAAAAATTAAGTTATTCGCCGCGGCGTGGAAGTATTTAACAAAATAAAATTATCACTAACATTAGAAGAAATTAATAAACACCACCCAAAATTCGAAAAATAATTTGAGCTCGCAACTGATGCATCAGATCACCCGCTGGGAGCGGTGCTATCTCAAAACAATCGACCAATAACATTTCTATCGAGAACGCGAAAAAAGAGAACTATGCCACCAACGAGAGGTAAATGTTGGCAATAATTTGGTCCCTAAGCTCTATAATAAACGTACGCTCTCAGTAACAAAAACACTAATTGTAAGATGATACGGTGGAAAGCTATCCTCGAAGTGTACAATTACAAACTCGAGCACAAACCTGGCAAAGCGAATGTGGTAGCCGATGCGCTATCAAGACCACTCTTAGAAACGCATCTAAACCCACTGACCACAACACAGTAATGAGAGCTCAGCACGTTATCTCATTCCAACAGTAGAGTCTCCCATAAACGTCCGCAATCAAATCATCCTACAAATAGCTCAAGAAACAAGTTACCAGCTAAAATCCCCATTTCTAAGTTATCTCCATCATATCATTATTCAACCTCAATTTACCACAACAGAAATTATTAATTTATTCAAGAGATATCTTAATGCACGTACTATAAATGGCTTAAAAGCGGGCAAGTTTATAATGGGTAAAATACAAGAGATTTAAAATTAGATTTACCCAAACTATTCTGCAAGACATAGTAAATGAAACAGAACAAGAAAAAACAAAGAGCTCATCGTAATGCTGAAGAAAATAGTATTCAATTATTGGAAAATATTACTTCTACTTCTTACTACGAATGAGTTCTAAAATAAAAGATCTGGTTAAACGCTGCAATACACGCAAAGAAAACAAGTATGATAGCATCCAAACAATCAACATATAAATCCTACACCTATTCCAAATTACCGCGGTCACATTGTTCACCTTGATATTTATTCCCCGAAAAAAGCTTGCTCTACTGACAAATTTACGAAATTTGCACGTACAAAAATAATAAAATCTAGGTCAGTAGAGGATATAAAGCGTCCTCTACGAGACATATTATTCTTTTTCTGTGTTCCTAAACACGTCATAATTGATAACGTGAAGGCACTGAACTCTGCCACGATAACTTACATGATGGAAGTTGGTTTAAATTTATAAATTTTCAGAACATCATCTTATAAGAGTGAAAATCAACGGTCAAATTGAGCGTTTCCACTTAACTCTCTCTGAAATAATGCGATGCTTGAAAATCGATGGCATTGAACGCTCATTTGAAGAGCTTTTGAAACGATCGATCAATGAGTACAATTTTATCGTCCATTCTACAACTGGAAAAAAACCAGTTGAACTTGAACAACAAGACATTAAATATCACAATAAAAAAAGAAAACCTATAAAAAACTATAAGATTGGAGAACCAATTTTCGTAAAGCATAATAGTATAATAGGATCAAAGCTAACCGTTAGGTACATCAAAGAAATTGTGAAAATCGCAACACAACTGTACTGACAGAACCAGGAAAAGTTATACATAAAACTCACATAACAAACTGAAATATCTCATTTCAGGCATGTCATCTACTCGATCAGAGGAGAAGTCCAAGTCTTGGACTATTCTAATTCCCAAACGTGGGAACTGCAAGGATCCAGGGAGATCATTTTAAACTTAACCACATAATGGAGTTAAATATTTACGAAACATTTAGAGAAAAAAAATCCTTAAAATAATAACCTCTTCCCTTATCTTTCCCACAATATATCGCAAACAATTTAAAGCCACATAAGGCAAAAAGATCATTAGATTTTATTGGCTTAGCATACCTTACAAAAATATCCTGAAAAACAAAAATAGTATTTTTGCCATAGAACAAAATTGTAGAAGTTTAGGCTATTTGTCAATTTGTAAACAAGATAATATATCAGACATTAGCAATACTACGTGCATTCTCCAGCTCCTAAAAAGTACAAGCGCGACCTGAAACAAAATCAATAATCTGCTTCTCAACCAATTTACCGGTATCATAAGAATGGAAGATGCGGTGCACAATCTTATTGGAGCCTTCCTCATCAAGTTCCACAATTCGGCGATCAATATTGACGGAAGAACATTTACCTCCAGGGAAAAGCCAGCCCTTCATGTTTTACCTGCCATCATGCAAATTAGTTCAAAGGAAAGTCAATATCGGGAATTATTATATCTTAAAATGATACGGGACCTACATATAAACAATAACAACAAAATAGAACTTCTGGAAACCGAGAAGATTTTCGTGAATGGACCAGTTACGGACTGCTTACCTCAATAGCCATCATAATAGGAATTTTGGTAATAAGTTTCATAAAAAATAAAAAACAAACGGAAATCGACAATAATACAAGAGAAAAACTCTCTCCAAAATTCACCAGCCTAGAAGCAAGCAAAGAAATTCATCCAGCTTTAACCAGATCAGCAAATCTTGATCTTGCTCAACATTATTCCATAAACCGACCAAAGTTCTACGGGATTTAACGTATGAGGACATCCGCATCTTAGAGGGGAAGACTTAACAAATAGGAATACATGCGACGAGGAATACAACACCTAGTCACGTGTAATCATCATATCTCCCAGATATCAACATTAAGCCAAATTGTCTCCAAGCCACCTGTGGGAATTGCAAAAATATTTTAAGGTTTTTTTTTATTTATTTTTTCATATACGTATAAGTAAATTTATTAACTTATGTAGTAAACAAGAAATTGCTGTATTGTAACCATACGACGTAATTATCCGATTTGATCCATTTTTGAGCTTAAGCCAAAACTTTTTTACAAAGGCTGTGTGTAAAATTTCAGATTTCTATGAAAATGTGTTCTTGAGTTATCGTGCGGACGGACAGACAGACAGACGGACACGCAAAAATCAAAATAACTTTTCATATTATGCATGGGTATCCAACCTATTTTGATCTACCAGCATTATTTCTATACGTTATAAACGCATGGAAAAACTTAGTATGCCCTATGATTTCATCATATCGAGTATCACTCATATCTAATAGGATGTGGCTCATATCTAAGATAAGGGCCACTTGACGCAAGTCGACACCCGCAATCGATATCAACCTTTTAAGGAAACGACGTCTCCTGAAGCTTAAATGTGGATTCACGTAAGTCGACGTGTAGAAAGTGTTATTCAGGTGGCTAAGCAGATAAAGAATTGCAGACACACAATAAAGAAACGGCATATCGAGTGTATACAGTTCACGTGAGTAAGCCGCTCCTTGACGTTCAGATCTAACTGAATGAGTTACACTTTGATGTTTATGAAAGTAAAAATTTCAGCGTTCAGGCTGTTCAGTGAAACTTTAGAAATATTGGTTTTAATAAATATTAGACATTTGAAATTATGTTGTTTCCAGCAACCTTATACGATGCTTTCCATGCTTCGGGATTTCCCTGGAAGAATAAATTTAGGATGTAGCTTGCAATATGTGGAGCCTCAATGAGTTTATCTAAACAGGCGAACAATGCATTATCTAATTCTCCTCCCAGTTTAACTGTTTTATCGAAAAACCTCTATCGCGCTTATTTCTGGATATAGTGCTAATCCCTTAATGGATAGCGCCTATACCTCATGTGCTGTCGCAGATGTAAGAGCCTGGGGTGGAAGCACGTAAGTTGTTTCAAGCACTTTGATTCAACTGTGGTTAAAGTCGATTCAAAATACATATGCTAGCATGTAGCATGAAACTAGTTTGGTTTATCATAGAATTATCCAACTGAATGTCATAGAAATGGCAAAACCAAAGTCAACATAAAAAAGTTCAATTCTAAAATTATTCCGACATTATATTTTTACAAAATGAAAATGATCTTGATGAAGACGATGACAGATTTGCCAGAATAAAACGTCGTAAGCTAAGGGATATGAGCAAACCTTTAGAGTTGCCCCAAAAGGAGTAAGAATACTAACACTTTGGTATATCATTAAATTGCAATTATTTTTTATAGGCTCTCCAAAAATTTCAGGATTAAAAAGGAATGTTTAGTATTGATTGTAGAATCTGTAAAGTTTCCTGAGTGTAGGAGCCAAGTAGGGATTTCGCCAATCCTTAAATTTGATTGCTAGCGGAGGATATGAAGTGAACACTGGGAATAACAAAATATATCAATGGCGCAAACGACTGTTAAAAAAGTATTTGAAAAAACGATTGGATTGCTGGAAAAAGAATTTTGTCCTCGTTGGATTAAATTAGAAGAATCCAAATTTGATGACTGTAAGAGAAGTACACATAGAATAAATTCCGTTTTGATTTTTGCACTACAAATTTTACCTTTCGCCACTCGTGCGGTTGTTTTACTCGAGGCCCTTTTTCATTGAGTGATATATTTAAGTTTTATCATAGGGAGTTACTAGTTTTGCGTGTTTGAGGCGTTTTTAGCACACCCTTTGCCAAGTCCGTGTGATATGTCATAAATCTAACCAAAAACTCATATTGGGAATTATTAACACATCAATTTTCTTTCCTTCTCCATCCCTCCAGAAAAATATTGTTGTTTTAATTATTATTTGTTCCTTTAAATTTTCCAATAATACTCACATTCTAAACATATTTGATTTTCCACTTTATTATTTCGTACTTTATTGCTGGACGGTGACTTTTTTACAATCGTCCAACATTTTTTATTTCAAATGGCAAAAGCTCTTGGAACAGACGTTGTGTGCTGCCACCAATTTTGAAACACATGTCGATTTGGCCGAAACAAGTTATGTGCTGCCAAATACAAAAAAATTGTATCATAACCTTTGAAACAACTTACGTGCTTCCACCCCTGAATAGTCAAGACTAATTGTGGAGAAGGAAGAGTGGTTTATCCCCTATGATTATAGCCTCCAACTGGATCGAAGCCTTGTTGTTGAAAAGGTCAAGCTGATTTGACCTACCACGAGGTTGCGTCTCTCGAAGCAAGCTTGATTTGACCGACCCTCCATGAAGTTCAATCACTATAGACGTTAGACTCGTCTGGGAAGAAAGATTATGAAAAAAAAAAATTTAATATTTGATTATGACATAATATTGCATAAAATGTTTCTTTCGTTATAAAATTACATTAAATTAAATTAAATTAATTTGAATATGAGAATTTAATTAAAGACGACAACAACTAGTTATTCTCGGATAGCTTCTTTAACGGTGTTCGCTTTTCAACGAACAAATTCAGAATGACTTATGTACTGACATCATTTAGAATTTTACATTTTATGCCTACTGACTAATATCGCACAAAAATTATAAGCCCGCTGCACTAAGTAGAATGTTATAAACGTCCTAAATAGTCAATCAATACAACCGCCAAAATAGTTAAAGTAAGAGTTCCTCAAAAACTGCCTTCACGTCGCCACTCGAAACGCACAGCCCTATACGGCACATATTGTTCCATATCCAAATATTATAGTGTCGTCTTCTTATATATATTGTAGTCTTCAATCACAAATACCAATTTATTTGTATAAATTCCGTTTTTCATTATAACCAAAATGAATGCTCATTTTAGGCCCAACACCAGACATCAAAGATATCTTAAACGATGCAAACATATTTTATTAACAATGTTTATTTCAATTCATCGCGGGAAAGCTGGAAAACTTGAGAACGCACACACCTATACTCGGAGCCTTAAATAGCTATTTATAGCAATCCCCATACCTTCTCAATTTTTATGTATTTCCCTCTTTTTCATTCGAACTGAGGTACTAGATTTTTTCCACCTTAGATCGGCTCGAACTCGGTAGGGTTTTGTCTGATCGGAAAACGGAGTTCACTGTTCACTTCGCGTCATTACCATCTACAATTCATAGAAGAAAATTTTTCTCCGCATACTTTTAGGGTAGGGGATAGAGACCACCGGAGGGGAAGGTAGTTACAATACAGCATGTTGAATATAAATATAAAGGTCTTATCGATACTATCGGGATGTTTTTGCCGCCGGTAAACCCATTTCCATGCACTTCGGTCATCCGCACCCCAGTTACTAGATTTAGCATATGCTTCTGTAGTTCTTTCTTCCGTGACCATTAGTCTTTGTTGTGAAAATTTTTCTCATACGAAAGCATTTTCCACGACTTACCAATCCCGCGCAATCACGAGAAGTAGAAAAGTTCACTTTTACACCCAAAAAAGTCGCTGAAGCTACATCCGACCGCCAAAACTATCGCTAAATTGAGCTAAGTATTGTTAATAAAATATTTTCAGAGTATCATAATGCATCGTTTAAGACATCTCTCATGTCTGGAGGTGTCAGACCCAAAGTTGTACGAAAAATGGGCATTACCTTTTGTTCATCACCTTATTCCTTAAAACCACACTCTTTTATAGGATTTTTAGAAGAACACTGGTTGCTTTAGATCTTTTTTGTAAGAAATTGGCCATGATATTTTTCAATAGAATCGATTTTTTGATTAGAAATTCTTAGAATAACCTTACTTCTACAAGTATCACGGATATTACAAATTACTTACCTCTTATAGTTCCAGTGGAAATCAGTTTTCAATTCAGATTTACTTCGTTAAGTTAAGAAAATAATTCCATACATCTCTTTGACTTCAATTCTAAGCCATAATAAGCGATAACAAGTCCGTCCTCAGACACTTTGACTTGAATCACTTTTGCCAATTACTATTGAAAATATAAATTAAAGGATCTGTTTAATTCGAAATTGCAAATTTCCAAATCAGCTTTGGAGCTTAATCGAATAATAGGTTTTATACAATTTATCTCGATTTGAAGTGGTATAAATCATTATTATTGCTTAGGACTCCTTCTCTTAGGCTAATTTAACTGTCTACTAAACTCTCAAAATGTTCGTACTAATCCATGGCATCTTACCAAGCTCAATTCGAAAGTTTTCCTTATTAATTTCTGAAAATGAGAATTCATCGCAATGAGATTTAAGAGGAAACTTATTTGGGATCATGAATGTTATTACATGGAGGAAATTTAATGGAGAGTTTATTGCAGAGCTTTGTAGGTAAAATATAAAAGGGGTTTGTGTTATGAGCTTCACAAATTTGCACAAAGTTAGATTATTTTGCGGGGCTAAAGATTCATTGATGACTTTTTAATGTGTTATTCATAAGAACGAGAAATAAATAACACGAATATTACCTCTGATGAGACAATATGAAATATGAGGAGAATACCAACATTTGATTTAGGATAGGTATAGTCCATCTGAGAAAGGGATGGTAAATGTGACACGAGTCTCTGGAGTAACTTTTTCGAAGAGAAACTACGTCTCACGTATTAGTGACAAATATGTAGGACACATGTATATGTATGTGGCATTGGCTCTTGAAACAGTATACTATAATTTATTTCTGACAAAAGTACATATATAATATTATTTTTAAAGTCTTTAGTTCATACATACTGGACAAGGTACATAAAAACTTTGTGAGCTATGCTAATTTTTAAAGATATTCCAATAATATTATCATTTATGTCTCTTCTTCTTAACGTTATTTCGCGGTATCTTCTTTGACTTATGAACATATCTGTTTTTTTGAAATGTTGAAGTTGCAGCTAATGTTCTGGCCTCAGAGGCTCTTCGCAGCACTAAACTTTAAATTTTATAATTTGTTCCCCAAACGATAAAAAGGCACTTATCATTGTTCTTCTTATTGAAAATCCCCCAAAATTTCGAAAATAAACACCAGCGAATTGACTTTCTTGGGCATGAATAATAAAACATTATTTGATCAAATACACATTTATATACCTGTCGCAATTCTGCTCCAGTCCGTAACCGGCCGGACTGGCTCTTCGAACTGGCATGGGCAAATGATTCCAAGCCAGCTCTTTTGGGTTTTAAAAAATGTCAAAATTTTATGCTGATTTACTGCAGAACCTAGCATAAGCAGAGCACGATAGTTTTTTTGAACCTTTCACCCTTAAAATGAAAACTAAAACCTGGTTTCTCCATGAAAAGTGTCCGTGTGTTACTTTTGAAGGAACTGGGAAAAGAAGTGAACTGCTATCTCCATCTCCACTATTGATTTTGTAACTGCTTAGAAATTCACTGGCCCTTTTACTTATATGGCCCAATATAGTAACAAAGATTTGGTCACTGCATCACCAAGTGTACAAATGTAGAAAAAGTCAAATTTCCTAATACCTGGGTACTTTCTTTAGTTATGCTAACCTTAACTCGGGAAGCAACTTTTATATTTGTGGTTAACAGTCGGTCGATGGATACGGTGCCAATTTCAATGGACAAATCAGAAGTATGGGAATTATACTTTTGTGGCAGATGCTGACAGTAATAACGTATAGTATTAGTAATACTGGGTATTTGTCTTCAGTAAGGACTGATTGTAATAATATTGCTTACAGACTATGTATACTCTACTGCAAAATTTATTTACATGAAATAAAATTAATTTTTTTTTTAAATTAGAAAATAAAATAAAATTGTAAGACGGTTTTGAATATTTGTTTTTCAATTTTGTATTTATTTTAAAAGAATAAAAAATAAAAAATAATCACGGCAACGCAAAATACTGAATATTTAATATGTCTATAAAAAATATAGCATAATAAGAAATTACTACAAGTCCAGAAAGAACATAAGCTTCATAACGCTTTGAAACCCTTGTTAAACCTTTTTGAGAAAAAAAAAACCATTTCCATGAATTTTGCAAAATAAATATCACATCATGCTAAGAATAATGCCAAGTACATTAAAAATCTGTTAACGCTTTTGAAGCAACGATAATACCAGATCTGCCATATATGTATAATGCTATCTTAGCAACCCCCACAAGCAAACTTCGCTCCGCGTTTTGTTGTCATTTATAGGTTGTGGAGCATTTCTGAGAATTGTTCACTCATAGCTCCTCTCTCACCGCAGCCGCAGCGTTGAACTGAAGAACATGATAAATACGTATTGATGTGATTAACTCGGAGACCACCGGCCCACCACCGGCCATTGGGCTAGTGCCCGATCGCCCGTCCGCCAGTACGGCTTTGGTCGGTAATAATTTCCAACATAAGTGATTTTTTCCAATATATCTACTTTACCCACGTCAGTATTTTATTGGTGGAAATTTGTGGTTATAAGACCTATCCTGTCGATTGTTACATATACCACCTGCTACTCGTGAAGGAGAATAAAAGACATAAAGCATTAGTAGAAACACGAGAGGTGTGTCTTCTCTATGTAGTCCAAAATTGTCGTTATACGCCGATATGTTGGTTGTCAAAGGACAGGGGTGAGGTGCTATGCAGGCTATCCAGAATAGACATACAGTCCTGTTATACAAGTTGCGATAAAATCTAATTCGCTAAGGTTCACTTGTATGCGGATGACGTGCAGATTTATCATAGTAGTTCTATGGGTCTTATGGAGAACTGTTTGGGGTGCATTAGCGAGGATCTAGTAAACCTATCTGAGTGGGCTCGTGATAATGATATAAGGCTAATCCCTTCGAAATGCTCTGCAATCCCAAAACACAACCCAAGCTTTGACCCCGAGCAGCTTCCACCAGTTTGTATCGACTCTTTTACACTTCCGTCCTTTGAGTTATGATAAATTCCAATTTAAAGTGCACAGATTATAGCAGCGCACAATTGAGGAAAGTTTATTCTGGTCTGCGGATGTGGTGGTTGTGTGCTGATAAACTACACTCCGCACTTGTGAAAGACTTGTCAAGGTTCTCCTCTTGCCTGACTTCTGCTTTAGAAACTTCGTTTACCCTAAACCAGATACTACAAGTGAACGTAGAATGGATGTTGCCTTTAATGACTGTCTTCTGTTTACC
The DNA here is from genome assembly GCA_963930735.1 of Dioctria linearis. NCBI lineage: Eukaryota > Metazoa > Arthropoda > Insecta > Diptera > Asilidae > Dioctria > Dioctria linearis. The sequence continues at coordinate 83,725,652 of OZ005740.1, forward strand.
CGTAGACTGCGACATTATGATCACATCACACCCAATAGAATATCGTTGTTATGCTGTACATTGCAGACATACTTGTATCGCAGAGGGTTGATCTTCCCCTTCGGCCTTATTACCAAACCTAGATATGATCGCTTACAATTTCTGCGTTGAGCAAGACACCGAAAAATTCTTATTCTCAGATTCTCTAAATGAGTTATGGAGGGTTCTTTCCTTGTTCAGTTGATTCTTCTTTGGAATAATTTACCCACACATATCCAGGGGGCGGAAAGCATGCATACTTTTAGAAGGTTACTCCGGTCACATAATCTATAGTCTTTTAGTATTCCTTTCAGTTTTTTTTTTATTTTTTTTATATTTTAATAATTGTTTGTTTTCGTTTGCTAAATTTTCTTTTCTGTTTTTTTTCTTCTATCTTTGCTTATATGATTTCATCTTTTAAATTGAATTAAATTGAATTGAATAAAATTTATTAATTTAGTCTGTAAGTAGTATAAGTTCAATAATAATTAATTTTAGAATTTTTTTTTTGGTTTATTAATTTATGAGAAAGTACTGTATCAGATCTTGTGTACAATTTTTTTAATAAATATTAATATGAATATGAAAAAAACCCTTGTGCTAGTGCTTCAACTTATATATTATATAGGAACTTAACAGCGCCTAGTTGTGTTGACAGGGGAGAAAATCGAACGTGGTCTTCCTTGTACCTGTCGTCAACTAGATCCTGCTATGCAAAAAGACGTTAATAAAATCTTTTATTAAGCTCCCTATGGAGGCTTATTATGTCCAACCGTGTGTGAAGAAATGTATTCGTCTGGATACAAGTTTCGCTCTTGGTATAACGAGCTGGAAAAAAACAAAATATTTATTTATTGAAATTCTTTTAATTTTATTTTCTATCCTTTGGGTGCTGTCGTTATAATAATAATACAGCGACTGACTTAAAATCTAACATCATTTTATTTTTTCATAATCTTATAGTACTAATCTTATCAGTACTTATCAACTTCACGCTACACAAAGGAGGAATCTAGGAAACGTAGCATTTGAAAGTGTACTTAATATTTAAGTAGGTCAATCCAGCGGCTAAATGAACAAAACTTATTTTCCACTAAAGCATCTCGCGTCGTCACAACTCATAAAAAAATTTCAATTATATTTCCACTTCAAGATCATTATAAATTTTGTCGATTCGACCGATTTCTTTCAATAACGTAGGGAAGATTGGATTGTAGGAATGTGTTGCAGCATTATGTAGAATAAAAGTAGGACATTTCCAAGTTTGAGAATTATGTTTTCTATCGTCCATAAATATATCTGTATTCATACAGATTTTTTTGTTTTAAGGGAATTTGTTAATTTCCTCAGCCGAATTTTAATTACAGTTACCTCCAATACAATCGGGTTTTATCAGCTCTGTACATAAAATATAAGTCGTAATCAATTTAAATTCCTGTTTGCAGCGTGCTGACATTTTTTCGCATTGAATGCTTAGGTCGCAAATTCATTGACACGATTTGAATCTTGCCAATCACCCAACAGTGACTGTAAATGAAACAGAATCACACAATTTTTTATCAAAATGCAAAGCCGCATAAATGCTGTCAAAAGGATCGCTTTTGTAGACACCAGGAACACACATCGTTCTCAAATAATTAGTTTACCGTCAAGATTGAACGCAAATTTCCGAACAGATTCTCAGTTCTGTTTGACCCTTAGTGCGTGATTTTTTATTATTCAAAAAAAACTTTTAAGATAGATTTTAGTATGAGGTTTACGGGAAAAATAATAAAATTATTTTTATTACTTTCATGTTCGCTTTATTAAAAAAAAGCTGCGTAAGCAAATAGAAGCATTATGCATTTGAGTCAGACATAGAGCTATGCCACGTTCTGCTGGTAAGTCCGATGCAAAATTGCTCTTTTCATATTTACTTCTTCGATGAGTCACGGTTCACACCATCTGTCCTTAGATCCTTTAGGGAAAGGGAGTAAGCCCCATCTTTATCTTTGTCTTCATAAAGTTTTTGACATTGTTCACTGAAAGTCTCACTCACTTATATTCGTGTGCTCTGCGTTGTCCACTGGCTTATTTTTATTATTACCAATTCATCCCCATTACACACCGACCGCTTTGGCTCTAACTATCGAAGCAAAAACGAATCTGGTCGACCATTGGACCATATGATAATGGCACAGAAAATTAAGTACCACTGAAAAATACAACAAAATGGAGTTGAATGATTTTCTGCCTGTCGCATATCACTAACTAACTTACATTATTCTCGAAATGCAGGTTAATCCTCATTCAAATCCAAATGTTTTACACTGCTTTTTTCACGTTAAGACGCTGATGTTGATATACCTTTCTCTATAGAGTCCAAAGATCTCTTGACTGTAACTACGGGTGGATCAGCTTAACATACATAGTGCTCCACCTCTTCTCCATCATCTGATTCCATACCATCCTCTATCCCGTTTATTTCTTTGTTTTCTTTTTCTTCAATTAATATTGAATGTCAGCAGAAGGTAGCATGTTTTCACAATTTTAAATTTTCTTAGTATGTCCTATATACATTACAACAACATTGGTTGCAAAATATTGATGGTAATTTCTTGTTACTTCATAGAGTGTCTGCAGTCAAGCAAAATTTTGCGCAACAGATCTCTCTTTTATCTCAATTACATAGCAAAGTATCCTAGTTTTTCTGCAGCTGGCGTCATATACGAAAGTAACTAGAACGAATTACTCAATGAAAAATTTTGAGGTTTATATACATATATCCGTAAAATTTAACTCATTAAACGTTCTAACTGTTATTTCCAAACACTACGTTAACAGCAAATAAATAAATAATGTATCTGAAAAGGGACAACCATAAAATGGATTTAGTGATTTCTTAATTGCACAAAACTGAATCGTTAACGGAGAGTTAGATAAAAGTGGAAATACATCGACTACTAATCCATTCATAAAATCACTCAAAAACTTTCCCACACTTTCCCGTACGACATCAGTTTAATAATTAGCGAGAGCTAAAATGTTTTAACTAATAGATTGACGGCGAGTTATCGCCGAGTTTAAAGCCCTAAATCGGACTAATGGAGTAATCCTATAACTCGTCTTTCATGAATTTTAAAGCGCTTCGAAGCGGTCTTCATATATGTATACTTCTGTGTATATATAGAAGAGTTGATTAAAATTACAGTTTTAATTTGAAATATTCCATTTGATGCTGGGTGAATGTGTTAACAAACCCATTAAAAATGGAATTTATTACGAGTTATCACATTCCTTGGTGAGCAACGAAGTCATCGGTACAATTAGCTCCCGATAAGCGACAAATGATTATGAGGCTTCTGGTATTAAGGGGGCATCACATTTGACACAACCAATTGGACTTGTTGATGCTGGTTTTCTCTTATTCTATGCATTCGCTATGAACATAGTCGGTATGAATTTATCGAGTTGTTTTAAAGGCAGATTATATGAACCCTTCTAGTTGATAACTAAATGGTTGTAAAAAGAAAGATTATACATTTAATGGAAAATAGGAAATCAGATTTAGTTTTGAATTATTTTTCCTCAAGCGGTATTACTTTATAGTAATTATACTAATTGTGTACTTAAATCAGTTTCTGAAACTATGTTCAGTGTAAGGAAGCAGGTACCTACTTGTAAATCAATTGAAAATATCTGGTAATTGATACAGAATTATGCTATAACTAAGGGATGTATACTGTAAAGCTGCCATTGTTGTATTGAATTGCACAATTAAGAAAGGTAATATCGTTATATTGGACTAGAGTACGAGCAAATACATATACATACATGCTTACGTGTTAAATGAATATTATTTCCAGATTTTGAGCATGATGGCTGAAATTTTCCTTACATTTATTGACAAAACAGCCGCCTCACTGTTAGCGCAGATCATGAAAACACCCCACGATGAAGCATTTGTAAACCTTCTTGCAACAGAGGACAAAATATTCCTCACGCAGGAAAGGACTAAGGCTCATAACGGACCTACATACTGGGAATTGTCCAGTCAGATATCATCTCAAGAAGATGGGAAAAGTGGATAACGAGATCTGTCTGTATGGAAGATGACTGTAGTGCTCAACACAACCTCTGAGAGACTGTGAAGTTCTTGGTCGTATAAGGCAAAACACTGTAACAGACGTTGCCGTCACAACCGCCATTCATGATAATGTAGTAGGTCATAAGGCCAATTAGGGTTGCTTGCCTCATCTGTAGTTGCCGGTTTATATTCTCTTTATGCTCATGAAAATTAAAACGTATTATGTGATCAAAACTCCTTTCATATTTGTCTATTTGAATTTCAGCATCATTTGCGAACGATGGCTGTTGCTTAGCCAGGGAAGTTTTTTCCAATTGTTTTGTGTTTGGTCGGTTAGTGCAATCAGCCAGACGCATACGTCACTCACTTATATTATTTTTCTTTTTTTTGTCTGAAATAAGCCGGGAGAAGCTAAGTTCCTGCCCGTATTTTTTTTCTACTTTCATGGCTGATGCTTGTTGTATTTGAAATCGTATCTGCTACAGTTTTTACGTGAATGATTTTTCTCCTGTTGTGACTCAGGTGCCCAATGGCCTGATCACAACCACAAGGGCAATACATCAATATATTGCCCTATGCATTATATTGATGTGTCATCGTTTGACCCTGAAAACATAAAATTATTAAAACAAAATTTACTTCATACATTCCAATCTTATTTAAAATTCATTCCCTTTGTCAGGTTAACAAAGTATCCTGAAATCCAAAAATTCTAATTAAATTCTCGAGCATAAGTTCCAACCCGTTCGAAAGAGTGTTCCTAGATGTTGTAGAACTTCCCAGTTTCTCATTCTGGAAATAAATATCTCCTTACATTTCAAGACGATATTTAAAAATTTTCTTAGGCTATTCCCATAGTCGACATCCCGAGTCTAAGACATTAGCGGAAGCCTTCACGCTAACAACAGTTTGTCGACATGGTATCCCAGAAGTATCCTGACAGATCAAGGTTCTAACCTCATAAGTGGCACGTTCGCCGAGGTATTTAAAATGCTGAGAATAAAACGGCTTAAAACTACTCCTCAGACAAATGGTGCATTGGAGAGGACCCACAGGACCTTAGCAGAATATCTCCGATCTTATGAGCAAAAGATCCACAGGACTGGGATACATGGATTCCTTATGCCATGTTTGTATATAATACCACCGCTGACTCGAGGACTATTTATACTCCACGCGAACTCCTATATGGATTCCCAGCCGAAATCCCAAATAATTTGAAATCATCTCCAACCGTTTGCTATAATTATGACAATTATGCAAACGAATTAAAAGCAAAATAGCTAAAGACATAGCCATGGCAACTAAAGAAAAATCCAAACTCCAATATGATAAGAACACAGTCCAAAAATCATTCAATATTGGAGCTAAAGTCTTGCTTAAAAGCAGGTTTAGAGATAACAAGTTCTCACTGTTATGGTCAGGTCTTGATGAAATTATGGAGATTAATCCCTCGAAAATTCAAGTATATGAGTTAATAATAAAATTAAAAGAGTCCATTATAATGACTTACAACTTTTTTCAGACTAATATCAAACAACTTCATCATAATATCATCTTCGAGGTATCCAAAATGATGCGTATGCCATTAATGTGGCATGTAGTTCTCGATTTTTTTCTCTATTATTCTCCATGTCTATTATATTTGTTTTATCGACAGAAAATACATGGCCTGTTTCTATTGAGTGTGATGCTAGTGCTGATCGTGGTGCTTCCTTATTTATACGCTCATGTTTTGATAGTCTAGTTTTAAGCTTTTTTGATGTTTGTCCGATGTACGCGGCGTTGCAGTTCTCGCATTCGGCCTTGAATAATTGAAAAAAATGAGAACTAAAGGAAGCATGCCACATATATGTTAATAAAAACAGAGTTATAAACCAAAGACAGGACACAGAACTAATAAATAAAGAATTTAAATATATACTGAGCAAATTAGAACCATAGTATTAGTTACTTATGTTATGTATAAAAAACCTAGGTACATATATGTACCATAGGTAGGTATATAAAACCTTAGGGCCTAACAGGTAAAAAGGAAAAAAACACATAATTAATAAGCCCTATATACCTAGAAACCTAAAATTGGGCATATAAAAGAAAAACCATAAAATATAAAAATTCAATAAACTAATCATGCACAAAACATGATTAGTTTATCGTCCAAAAAGGGTGAAGAAAATTGCATCAGCAATTTTCTTCACATTCCAAACTAGTCATAAAATTTTTCCCATCAAACGACTTGGGAAAAACAAAAGTTTCATTTTACACCCCAAGTCGTTTTACTTTAAAATTTCCACGACAAAATTTTGCCTTCAGCAAAATTTGTCATTTCAACAATTTAATTTAAAAAAAAAAAAGAAAGAAATCAAAAAGCAAATCGTACCTTCAGTACGATTTGTCGCGAAAAATACAATATGTATGTACATACGTACATACATATTACGAAAAAAGCTTTCGCAATAAGAAACGCGCGCAGCATAAATGCATTGTATGTATATGCGCGTCGCGATTTCAAACGGTGGCTGATGTTTTAAAAAGTGTAAGATTACATTTTTGCAGCCATCGTTCAACGCGAATAATTCTGGACATGTTTGAACATGTCCAGATTTAAAAAGTAAAATTTTCTCAGGATAAGAAAATGCGATTTAGCATTTTCTACCCTGAACAACGGCTCTTGATCACGATGAATGTGATCAAGAGTTGAGTTGGTTTTAAAAATCGGCAAGAGTAAGAAGTAGTTTTTTTTCGGTACTCGGGTTTTGACTTTAAAAAATATATATAGAATCACTGTGTTGAGTTGGTTTTAAAAAATCGGCAAGAGTAAGAAGTAGTTTTTTTCGGTACTCGGGTTTTGACTTTAAAAAATATATATAGAATCACTGTGTTGAGTTTTTACTCTGAAGCTAATATAAAATTAACGTCTAAGATTTTTTGACCAATATATAGAATCACTGTGTTGAGTTTTTACTCTGAAGCTAATATAAAATTAACGTCTAAGATTTGTTGACTAATATATAGAATCACTGTGCTTTAAGCGTATTTCTTGGAATAAAAGTGGAAGAAAAAGTGTGTTTATGATTTTTGATTCGGATTACCAGTGCATCACGAGAAGCATCCCAATCCTAAAAGTGAGCGTATAATAAGAGTGAAAAAGGTACTCCCCCTATAATCATAACAAAATTGGCGCAGCCGGTAGGATCAAGGAAGCTTGGTCAGGTTAAACGATCGTAAACGCTTGAAAAGCCTTGGTCTTACACGAATCTACGGGGAACCTTTGACTAAGCCACACTATACGGCCACGTCACCCCCAACGCTCGGGGTAGATCTCATCTATAGGCGCCTCTGCTCCAGGCGAGCAAGCGTTCACCCCAGTGAGTGAAAAAAAAGGGAACGAAATCAACAAGGGACCTGGACTCACTAATAGAAGCTCATTCCCAGCCGAAAAGAAGTCAGGACAACGGACACACATTTAAAACCAACTCCAGAAGGAAGTTATCACCGTTCCTGGGTTGAAGGGGATTTCGAAGAAGGCTTCAAGCCCCCCTTTCAACCATATCCAGGGGAAGTAAGTAGGCCTAGGGCCCCCCCAGCAGCAAAACGAAGCACCGGAAAATTGTAACTTCGTTCCAGGATTGAAAGGGATCTCGAAGTCGGCAAAAGCCCCCCTTTCAATCTCAGCCAAGGGAATTAAGACGGCAGGAGCCCCCCTAGCAGCAAAAAGCATTCCAGAAGGGAGTACTCTAAGAAGGCTGGAAGCCCCCCTTTTGGACAACGCGGGACGCATATGTCAGGAGAAAGCTCGACACCGGCACCTGAGACAGGCACGAGATTAGACTACATACCTTCATCCGACGCGGAGAAATCCCCAGGTGAAAATCTCCAACACCTCCGGGAAGGTACAGAAAACGCCCAAGAAGACGACCCAGCACAGCAAGAAGCAACAGGAGTTCGCCTTCGAAGCGGCACCGTTTTAACAGGGCCCACAGTTGTATCTAAAGTAAGTCTAGATAAATTTTTAGATAAGTTATTAGAGAAGGCACGTGAATCCGATAAGCTCACTGTCACGCACTGCGACGCACTTGACCACAGATTAAGTCAAGGCAGATAGCAGAGGCTGACGCAAATCGAAAAATTCCAAAAAGAAACAGAGCGATTCAAACAGGAGCTTATCGAATTCGCCGGGCTTTCGCGTTCTTTAGGTATAGATAAGACCACAGCCAGTGTAGTTGTAAGTGCTGAAAGTGACAGTGATATTAGTGCTGACGCATCTGACCAAACAACCGCCGAAAATCTCCTTAGTGGCTGGCTAGAAGTATCCTTCACGGATTCTAGTCCAGAAACCAGCCCTGAAACTCGACAAGGCACAAGTAGACTACCCTACAAAAGTTTAAATAAAAAGATAATCACAATGGTAGATTATGCAAAGGTGGCCAAGCTCACGGCACAACTAGTCCCTCTGTTTTCGGGTGAAAATACCCCACAGCTAGGTCGTGAGCTACAAACATTTATTGGCTGTTGCAAACAGGCCCTACACTGTTTAAGTGAGGAAGAAAAGCCAGCCTTCTTACACATTTTGCCCACAAGACTTCGTGGCGATGCCTATCAGCTGTTTGCTTCGGACGTTCCAACTACTTTTAGTGAGGTGGAGGAACGTCTGAACAGAACCTACCTACCACGAGAATCGTACCAAGAATTGGTCAACAAATTAATCACAATGAGGCAAAACCCGTTGGAAACTCTCACTGCCTTCACAACAAGAGTGAAGCAGTTGCTGATGCTTTGCAACGAGGCAGCGGTACTGAAGTACGGCGCAACGGCAGCCCCAGCTGTGAAGACACAGTTGGCGGACTTCGCCAAGAATGCCCTCAAAAGTGGAGTGAACAATCCCCACCTATGCCAAGTTGCTGATGCTTTGCAACGAGGCAGCGGTACTGAAGTACGGCGCAACGGCAGCCCCAGCTGTGAAGACACAGTTGGCGGACTTCGCCAAGAATGCCCTCAAAAGTGGAGTGAACAATCCCCACCTATGCCAGTACCTCCTCACTCTGGTAGAAAATGATCTAGAGCAGCTGATACAAAAGGCTCTAGATATGGAAAAGTTACAAGCAGGCACAGTTTTCGTCCAAACGCCGCTAACGCAACAGCCATATCCAATGGCACCAATAGACGCTAGTCTTCGAGTTCGGGCTCTCAGCCGAACTCCTTACAATCAAGCACCACAGCCACCCATGTATGCATCAGCACGAGCACAAGACCCCAGGCAGTTTAACAATCCCCCATACGTACATGCTCCACCATTACGCCCGCCGTTTCCACGAAGCGATTCTAGACAGCCGGATACACAAAATCTGGTACAAAACATCACCTGTAATTTCTGCCAGAAGCGGGGACACACCTACACGGAGTGTCTAAAACGCAAAAACACCCCCTTCTGCACTAACTGTAGAAGTTACGGGCATGACATTCGCGACTGTCGAAACAACCAAACACAGTCTGCAAATCGTTTCACACGAGGATCGCCTAGCAATCCCCCACAGTCAGACCCAAGCAATACAAAAGGCCCCAGATTCTTTAATATAAGACAAAAATGTGATTTTTGTGGGCGCCGCGGACACAAGATCGACGAATGTCGACAAAAGCAAAAATGGGAGGATAAAAAACAGGGAAACGACAAAGAGTCGACCCAAAACTCCCCGGCTCGACTATAAACCCTACCAGCAATAAAAAAGGGTCTTCTCAGCCGCCCGACTTCAGTGTGCCCACCGCCAGACTCCCTCTAGACATAAGTCTAAATGGTCAGGCCCAGCTAATAGTAGACACCGGCGCTGAGATCAGTATAATTAAGAAAAAAGCTCTCAAATCTCGCGAGCTAATAAATCCCAACAAAAAACTAACGCTTCAAAGCCCCTTTGGCACCGGAAAAACCTTAGGAAGTTGCCAAGGAAACTTCATGCTAAAAAGTAACTTACCTTGCAACTTTCAGGTGGTAAAAAACATCCCAGGTATGTCTGACGAAAGCTTATTAGGAAATGATTTCCTAGCCAAAAATTGTAATGTTGAAGGACCCAACAAGGTTCTGCGATTTCCTCGCACGGAAACCAATCCAGAAGAGTTTGCTGTTCCATTAGAAACCGCATCGGACAACCCGTGTTCACAAAACACAGTCAACAAAGAGGCACTGGTAGAAGATATTAAACCCGATGGGGATACTCCTTCTACCCGAAGTGTTCTCAAAGCTTCTCAGTCAGAAGGAGTCGGCTGTGACTTACAAGAACGCGATAAGGGTGACTTGACTACCGAAGATCCGGCCCGTAAGACTGGACAGTATCAGGTGAATTTAAATGAACCTGTGTGCGTACCAGCAAGGTCTCAGATCGTAGTCAAAGTTCCGTTGCAGTTGCAGGAAGAAATGCTCAGTCTGTCGAAAGAAATAGACGACGGAGTCTTCTTAGCAAACAGCTTACTCTCAGCTGGGTTAAAAGCAGTCCCTATAGGAATCCTCAACACACGCAGTACACAAGTAGTTCTAAACAGCGTGAACCTAAATCTGGTTCCCATTAAAGACTACACTGTCGTCCCCATCAAACGAGAGCCAGACAAAAATATTGCAACAGCCCATCCTTTGAATCCCATGAGTCGAAATGACGGCGATGGTGAGCATCAAAATATAAGTAGATCTAAGATTAAGAAAATAGGGCGAAAGAGCCCCAGTCAACTAAGCAGTCATAAGAAACTGCTCCAAGACGCTTGCGGGTCCCTCATGAAAACCCCAACGTCAGGCGCTGTCCAGCACACAAACGGTCTGCCGGTAGCAACTCCCGCAGATCCATCTGACCCAGCGCCTCTCATATATAAAACAAGTAGGTTAAGAGGTAAAATACATAAGGATAGTAAAAATATAAAATCAATAAATAAGAATAGATTTAAGAGTAATAAAAACAGGGCAATAAGCGCCGATCAGAAGGCCACCCTACAAAATATACGATATCTGTTCACAAACGATGTCGAACAAGAAGACACCAGTAATCAGCCCCGCCTCACCAGACTAGAGCAAGAACTCAGTCTGGATGAAACTCTAAACACTGAGGAAAAAGCCTCAATCACAGATCTCTGTTATGAATATGATGACATATTCTTTTTAAAAGGTGACAGGCTTACACATACCAACGCCATCACCCACGACATCCGTCTGGTACAAGACCAAGCACCAATTAACCAAAAGATGTACCGGTTACCAGAGACACAGCGAAATGTCATAAATGAGCAACTCAGAGAAATGCTGGACAACGACATTGTCCAGCCCAGCAAAAGCCCATGGAACTCGCCACTGCTAGTCGTCCCCAAAAAAGCGGGACCAGATGGTGAGAAAAGGTGGCGTGTCGTCGTTGATTTCCGTAAGTTGAACGAAAAAACGATTGGTGACGCCTTCCCGCTACCACGGATTGAGGATATCCTCGATCAACTGGGCCATTCAAGATACTTCACCACCCTAGACCTAGGCAATGGCTATCACCAGGTACTCGTCGATCCGAAAGATCGAGCAAAAACGGCTTTCAGGTGTTATCTGCAAGGCCGAGAGTTCACGGTCTATACAGATCACAAACCACTCAAGGGTGTCTTCAATGTTAAAGACCCCACATCCCGTCTGGTGAGATTTCACCATAAACTTTCCGAGTTCAATTATAAAATTGAATATAAGCCCGGAAAGTACAACACGAATGCCGATGCTTTAAGCCGCATTCCACGGGATAATAACAAAGACAAGGAAACTACAACCTTCACGGTAGAAGCTATAGTCCACCATCAAATGGACTCGGATATAGAGGAGGAAAAACACTCATCGGACCAAAAGGAGTGTCTGCAATGCAATGCAGTAACCAGAGCCCAGACACGAAACATTCAGGAAAATGGAACAAACCAAGACAGCCAGTTCAAACAAAAAGAACAAATTCATCATCCAGAAGAGGCCGCAGACCGTGACAGTCCACCTAGTACCAATCCACAAATCATAGACGAAACTCGTCCCCCTGAAGTAATCACAAGCCCAGAGGAGATTCAATTAATCTTAAAAGATTATCATGATTCTCTCTTTGGCGGCCATCAGGGAGTGATAAAAACCTATAAACGGATTCGAAGAAAGTACTGGTGGAGGCACATGCTTAGTGACATCAAAAAGCACATTAAGCGGTGTGCCAAATGTCAAACCATGAAGGCCTCACCACAGTATAAAATGCCGATGGTGATTACAGACATAGCGGAACAACCATTCGACAAAATCTATCTAGATATAGTCGGCCCACTAGAGGAAACTGAATCTGGAAACAAATACATACTAACGTTTCAGGATAACCTCACGAAATTTGTAGATTGGTATGCCATACCGAATGGAGAAGCTATAACGGTAGCGCAAATTTTCTTCGACGAAATCGTCACGCGCTACCGCATTCCCAAAAGAATAGTCACCGATCAGGGAAGTAATTTCCTGAGTGACCTATTCAAAAGGGTATGCAAACTCCTCAGGATAAATAAGCTGCAAACCTCAGCTTATCATCCCCAATCAAATGGAGCACTCGAACGTGCACATAGACCGTTGATTGAATATCTACGAACTATAGTGGACGAAAATCCCAGGTCATGGGATAGTTATCTGCGAACCGCTGCTTTCGTGTACAACAACAGTGTACACGAAGGGACAAAATTAACTCCCATGGACTGCCTCTACGGCTTTACAGCGGACGTTCCGTCCAACTTAAGGCGAGACCCCGAACCCGTGTATAACCACGAGAGCTACTACCATATTCTCAGGTATAAGCTTCAAAAGTCTTACGCCATGGCACGGAAAAACCTTCTGATGAGTAAACAACGCTCGAAAAATTACTATGACAAAGCTGTACGTCCCCTGACATTTCACAGAGGAGACAAGGTTCTACTCAAGAGCGAGAGTCGTAAACATAAGCTCTCCCAGATTTGGGTAGGACCCTATACGGTAACCGGCATCCCCAGTTCAGTAAACACAACAATTAAAATTCGCAAACGAGAGGTGACGGTACATAACAACCGCCTAAAACCTTTCTACGAATAAAATTGTGTCCATAGAATCTAAATAGCTTTAAGGTACATACATACATTAAAATAAAGACCAATAGAATGTAAGCTACAAAGACAACAAAAACCCATTTTCACTTTGGACCCAAAGTTAAGATTCCTCATATACTCTCTATTACATCCCTATCAATGACAGGACTCTTGTTGCTAATTGTATCAGTGGTGGCAATAGCAAAATATATCGTCCCGGCATTCATGGCATGGATTGCTAAACGCAGACAACAGCCCACAGCTGAAAACGTTCCTATGGAACCGGTTTACGCAACACCCCAAGAAAAATTAAAACGTATTCAAAGTCTCCACAGAGCGAGATCTATACAAGTAGTATAATCAAAAAGATCTATACTCGTTGGTTGGCCCCGTCTCACCCTTTTGTTACTGGCGGAACCACTATCCCTTCACTACACTGGTCTTAGAAAATAAATTAATAAAATTAATAAATTAAGAATAAATAAGGATACAATTTATTTGGTAGTATCTAAGAATAAAATTAACAGACCTAAGTAGCACATAGCAAAGTAGTAGAAATAATAAATTAAATAAGCTAAAAAATAAGATAATAAATAGAAGAAAGAAAGGCATAAGATAATAAAATTTAAAAATGTAACCGAAATTTATTTACATAAAAATAATAATAATAAAAATAATAAGTAAATAATATTTAGCAACATGAAGAAATACATAATAACTAGTAACACATAGACATAAATACCTCAGTTTATACTAAATAGAAATAGGCTAGAAATGTATGTACTAAGATCATATACGGGAAATGGCACCTTAAATTAGTAGAAGAAATAAGAAAAGAATTTTTTTTAACGACATTAGACTTAGCAGAAATTATATATATTCCCATAAGAAATACATATTATATATATAGGCATATTCCTGTAAAAATTCAACCGAAAACCGACCAAAACCCAGCCACCAAAAAACGCACCAACAACAACTTCCCCTGAGAATTATTCCTCTTCAAAGAATAATTCTCTTTTTCACAGGGGGAAGGAATGTTATGTATAAAAAACCTAGGTACATATATGTACCATAGGTAGGTATATAAAACCTTAGGGCCTAACAGGTAAAAAGGAAAAAAACACATAATTAATAAGCCCTATATACCTAGAAACCTAAAATTGGGCATATAAAAGAAAAACCATAAAATATAAAAATTCAATAAACTAATCATGCACAAAACATGATTAGTTTATCGTCCAAAAAGGGTGAAGAAAATTGCATCAGCAATTTTCTTCACATTCCAAACAAGTCATAAAAGTTTTCCCATCAAACGACTTGGGAAAAACAAAAGTTTCATTTTACACCCCAAGCCGTTTTACTTTAAAATTTCCACGACAAAATTTTGCCTTCAGCAAAATTTGTCATTTCAACAATTTAATTTAAAAAAAAAAAGAAAGAAATCAAAAAGCAAATCGTACCTTCAGTACGATTTGTCGCGAAAAATACAATATGTATGTACATACGTACATACATATTACGAAAAAAGCTTTCGCAATAAGAAACGCGCGCAGCATAAATGCATTGTATGTATATGCGCGTCGCGATTTCAAACGGTGGCTGATGTTTTAAAAAGTGTAAGATTACATTTTTGCAGCCATCGTTCAACGCGAATAATTCTGGACATGTTTGAACATGTCCAGATTTAAAAAGTAAAATTTTCTCAGGATAAGAAAATGCGATTTAGCATTTTCTACCCTGAACAACGGCTCTTGATCACGATGAATGTGATCAAGAGTTGAGTTGGTTTTAAAAATCGGCAAGAGTAAGAAGTAGTTTTTTTTCGGTACTCGGGTTTTGACTTTAAAAAATATATATAGAATCACTGTGTTGAGTTGGTTTTAAAAAATCGGCAAGAGTAAGAAGTAGTTTTTTTCGGTACTCGGGTTTTGACTTTAAAAAATATATATAGAATCACTGTGTTGAGTTTTTACTCTGAAGCTAATATAAAATTAACGTCTAAGATTTTTTGACCAATATATAGAATCACTGTGTTGAGTTTTTACTCTGAAGCTAATATAAAATTAACGTCTAAGATTTGTTGACTAATATATAGAATCACTGTGCTTTAAGCGTATTTCTTGGAATAAAAGTGGAAGAAAAAGTGTGTTTATGATTTTTGATTCGGATTACCAGTGCATCACGAGAAGCATCCCAATCCTAAAGGTGAGCGTATAATAAGAGTGAAAAAGGTACTCCCCCTATAATCATAACACTTATATCAACGTTTTCTTCTCGACATCCGCTCACTTTCATATTGTCCTCCTAGCACGTAAATTGTTTTATTGTTCGACGTCTATTTGAATTTATTAACAATGTATTTTATTTTTATTTTAATGTAATAAGTTTTCTGTTATGTGTAATTGTTATTTATTAGGTATAGTTTCGGACCATGGTGTTATTCTAGATAGTAAATTTACTTTCTCCTACCACATTAATTATGTAGTAAGTCAAACTAATTCTCGGCTTGGTTTTGTTAAACGTCGGGCTAGTGAATTCTCTGATCCATACACGCTTACGGCATTATTTTCAGCTTTCATTAGGCCTATTTTGGAACATTGCACGGTTGTATGGGACCCGTTCTATGTGACGCATTAAATAAATATTTATTAAATTTATTGTGGTTTATTTTTGTTTTTAAGGTTGGTGGACACCTGTACAGGTGAGTTTGTTTTGGGTGTTTTCTCACCTGAAATATCCACTAAACTTCCGCATGCACCTTTTAATATCATTATTAATTGTAGTTTATGTATTTATTATGTTGTAGCAAGCGAATTATTGTTAAGTTCCTATGTTCCATGTTGTTTATTAGGTTATGGTATATGTGTAATAACACTCGTATTTGTTTAATTAGTTTGAAAATTTGCTTGTTTTATTAGTTCATTTGTTATTGCATGTTTACTTCATTTGTTTTAATTCATTTTCTTCTTTTCTTTCCATGTCGTCGAGGGACTTTCACACCTGTGGCACACTCCAGGTGCAGGTAATATTTCTTATTTACTTCTTGTTTGAACAAGGTATATTTTTTCTTTTTCTTCTAGATTCGTTGAACAATTAACTGAGGCGAGAGTAAATAAGAACACAAAAGTCCTTTGTAATCCTAGGTCTATCTTTAATAATTTAGTTCCGAATGTGTTTATTTCGGTACCGTTTGCTGCGGTTAGACTACATTGCGGTAGCTTGGAGCATGCGTCTCTGAAATAGTATGCAGGTAGGTACTACTGATGCGTCTGCCCCAGTGTCGATTAAAAAATTTAAACGAATTATTTTGCATTGAAGTAATAAGCGGTGCGTAAGGGTAGACCGGATGTCTGCCGCTGTAACATTCGGTTTTTCTAATTTAAATTAGCAGATTGGGTCTTATAAGCTTGTTTAAATAAGCAGAGCGGTGTGCAATTTGTAGCTTTCCCTTAAAACACACGATGATTCCAACACAACTTCGGTCGACGAGGGCTGAAGGACCGCTGTTTAACTCGCTGTGGTGATTTACTACTGTCATTGAATCTAAATTTTCCGAAATCACTTAACTCGTTACGCTCTAATTGTAATTCCCGTTGAATTTTTGAAATATCGTTTAAATTATGTGTTGATCCTGAACTATCGGATTGCATGGAACTAATATCAGACCGTGTAACTTCCCATACCTTATCCGCCAAATCGAGATTACTTTCAAACGGTAGATTTGCGGTGATATCGTAATTGTGGAAGGATGTTGTCTCTGCCAGAGTGATTGCACTAAAGAATCCGTTAAGGATGACATGGAACTGGCGACAATTTGCAATTGCCGATACAGCTCTCAAAGCTTTCGATCGCCTAGATCTTCAGCGTTTAAGAATTCCTCGAGGCATCTCTGTTCTGACTGTGAATGACGTTTTATCAAAATAGTTTTTAAAATATCGTACCTATTTTTGTCGGGCGGTTTGTTTAATACATCCAAAACGCTATTTATTCCTACGACTGGAAGTGAGGAAAAAATATGCGCGTATTTAATTTCATCCTTTTTGATGTTTTTAATTGTGAACTGGGCCTCTGCTGCAATAAACCATCCCAAAAAACTGGTAGTTTAACTGTTGTTATTTCAAAGTTAGGAAAATCAATACTGTAAGTCTTCGTTTCCGTGTTAGGCGAATCGTCGTTAGTTTTCGTCATATTTACGCGGAGAAATCAAGCATGAAATACAAATAAAAATGTACTCACTGTTAAATCAAATCAATTAATGCTCCTTCCCTTACTTCGGGGCAAATTTGCCAATAGAAACTCGATTTAAATTTCCTGAATATTTCAAAATTATTTATGGCTTGAATATTTAGTCACTTGACAATATTATCTACAAAAATTTAAAGGTTAATTTTGGTTAAATAAAATATAAATTGTAAGTAAACTTAATTTATTAAAGAAAATATGGTGATCAGCGTTGAATGTCAAATCAATATAAACATGAGCCACTCATCTCAATCCAGTGCAAGTAAAATGGCTGCTATCCCGAATATTTTCTGTGTGAAATGACGTTCAGCTGTGTGAATATTTTCAGACTGAAGAAGTACTGCGATATGAAATAGATCACCCGATGTTGTGAGGTTACAGGAAAAAATATGTACCTATGTCCCTTTGTTTCCTTCGCCGTTGACGACAAGATTTTCTAATTCGCCACTGAGCAACAAAACTGCCGATATCTTCGCCACATGTACGTGAATTTAACGTCCTAAAACGGAATCTCCTTTTTTTCTGTGGGATGAGCTGGTTGCTTGCTTTATTGTAGAATTGGCCGTTTTCCTCTTATTTTCTACCTCGGACACGAGGTTTGCAGAAATTATCTGTTGTTGGATTTTTGTATATTCTCGGGGTCACTACTTGTAATAGGCTTTCGGGTTTTTTTTATAAAAACACTCCTGCATAAAAATCTGTACTATTTAATCCAACGTATCTACAACTTATTCGACAATACCAAAATGTTACTATATAAAAAGAACGGTTAAATACTACTTGATCTGACTACGAATAGAAGACAAGTGAAGTATGCTTGTTAAAAAAGAAGAGGATACCGAAATTCAGCAGTCGTTTATAGTTTCTCTTATTGCACTCATTACTATGTCTGTGCTGTCATTCGAATAATAATAGACCGTGGTAGCCAAAGGTCGTATATAAGGCAAAGCGTGGCTGACAAACTGGGCTTACAAATAATTAACAAAGTGGATATTAGAATATTTTCTTTCGGTTGCTCTAAAACAATTCCAACAAAAGCCTTTGATCGTGTGCGTGTCGTTTTAAAATCTCAATACGACAATCAGTTAGTGACAATTTTAGCAATAGTGGTGCCAGAAATTTGCTTAGTCATTATACCCACGCCGCCTGCCGATTTCCCTGCTCTATCACGATATGTTTTGACAGATGATCACATATCTGGGTATCTTGAACCTGGCATCAGTGTTTTAATAGGTGCTGATTAGTTTTGGAGTATTGTACATCATTCCTCCCAACAAATTTATGAAAATCTTACTGCTATTGATTCAATTTACGGTTGGACCCTTCAGGGGCCAGCTACAGACTCATTTTGTGAGAATTTAGTTTTATCTACATCAGCAACTGTTACCTTACAGGCCTGTGTACTTGATGATGTCGATTTAAAAAAATTCTGGGACTTAGAGACAGTCGGAATTAAGAGCAATATTAGTGAAGAAACGATAAATAACGATTTTGATAAATACATAACGAAAAACAATAGCCGCTACGAACGTTCTTTATTGTGGAAAAGTGCTGATTGTGTTTTAGATAGCTATTTTAATGGTGCAAGGCAACGACGGTCGAAATTAGTTCAACGAATGTCCAGAGAACCATCGAAACTGCTGGAATATGATCGCGAGATGTGGAATTTTATAACGAGAGGAATAGCGGAAAGAGTTGAAGAAGGTTTAACAACAGCTTCGCGGGTTTATTGCATGCCTCACCGAGCTATATACAGGGAAGATAAAGCTACAACAAAAACGCGAATTGTGTTTGATGCCTCTGCTAACTCAGGTAACAGTCTTTCTTTAAATTCTCAATTATTATCGGGACCGAACTTAATCCCTGATGTTATGTATATGCTCCTAAATTTCCGACTAGGCAGGATAGGATTAGTGGCCGATATTGAAAGGGCTTTCCCTCAAATTTCCCTATCTAAAAAAGATCGCGATGTTCACCGTTTTCTGTGGTTTAATGAAAGGATTACGGATATTACAAAACTACCAGAATTAGCTACTTATCGTATGACGCGTTTAACTTTTGGTGTGGCTTGGAGCCCGTTCCTGCTATGTGCGACATTGAAAAAACCTGTTCAACGAGAGCACGAGACGTATCCAGAGACTTGCGAAATGCTAAGTAAATCCTTTTACATGGATGACCTGGTGGTAAGTTTAGATAGTTATGATTTTGCTTACCGGTTTTACAAAGAAACGTGTACCATTCTTCAAGGAGCTTGCATGAACATTCGCAAGTGGAATTCAAATAATTTCCAAATACGTCAGCATTTCAAAGAAGTTGATAACGTTCAAAAGGTACTTGTCATTAAATGGTACTGTCTATCAGATGAAATTACTGTCGATCTTCAAAAGCTCTCTAATATGCCTTCAACGATTTGGACAAAAAGAAAAGTTTTGCAGTTTATCGCGAAAATATTTTATCCATTGGGTTTAATTGGCCCCTTTACCATAAAGCTTAAAATTTTATTTCAAGATCTTTGGCGGCTTCGTTGCGCCTGGGATGAGGCAATTCCAAGTAAGTTGCAAACATCATGGGATATATGCCTTTCCGATATGCCAATTTTAATGGATATAACTATCCCTCGATACGTTTTCGTATCACCCAAAATAATCAATCGAAAATTGCACGTATTTTGTGATGCAACTCCTAAAGCTTATGGAGCGGTTTCCTACGTTAGGAGCGAAAACGAAGAAGGATCGATAAAAGTTATGTACGTGTGTTCGAAGAGTTGGCTTGTACCTTTAAAGGGTGCAAAGGGTGGTGATTTAACAATACCTAGACTAGAGCTAACAGCAGCTCTTATAGCTGCACGCCTCTCTAATTATATATACAAGCAATCAAATACAAGTTTTGATTCCAGAAATATATGGTCCGATTCCAAAATAGCTCTTCATTGGATAAATAATGATCAACACAAATACGAATACGTTACACAACGCGTTCAGGAAATTCGTCAAATTACAAGCGCCTCAGATTGGAGATATTGTCCAAGCAAGACAAATCCTGCTGATTTACTTACCCGCTGAATAACTGGAAGAAATTTGGTTAGCTCGTCAATGTGGATCGAAGGACCTAACTGGTTATCTCATCATTATGACACTTGGCCTAACTTTAACTTCGACGATAATTGTCTCCAAGATTCTTTATGCTTGCAAGCATCAGCTAAACCAGTGAAAACAATTTCCACTTCTTCGATACTAAGGATAGAGGATTTCAGTAACTACAGAAGACTCCTTCGAGTAACAGCCTACGTTCTACGCTTCACAGACTCTTTGAAAAAAAAATCCGCTCCAAACAAATATCTTATAGCGAGGGAACTTGAGAGGGCTGAAATCTATGGATTAAGTATATTCGGAATCAGCAATATCCTGAAGAAGTTGCAGTGCTACGAAGGAAGGAAGCTGTGCCTCAATCATCAAAGATTTTAACATTAAACCCGGTAATGGATGAGGAAGGGATCATTCGACTTGGTAGTCGTTTGGAAAATTCTGATCTAACTTTCAACGAATCTTTTCCTATCATCATTCCGAAGTCAACGCATCTCACAACTATTATTATGGCAGACATGCATCTACGTACATTACACGGCGGAGTTAACATTGTTTTAAGACGATTACGAGAGAAATTCTGGATTATAAGGGGTCGTCAAAAAATTAAGGCTGTTATCGACAGTTGTACAATATGTAAACGTCTTCGTGGTAAACCTATCTCGCAGCCCTTTGCTCCTTTACCGAGGAACAGACTGACTACTACTAGACCTTTCCAAACCACCGGGGCTGATTTTGCTGGCCCACTATACGTTCGGATTTCGTCAGATGAAGTCAAAACAAAGAAGGTTTACATTCTTTTATTTACTTGTGGAGTAGTTAGAGCAGTCCACTTGGAATTGGTGTCTGATCTGAGTACTCGTTCTTGCATTTTAGTTCTGCGACGATTTTTTAGTCGTCGGGGGATACCAAAAACCATAATATCTGATAACGCTAAAACGTTTAAACGAGCTAGTTTGGAATTCAGGCAGCTTAGTATCAGTGTATGTTCCGAAGAGGTACAAGATTATATTTCAAACCAAGGTGTTGCTTGGGAATTCATAGTTGAACGAGCTGCATGATGGGGAGGCTTCTGGGAGCGTCTCATCAAGGCCGTTAATGATATTTTAAAGGCAACGATTGGACGAGCAGTACTTAGTGTGGATCAACTACAAACATTTCTGGTGGAAGCAGAATCTGTGATAAATGCGCAACCATTAACGTATGTTAACGAGGATCCCCTTGACTTAACGCCGTTAACGCCGGCTCATTTTTTGACCGGGTCTATTCCTACTATCATCAGTTTGACGCCTGTCAACGTTAGCGACAGCGATATACGGTTTTTGTGGAGAACACGGCTAAAACTAACAAATTCATTCTCAAAATGTTTTAAAACTGAATATCTTCAGCGTTTAAGATCAGCACGTCATACAAATCACAGTTTTTCATCAAATGTAAGAATTGGAGATGTGGTTATTGTTCATGATGGGTTAACACCGAGAATATTGTGGAAGTTTGCAGTTATTGAAAATGTGTTGCCTGGGCGCGATGGTCGAGTTCGAGCCTGCCTTCTACGACTTCATAACGGTTCCAGGATGCGGCGGGCGGTCCAACATCTGTATCCTCTTGAGGTCCTAGACTCATCGCCGGCCGGAGGATGATAAAAAAGAAGAGCATACCGAAATTCAACAGTCGTTTATAGTTTCTCTTATTGCACTCATTACTATGTCTGTATGCATTTATTCTCTTCAACACATATTTGTAGTAGCCTCATAGGCTTAACTGAGTTTTTGTATGAGCAGTCCGGTTTTAAATCGCGCAGAGCCCTGAACTAGAATTGTAATGAGAATAGAATAATATTATATAAATTAACGCTCATCTTTTAATTCTAACGCCTATCTAACTCCTGGTGATCCAGTTAATTTAATAATTTAACATAATTTAACAATGCTTGACAGCTTTTTAATGAGTTGACTCTTATGAAGTTGTCATGTCTTAATCTATCTTTTCTTGTAGGGTGAATTCGTCATGTTACGTTCGTTCAATTTGCTTACTATAAATCATTAGCAGTTCACTGCGGTATATAAATTCATTAGCAGTTCGCTGCGGTATACAAATTCATTAGCAGTTTGCTACAATTGCACACCAGCACTTATACAGAAAAAAAAACTTAATAATAATACTTCTTTATTAGCTCCACTTGAGCCACGATTGTGTAATCGAAGACCTTGAGTGAAATGCTTCCTTTTTATCAGAGAATGTCCCGAAAGACTTACAAGTCGTGCTATTCCAGTCCATGATATTTCCGCTTGCGTCAACTGCAATATAAATGTAAGTAGCGGCTTTTTGTTAGAATATGTTATTTTCAAAAATATATTAACATATCCTACTATCTGTAATGCCTGCAGGTGTATCAAGAACAACGTCAGAGCCGCGATGCTGTAATCGAAGAAACCAACAATTTAAATGAAAGCGTGAGTCTTTTTTTTATTTTAATATGGAATCTTTATCTAATCAATAGTTAAATAGTTTGAGTATTTATAAAAAGTGGTATTCATAGGAAATATTATCTTTTCATATGCAAATAATATACCTTTGCCATAGTTCTTTTTAGATAGGATTATATATAATCTTGGAAAATGCAGTTTAAGAAATTCGATCTTAAGTCGTTTTAATAGTAATTAATATATTGAAGTCTTGAAGTCTGTCGGCTTACTTTGGACACCAGTAAATTGCTTATTATGTGATAGCCTGTTTCGTTGTGTTTTTAAAAGAAAATTCTTGACATATCCAATTAAAGTTTTGCTTTCCAAAAATCACAATACGATATAACTATTGAAGATATTACAATTAAAGAGTGCATGAAAAGCTCAGAATAGGTCGAATTAGATGCGAAAGAACTAGAGAAAAAAGACGATACCAAAAGTTAATTAAGTTGAGGAAAGTAGTAATTAAGAAGAATAAAGAATGAAATGAAACGGCTACAGCAAAAATTTAGGAATTTATCACGCAAAAATATAAAATTGAACTCTATAGTGTCGTATATGAAAACAAAGAATATAATTACTGAGGAGATAGGCGAAACCTTGAAAGTTAAAATTGACCCAAATTGGAATATTTTTCAGAGACAATTATGTAGAAGTAGAGGAAATCCTATCTCCAAACATTATGACACCGCTATAAGAACATTTACGCTTAATTTGCATTTCATGTCTCATATAGCGTATGAATATATAAGGGAACATTTTGATGGATGTCTACCTCATTCCAGGACGCTTGGGAAGTGGTATGAAAATATTAATTGCAAACCTGGATTTACTACGCAGTCGTTCCAAGCAATAATATATTCGTGTGATGAAGCAAAAAAAATGGCGAAACGTTATTTATTAATGTTGTATTTTATGAGATACATATCGGGCAACATATTGACTGGGATCGACAAGATTCCTACGGTTTTGTGGATGTTGGAGACGGTTCGGGGTGCGAAGAAATCGCAACACAGATTTTAGTGTTGATGGGGGTATGTATTAATAGGTCATGGAAAATACCTCTCGCCTTTTTTCCAATCGTGTCTATGAATACTGAACAGAAAAGAAATTTAATTTCATTATCCTGAGAGCACACTTTTGAGACAGGTGCAACAGTTATTGGCATAGCTTTTGATGGGACCTCTGTAAATATTACTGCGGCAAAGCTTCTAGGCTATGATATTAGGAATTCCAGCGCAAAAACTTGGTTCAAGATAGATGGCAGAAATGATAAGAATATAGTACATCCTGATCTTTGCCACATGATTAAGTTAGTGCGTAATGCACTAGCTGACTTACAAATTTTTATTACCAGCATGGACGAGGAAAGGTTAGTCATGTTGCAGGAAAAGGAAGAAATGCACCACGTAATAAATTAAGACGTGCTCATGTATATTTTATGCAGCAAAAGATGAAAGTGAAGCTAGCAGTACAAACTTTCAGCAAATCGGTTGCTGATGCTTTGAATTTCTGCAGAGTTGTCTTAAAGTTAAAAGAGTTTATGGGAAGTGGCCCACTCTCAAAATTTATAAGGATACTAAACGATATTTTTGACATACTAAATAGTCGTATCGCAAGTGCCTACGACTATGTGGCAACAATTATTATGAAATTAGAAATTTTGCAGAGGAAGCTTTTAAATACTTAACAGACATTAAACTTCCGTCTGGCACGCTCTTAATAAACACATCGAAAAAACTGTATGCATAGGTATAATAGCTTGTCTTAGAAATATTCAAACGCTGAATAAAAGATTTATTATGACTAAAGAATTGAAATTCATACCAATGTATAAGTCAAGTCAGGATCACATAGAAAGGGCTATTTTTCGGTTCTATTCGAATACGTTTGGGTCATAATAATCTTTCGGTTAGACAGTTTATTGCTTCTTATAAGAAACTCCTCGTGCGTTGCACAATCAGAAAAGAAGGAATTGGTAATTGCGTCCCGCAAGAAAACATAGCGATTTTAAATATAAATATGTCATGTTATGAAACCCCTGATCCTCAAGAAGAAATTAATAGCACTTAAAGAAATATGTACGTAGACCATGACCATGATGAAGGTGTTGTTGATCATAGGATTTTGGATTAACAATTTTTGCTCGAACACAGCTATGTAACATATCCCACCAGATTGACAGAGTATATAATAAATGTTGTTCATTATATTTCAGGCTTTGTTATTTTCAAAATTAATAAAACTCTTCACTGTCAGGAATGCTTGTCGGCTCTTCAGGGCGAGTTTTCTTCTTTATCTCTAGCTGGATACAAAAGTCGCGGTTTCCTTGAAATGCCTTCTAAAAGCGTTAAAGATATTTGCGAGCAAACCGAAAGTGTTTTTCGATATCGTCTTCATTTTCTAAAAGCAAAAGAAAGCATTCTTCTGAAGGAAAATTTCTTAAATCTTGTTATAGATGTTCAAAAGCACTTCCTAGGACAAGCAATATTTCAAGCCCAATCAGTACACATGAATGAGAGTTGCCATTACAGTGCTCTTATTAAATTAATTACAACTAAATATTTACAAACACATTATTTATTTTTAGCCAAAAGAGTTTCAGATAAATGCTCCATCCGCCAAAAACAAAATAATGCATTTTAAGGGAATGTGAATTAAGCTAAATTCCTTTATATTATGTTACTCAATAGAGATCTCAAAAGCAATAAAAGCGAGAATACGAATTAAGTTTCATTCATATATTATATTTTAATATTAAAGATAAAATTATTGGGAGGAATCTCTAGCTTTTAACCTAGAATATGAATTAAGTGCCTCACATTATATATATATGTATTTTATTATGAAAATTCCAAAGATGTCAAAAGCAATATAAGCTAATGAGCATGGGGACTGATGAAGGTAAATGTGTTGTGTATATTCTCATGATACATGAATCTAATACTCCTATCTCTAACCTTCACGTGGTGGTCCCTGAAAACAAATTACATTGTTTATAACGCTTTGATTTAACTAAAGAGAAGGGGGACCTATTCCGTTTGGCAATATTTGGCAAAAAGTATATACCCAAATAGAATAGGAAGAATTTAATTAATTAAAAGTTACTAAAACAGATTTAATGAACAAAGCATTTTCGTACACAAACACATAAATGTATTTGTTTTTCTGTAATCTAATATTAACTAAACGAATTTTTTAACATATTATCTTTTTTAAATGTTTATTAGTAATGTTGGAAGTATACAATTTATTTTAAGTTCTTGAATCATTAAAAATACCCCCCTTCAAAATTGCACAATTTCACTATTGCTATGATGAAACGAATAGAAACACAGCACATTAATACATTTCGCCCAGTGACTTAGGTTTTCACCCGATATGCCGTTCCCTTATTAGTTATTTATTCAATGGTTGAAATAACATAGACCGGATGTCAGTTTCTCGACAGGACTCTAGGAGGCAACAAGAAAAAAAAACAAAACTAAAAGCCCCAGCAATTAATATTCACAGTCGGAATAACGGTATTTATGACTCATGTATAGGGTTTTTCTTTATAGGTCTTTATGTTGCGAAACTCGGCAGTTTATTTCAAGTGATAGTTCACCTTCCGTCGAATTTTATACACATGCATTTGGAAATTGTTTCAACACAAACGTGAACGTGGAAGAATTGAATTTTTTCCAATATCCCCTCTTCACAATAATGTTGATAGAAATTTGTTTGTTTTGTCAAATATAATGGAATCATATATAAACTGAAAGTTGTCACGAAACTTTGTTGTGTTTTTCATAACAGCAGTATAATAAATTCTTTTTGTTTTCAGCAAAGAGGTACAACCAAATTTAATATCATACAAAACCTAATTTGGTTCTTAATTATTTCACACAAAATTTTAGTCCTCCGAAACCGGATTTGTACGACTCAGTTTATGTTACTAACGCTGGATTTTATTGAAAGTTAGCAAGTGACCGGAAGTTTCTCGCAAACAATTTTTTTAAAGAAACTAGTTAACTGTTTTCGAGTAAGAAATAGTATTAATTGACCGCGCAATATATGAAAATGGCAACAATCCAAGAACTATGCGCTAAACATTGCGTTCCAGCAGGAACAATCCATCACTAATGGAAAAAAGACTAGGCTAGCAAAAAGAACAATAAAGTTTTTTTGAGACACAATAAACAAGTCTAAAAATATCGGGGGCAGACTTTGATATTAATGATACAAGGTTTAGAGAAACTGTCATAATATCAAAACAAACATGTACCCACAAATATTTAGAAAAGGATACATATTCGACATTAGAGGCTAAATATATTGAATATTTAGGGGATTTAACTGAAGGAGTACTTTAAAATTCTCCAAAGAAGAGTACAGTAAAACCAGAAGCAATTAACCTAGTTGCAACTATAATTGTTCATATAAGTAGCATCCGCCGTCAGTTACCACGAATTAACCTACCAAAATTCAAAGGCAAATATTCATCGTGGAGGTCATTTCATGACATATAGTTGTCATTAGTGCATAATACACAACTACCTGCAGTACAAAATCTCCATTACTTAAAAGGATGTCTCACAGGAGAAGTAGAGCGACTGTTACAATATACTCCTATTACTACAGGAGAGTATGAGCCAGCTTGGAAAAACTCAAAGTTCGTTACGACTAAAAGAGAGTTCCAGTAAACACACAATTAAAGTTAATCACAAATCAACCAAAGTTAACGACAGAAAACGCTAAGAGCATAAAGTCTCTCACGGACACAGCTGAGGAAAGTTTTCAGCAATTAAAGGCATTGGAAGTGAATGTTTCAACATGTTATATATTGCTGATTCATATTGGTACATGTCTTGTCTTTCCTACCTCTACGGCTTTGGGAAGAAGAATTGGGTGACAAGCTGAAACTGACGCTAGAACAGTTTCCAAGATTCCTGCTAACTCGATTCAGAGTCCTAAAATAAATGTCGCAGTATGTGAGTGCTAAGCCCCCAGTACAGATAGCAAAGACATATCACGTACCTAACACAACGAAATGTCCCGCATGCAATGCCGCACGATTTGCAAAATTTTTATAAAAATTAGCACATCAAATCGGACAAAGTGCACTCAAGGAAATATCCCACAAAACTAATATGATTTTAATAGTTTTTTATCGTTTAAATTTGTCAACGGGATTTATACTATTGATAAGTTATAATTCATATATTTAGTTAATTGGTTAGACATAATATTGAAATTAATAGATATTAGTATTCAAACAGTGTGACTTCCCGTTAGATTTTAATGTCATCTGTCTTAAAATATATAAAATTTCACATTAATTAATATTTTAATTACATCTCCTATAAAAGCAATTATGTACAACCATTATTTTAATGTTTTGGATCACTTTATTACAAAACGGTCAACCATTATTTTTAATATTATGCAAACACTGATTTAAAATTGTATCCCATTCAACTAATACTTTACTTAATATTAAATGAATGGGATAAAGCTGATAAATTCATGGAACTAAACACAATAAAATTATTGGTTGGTCGAAGTAGAGATTAATAAATTTCATTTTCCTCTCTGCCTTTACAATTATGTCTATTTGTGCAGATCAAAATAACTGCCGACAAGGTAATAATTCCAAATATAGATAGCTCTAATTTAAAATGTAAATAAAACGCACTGATAGTAATTAGAATTCATAATTTATTAAGACTTCAATACTGTTTTTATTTTTTTTTTTATTTTCTTAAAATTTGTTTAACCTTGCTTTCTTTCGATCGTTGGAACAATAAGTTTGAGTTGGAGGTCCATCAAACAACTTTATAGTTTTTAAGAAATAATTTCATGAATTATTTCCTACAATATAAGACTGCAAATGTTCATAAAAATAATTATATTAATATTCCATTTAGAACAGATAATATGTAGCTCCGATTTATGTAAAACAATTTCTTCAATTTCAAAAAGTTCCAGAGCATTGTTGAAAGCTGAAGTTAAGAAAACAACATGAAATGATTTAATGGAAATAAAGAGACAAATTGTTTGTCGGATACCTGTCTAGTTTTCATCGTCTAATGCAACATTGAAATAATAAATTTTCCCGATTTCGGAAGCTACTTTTGCATTCCTTTGTACCTTTGAATTGAGGCGTTTTTGAGAAACTTAAAATACTATTTAATCCAAGAATATTACCAACAATTAGGGCTAAATCTAAGTAAACACATTGCTCTACATTATCCACATTAATAACTATTCCATTCTCTCCATTTCTTTTATTTCTTCAATAAATGGCTTAAGCATGGTAAATTTCCCAAGTCGGCTCTATCTTTTGTTTTAAAGAACCCAGCAACAAATATATTGTCAATTTTTGATAGATAATGTTTTGGAATTCTAGGAAAAGTGTAATAAATCCCGCCTACAGAATGATCTCTGCAATGTAAACCGAGCGAATTGTCAATTCCAAAATCATCGAAGTATAATGAATGAGGAATACCTGCTTTATTTTCGAACAGAGACATTTTTTTCTTCCAAAAATCTCCATTAGTAATATTTTGAAGCTCGCCATTTTGACTTTCTAAATTTTTCATATTTTCTAGAGTAAGTTTTAGCACATTCTTACATTCAAAATACTTTTTAAATTGAATATTAATGGGCATAATTATCCCTGGGACAGTATTAGGTTCTAGAGATGGCGTGTAATTTGAATTCGTGTAATGATAGATGCTTTTACTATTTCAGTTATAGGATTTGTAATATGTGTCTTAATTTTACATATTATATCAATTTCGTGTTTTCTATTTATGTTACACTTGATATATAATGAGAGAGCAATTTTTAACCCTAAATTTAAGTAGGGTGTAATATGAACACATTCATTTTCGTAATTTCAAATTTCATTTTTTAATGGTACAACTTCATTTTCAATTGGAATTGATATTAATTCATCTTTAATTTACTCGAGTTTCCCGAGTTTGCCTTAGCATGAACTCGATCCAAATGCCTTTTAAGTGAGTAAATATTGTGAAACTTTTGACAGCATTTCCTCTCCACATATTCATAGTAAGTAAATAAAAAGATTACTCTTTTGGACTTTTTACCGGGTTAAACTTAATTTTGTTCAAGAAAGAAAGACTTGAAACTTGTCACCAAAAATTAATGAGTTATGTGATGAAATAACAAATTAGAAATTTTTTTAGCTTTTACTATATACCGGAGAATCCAAAAAAATTCTTTCTTGAACAAAATTCATAGTAAGGTAAATTTCTTATAATATGGAATGTCATCATATGGCTAATTAGTAAATTTGAAGAAGTAAAATGTTTTTTTACACAAGGAACAAGAAAACATGTTTCAAATTTTATTAACTTAAATGTAACTCTTATTATACCCTGGTTGAAATCATTGGTATACTAACTTTGTCATTCCGCTTGTAACGCACAGAAATAATTATGGTAGAGCAAAATTGATTGGACACCGCCGCATAAAATTCAAAGTTATTTTGATTTTTGCATGTCCGTCCGTCCGTGCGCACGATAACTCGAGAACGCCTTCACTTAGAAAGCTCAAATTTTGTACACGGACATTAAAAAAAAAATTGGAATTACGTTCGAAAATCAGACAAATCGCGCAACTCCTTCGTGGGGTTGCCATACAAAAATTTCGTTTTACACGACACTACCTGAGAACACGTTGACATAGAAAGCTGAAAATGTGAGGCTATCGAGGACATAGGGCAGCCACTTTGCGATTTGGTTATGGAAAATTTCATGAAAAGGATATGGTCCTGTAGGCGTGGTTGTGGTGGTCATTTGGCTGATGTTATTTTCCCTTATTAATGGCATACCTTCCTCTTTATAATGAAATAAAGATCCGATCATTTATCTCAAAAAATGGCATTTTTCTTTGAATATCAAAATAACACCTCTTATTGGAAAACCCTGTATTATAGTGTACCTATATCGTGCTATGCCAGCTGTAGTAGTTGTGGCTAGAGTTTCAGCGTGGATTCTTGAAATCATGTTCGGTTTTCGACACGAAAGTACTCTTACGTAACATAGGTATATACGCCTCGACCTGATGTAGGGAAGCCCTGGATTTTTCTTAAAAATTTACAAAATTTTTCCTTAGAATTTCTATGCATTATTGGAGGCCGACAACGGGGGCATGGTCCACTAAAAATTTGTAAGAGAGTAAATTCGTAGAAGGGTTGCCACTGAAATAGGATCGAATGCACCAAAATGTCTTCACTTTATGTACCAAAAATCTACCATGGTAGTTCGTATTAAAACGTACCAATAACGTACCGAAGTTATATGTAAAATATACTCTACAATTGACAAATTTAAATGTTAAACCAGTACTTGCTTTGAAAAATATAAACATATATTTCCAACAAAAATTAATGTGCTATACTCTTATTTCCCAAAATCAACAAATAATGAAAAGAAAATAAGATCAGAAGAAAAAATACCTGCCTTTAATCAAACAGTCTTAAAAATTCATTCAAAGGTTCATTAAAGATCGTATTTATAGAACTTAGAACGTATAAAACAGAAATTATAAAGCTTTTGCCACCAAAGAAAATTTTTCTTTCAAAAATGAATGGAAATATAATTTAGTAATTATAATTTAATTTAATTAATTCAAAAGTTGCTTGACTTAGAAGAGTTTTCTGAAGAAATGTAATGGTCAGTTCAAATCTTTACATTTATAAATAATTTATAAAAGAAGATTGTGGAAAGAAAGGGGTCCTGCGGAAAATGTACCATTTTTGATTTAGTACCTTAGTACCATAAATGAATAAAGTAAGAAATATGTACCACTTTTGATACATTTGTACCAAAGTGGCAACCCTGATGGGTAGATGAGCAATAATCATTCATTTCTTCTTAGAAATTTACAGAAAATGCTTCGGCAGAATTTTTACTCTCTTTGGTGGCGACTGGAGTTATTTTCAGATAATGTATGTTGATGATGTACAATTATTCCAGTCATCATCTAAAGCTAATGCTGCTAGCGATACCTCTTGCTTTAATGAGGATCTTTCTCTTATATGTAACTGTCACTCAGAAACAAGTTATCGTTGAACACTAATCAAAATTAGATCATAATTCTTTACAATCAGTCACTTGACGTTTCATTCTTTCCATATCTTTATCTAAATGGCACTCGTATTGAACATAAGACTGTGGCTAAGAAATTAGGTATATTTATGGATAGCGACTTGTCCTGGCAAAGTAATATCAATGCTACTGTGTCTAAGGTTTACTGCGGGTTGAGAAGCTTGTGGCGACATGCAGAGTATACCCCCTGACTGCTACGAGGACGACTCATTTAGGCTCCGATTGCCCCTATTAACTTACGGAGCTTGTGTGTAGGTACTGAAATATTGATAGCTCAGGTCGTAGGTAGTTGAACGTGGTATTCAATGCATGCGCTAGATATATTTTTGGATATGATCAACTATCAGCTGTAACTAAGCAAATTTTTGGATGTAAGTTGCATCACTACCTGGACTACCTGTTATGCGTTGTGATGCATAATATAATCAATAATAATTCTGCCGAATTCCTTAAGGATAATATTGAATTTCTGTCATCACAACGTACCCTATTATTGCGGGTTCCTCGACATTTTTTCCTGTATAGTTCTAACACTTTTTTCATCTATGAAGTCAGAGTCTGGAATAATCTCCCTGTATATGTTCGAGCACTTCATAGTCTGCGGAGTTTCAGGACGGAGGTCTTAAGTAATTTTAATAATCTTTGAATGAAGTACTTAACGCGATAATAGCCCATATTTTTTGCTTGTTTTTATATTTTACTCTTTTCTACAATATACAGCTTATTATTTTATTAGTTTTTATTTTTCCTTGTTTAATTTTGCCATTTTGAATTTTTTTCATTCTTCCAATAACACATAAAAAATCTAATCCAAAGTAATCATTTAGACCTCTGTTTTAATGTCGATTCTATACATAAAAGCTACATTTTTCTTATATCTCAATCATAGTAATCATTGTAATAATTTCAAATTTAGGAAACAGCGGAAAAACATAAAAAAAAAATATTTAATCGTTATCTTAAAGTTTTTACTTTTTGGTGTTATTTTATAAACCATTTTTGATCTTGTCTTATAATGCCTTTGCATAGTATAGAATTTTTAAATAGTTTTAAAGATAAACTTAAGCTTCTAATTGAATGTTATATAAATTATAAAGATAAGGAGCACAATAATACTTTGTATTGAAAATGTGTATATTTCCAAAAATTTAACTGCAGAGCAAGGGTTCACACTAATCACAGCTTCATTCTAAAAATTTTAGGTGCCCAGAATCACGCTGCAGATGTTGTAAACATAGTAGCCCATAAAGTGGTTAATTTGATCAAAACTGAGGAAATCATAAATGTAGGCAATAAAACTCATCTACTTGTGGCATCTGGGTATGTAGACGTGCCTGATTCTGTTGCTGGCAAGCTACCACTATGCTGGCACTATGGCTCAAACAGTGCGTCGAGTAAGATCTAAGGAACTTGGTTTCTAAGATCAGACCCAAAGTCTTGTTCTGAAATGGTAATCGGCGATGATTTAAAAGTCACTGCAAAAGGTGTGATGTTTTTGCTTTTGCATAGTGGAAAAGTTTCAAATCGAATTTTGTTTTTCCCCACAAAGAAAAATCTTCACTTAATGTCCCAACATGTCCAGTGCTATTTGCACAATTTCATACCATACACATTATAACTAATTATGTAACTATTCCAACTGTAATGTTACTTTTACCTAATAGATCCAAATTGACTTACATTGAATTATTTTCCACGTTAAAACAACTTGAACCAAACCTTAGTCCCACGAGAGTTTTCACGGATCTCGAACTAGCTGCAATTAATGTATACCAACATGTTTTTTCGGAGATCGCTATTTGAGTTTGCGAAGCACAGGACTTAAGACGAAATACGATAAAGATCCAGAATTTACTCGTAAAATTGTTTATGTTAAGAAAAATGACGTCGAAGAGTCTTTTCTTTTATTTCAAGGAAAAGTCCCACAAATATACTCGAAGTGTTTATAGAATACTTTTGCTAAGAATTTATTGGGTATTTTGATTTGTTAGGAAAGAAAAAAAAAGTTAGATTTTCTATAAGTCACTGGAACCTTTACAATTGTTTGGACCTGCCAAAGACAAATAACCACATTGAAGGTTGGCACCGAAGGCTTAATGAGTTGATAGGACAATATCACGCATCTTATTTATGGAAATTTATAGATTTTTAAAAATTGATCAAGGCAAGAATTAAGTGCATATATATGTGTATGTGTGCGTATATATAAACAGGAGTTAAGTATACTTGACCATACGTAAGAAAGGTTAGTAACCTGACTGCGGTTAGGATTCCTGGGGAGTAATAAAGTGAGTGCGTCATGGTACGTTTTAGTATGGTCGTAATATGACAGTAGGTATACCTGATGGTTGAGTCACAGTTTCTAACATACCACAAACTGAGAGAAAGGAGATCTTAAAATAAAGCCAACTTAGATAAGTAGGTACCAATGCATGATGCCTGATTACCTGAATCTGAAAGCGTTGACTTTATCTACAAAATCCCAAAAATTGTCCACAGGATTTGAAAATCCCTAAATAGATATATGAGTAAAATCAATGCACATGTATATCAAGAGAATAGTATTTAAGCGTTATGCAACATGGATTTATTTAAATTTATATTGTGATATCTTTTTTTATATGGATCATGAATATTGTTCTAATGAGGCATTCAATAGGTAATGTTTTTTTACATGAAATTCGTTGAAAAGTTATTTACTTTATCTAGTAGTTTAGTTTAGAGTCCTCCAAATCGATCATTTGTAATTCTACTTTGTGTTTGATTTTATTTTAGAACGTCCTCCGAGGAGCAAATGGAGTACTTGCGAAGACTAGTATCAGATGATTCGGATTTTGATCATGAGGATCACGAAGATAGCTGTGAAGATGAGTGGATTCCACCTAAAACACGCAGGAAAAAATCTCCGCAAATAGATGAAGAATTTTCAGATATCTAAGATGCTCTCGCGGATATTGAATTAGCTGTTGAAGTGGAAGACAACGACTGTGATGAAGAATACGAGGAAAGTGATGCCGATCAGGATAGTACATCCGATGGACAAGTTTTATGTGCCAGGGATAATAGAGTATAGAGGCGAACCCCCCTTGCTAATAGTCGCACTCCAAGGCACAATATTCTACGTCAGAGATCTGGACCAGTAAAGTCAACAAGGACCCTTTCTGGGCTCGATACATTCAAACGCATTTTCACAGATCAAATGCGTGATACAATATTGAGAGAAACAAACAGGAAGGCCACTAGTTTCTATGCTCAATGGAATGAGAAAAGTGGTGTAAAATAGGAGGAAAAATGGCGCAAACTGACTGTCGAAGAACTCGATGGCTTTCCATGAATATAGGTTATAGCAGGCGTATGCCATTCCAGCTCAGAGCATAGCGGAGAATTATGGAAATCTGATACATATCCAATATTTCGTGCTACTATGGCAATAAACCGATTTCAGGACATATGCAGGTCTATGCGGTGTAATAACGTTAACACAAGAGCTGAATGATTGAAAACGGAGAAAGCAGCACCTATTACCGATTTGATTTTATGGTTGATGTCGAACGCCAACTTATCTTCGCTATATATACCTTCGGACTGTGTTACAGTGGACGAGCAGCTTTTCCCCTTCAGAGACAGAACCAAGTTTACGCATTATATTCCCTCGAAACCTGCTAAATATGGAATAAAAATTTGGTGGGTTTGTAATGCATCAAATTCTTATCCACTTACAGACCAACTCTATACAGCGAAATCATCGACCATCGAAAAACCAACCAAGGGGAACGCGTAGTCAAAGATCTGTCCTACCAATTCAAAGGGTCAGGGCGAAACATCACCATGAAAAATTTGTTTACTACATTGCCACTTGCTCGTATACTAATTTCATGGGTTTTATCACTCGTTGGTACATAAAAAAAGAAGGAAGCATATATTTCACCGGAAATTATGCCTAACAAAAACAGAGAAGCACTATGTTCTCAGTGTGGTTTACATATAAACATTTTTTACTAAATTTTAATCTAAATAGTTAATTTTGTTTTCTTTATCCTTTCATATTAAGATATATATATGTCATAGACATTTGACGTAACTCAGCATTTCACGAAATGTCTAGACACTTAATGAAAAATGTACCGGTTTTGACTTAGCTACTTTTTGCATTATGTGTCTGAAATTTTTAGTCAATTCGTGAAATACTAAAACCTTTACGCCGATAGTGTAAAACCACTCGATATAACCAAATACTAGGAGATGGAAATGTGGGGTGAAGGGGGAGGTCGCACTAAAGCCAGCGACCAACACACCCACACCCATCCACACATATCCACGCCCACATCCACACACAAATACTCTCATACACACATACACGCGCTTGATATCATTTTTACCTTTTTCTCTGTGTAGGTGTATCTGGTGCTTTCGGATTATTTAGTGCGATAATGAAAATTAGTTCTTCCTAGTAAAATGGATAAACTATGCGAAATTCAGATTGTTTCTACGAAATTACACGTCTTTCCGAGATTCAACCAAAGTTTTAATGTTACTCAAACAAGACAGAAGAGTGACAGGCGAATGAGGAAAAATGTTTAAGCTGACCGCCTGAGACAAGTACATAATGGTAAAACAACTACACATGGTAGCCTTGTAAGAAGAACTAAGTGAAATAGAAAGAACATGAAAGTTTAGTTTACTGGCCCTGGTAAAAGAAGCTGGAGCAAGGAAAGCATCTTAAACGGATACGGATACTGATAGCATTATTCATTTTCATGCAATAAGAGGTATGTGTCTGCTGGCATTGCAATAGAAGTAAGTGCACGAGAATATCGTTGAATAGAAGACCATGCCCGCATCGATGCATATAAGTAAAAACATTCCTGAATGTTAACTACATTACGGCCTTAGTAGTGCAAATAATGTATGCAATATATGACACTGGGAACAATATAATTTTCAGGACTGAACATATGAAACAAAGGATTCCATTAAATGGCAATTCCAAACGATATGACTATGTAATTTCCCCGGGGCGTAGACAATAATCGTGGAAATTTATTGAGTTTATATAATTGCTATTAAATAAGATAAGATACGAGACTTGATTCGCAGTAGATATGCCTACATATATATACAGCATATTTGTTCTTGAGAAATATTAAATTAGTTTCGAAGCCACATTCTATCGACAATAAGTTGTTGGAGAAATTTGTCTAGGTCTTTGATTAGAAATATCAGCTTCTAGCTGTAAAGAAGATTTCTGCCTTCAATATTACTTAATTCTTCATGCTTTACAGTTAGACAATTCTGAAGTTTGTGTATACGTTGAGTATGAAATTAGTATAAAATTTGCTCTTTCTTATAGTAGTATAAGTAATATTACCGCAGATGAGTTTATAGTCGATATTGCAATGTCTATCAAAATCACGCTTAGTAAAATTTGTAGAAATGCTGATTTAAATATTGATCAGGTTTGGTAGCTGTTAGGTGGGGTGCCTTTTTCTGGGTCGCAATTTGGAACAATTCTTTGTAGATTCCACTTATATACATATTCACTTAATAATATAATTTCTAAGGACTAGCCGTGGTATTTAACGGATCTGGATGTTTAGTCTATTTGCTCACAATTTTTACCATATCACATATACATAGATGCAGTCTGCGCTAAATAATTTTAGCCATTTCTTATTATGTTTGTTTGATCCCAATTGACTTTGATCCAATTTTTCGCTATTTATCGTTATAATTATGACTCCGTATGCGGATAGAGGACTTATGAATGACACGCCCAAAAATCTGTTGTACCTATAATACAAACAAACAACGAAAGGCAGGGGTGCACTAAAGAGAGGGACGAACGGGACTGATTCCCGGCCAGAATGTCAGTTTTTTGAACATAATTTGCAAATTATGTATCAAATGTAGTCTGTATATTATTACAAAGTCCGATAATATAAAATAACACCTTTAATATACAATAGCAGTTCTTAAGTGCTCAGATCGGCGCAGGACGCGACTTTAGAGCCTTGTTTTCCGACTCCTTAAGACTTGGGACACCTATTGTCTCCCCGCCACCCCTCCCAAACCAAAATACTGGTTGCGCTACTGATGAAAGGTTGACCGAGCATAGGCACTCTTAACCGGAGCTACAACCACATTTACTATGCCTAGAGGGCTGGGGGCTAATACCAAAATTTATAGGAGCGTTCGGTTGGACCTTAGGGGTCTGGAGGGTGAACAATGAGCCTTGATTTGGCCTATGTTGGGGAATTCCTCGGGTTCCCGAACCTCTGTTTCAATCAATCAATGCCTACATAAGCCAGCCCAGATAGCACACTAATGAACCAGGTAATTATCGAGTACTCTTATCTGTTTTCTGGTTAAAAAGGTACGAAGCCTAGCAAAAATTACCTATTTACTTTCTATCCGGGAACATACGTGTGACTGTCTATCTCTATCTTACCTTCGTATCTCGAATTTCGATTACCTGCTTGCTCCTATTACCTATATTAGATATTTATCTGGTTAGAACTACTGATTATTAATCAGCAGAATTATTTTAGTTAACTAACTGCTTAGCGAAGTAGGCTTTGATCAGTTGAAATGTGTACCTCAGATTTAAAGTGTCGTAGTCCGCAGTTTCGACAAACTCGAGTGTTGCAATTGAAATGTGAAAAATCGCGTTTTCTTTCTTTTTTCTGTAAAATTAAATTCAAAAACGAAAATATTTTCTAAACAGACCAATAATTTTCAAAACTTCATATACATAATTTAAAAATTTCGATATTAAGATTCGATTATACCGAAGTTCTGCAGTTCTCCTCGGCAATATTTCCATTTGTCTATTTATACAGAGTGCTTCCATCTGTGATTTGAGTAGATCAGGAGGTGATAGTACTCACCTTGATTATCTTTGGTTGAAACACGCGAGTCTCCTCCGCGTCGCGTAACTTGCAGTCATCTCCGGTCTATACCCTCGGCACGTCTTGCGCGCCTGCAGGTGGATATTTGTGCTAGATCCACACTTAAGGGTCCAAAGAGCCGCACTTTGCCTACTACTGACCTAGGCGAACACAAAATTGTATGGCAACGGGTGGGGCATAACGACCGTTTTGAAATTACATGGTTATTAATAAAAAAAGGTTGTTTTCGCAAAACACCCTGTATCTCAAAAATTACGCAGTCGCAGTTAAGAGCTCATTGTATGCAGAGCTTCATGCGCTTACTTTGACCTATATATTATATATATACATATCTTTTTTTTTTAAAAAAAGGTCGTTAATATAAGTTTTTTTTATAAAATTGTAATCTGTAGACTCTTCTCTTTAATTTGATTTATTACACCGTATGTGCTATCTGCCGTCGTTAAAGAGTTATTAGCTCTTAACCTACTCTCAAAGCTATTCTCAAACGTACTTTCAAAGATAATTTTGTCTTTAGTGACTGAAAATCGTAATTTAAAAAAAATCCTCTAAATCGGTATGAATTGAATTGGTTATGTGCTAATAACTTCAATAACTGCAAATGACACATAGGGAGTAATAGGTCAAATAGAAGAGAAGGGTACGTACACAGTTTACAGCAGAAAAGGTTATGTTAATTACCTTTTTGCAAAAAAATAGAGCTCAAAATTAAAAAAAAAAAACCTAAGAAAATCCGAAATTTTTAGCTTAGACCCCAATATCTCCAGAGGCTCGAGGAGTACGGGGCTGGTTGAGCAGTCCTTGGAATGGTTATGATAATCTGCATACAATAGGCCCTCAACTGCGACCATATACCCCAACATTTTTAAGATACAGGGTTTTGTATAAAACTAGGTTTTTTTTTGTTACTCACGGTTGGTATGCCCCCCACCCTAAAATTTTTTGTTCGTCTGGCTTCTCTGAGGAAATAATTTGCAAATTTTTTTGCATTAAGTTTAATTTAGTAACGCTTATGAAATTTTGAACCATAAGTTGGTTGAACTAATGCCTTATAGTTCCGTGGAAGAAATATCGCGAAAATTAGCCTATTTTTTACTTTCCAATTGATTTGAAGCATTATCTTCCCCTGTAATATCATTTTCTCCGGCAGATACTTCTGAATTAAATAAGCCTTTACTTCCGGCGAAAAACGTTCGAGCAGTGTCCGTTTAAAATATTCAATATTCGGAGATCTTCGATGCTTTTGCAGTTGGTTCATACATAAGTGCTAGTCTAATATATTTTAACATAAGGCTTCTAGACATTTTAATAATATATGTATGTTCAACTGATGACCACCTAAAACAGTGAATGCAATGATATGTATCCTTGCCGTCAGCCTTCTTCGAGCTTAAAGTGACTATCGTCTGATATTTATTTAGACCAAGATCAACACTTTTTCTCAACTTGACCAGCAGATTTCAATTAAATTAAATTTAGTTCAATTCAATTCAGTTTATTCGACGGATAATACACAACAAGATAGACATAATCTTTTCAGTATGTAGGGGAATGACGTCAGGGTAGGCCACAAATTTGTCTTTTGCGCATAACTTAAACGGAAGTTTAAGAATGACTTTGGTCAATCAAAGCACATCTGTGGAAAATCTGGGAAATAGGAATAATTTTGCAAAACATCGCATATTGATTGGGTGAAAAATTAAAAAAAGATAAAGGTAATTTAAAAAAAGGAAATGTTATCAATGTCGTCCCGT
Source organism: Dioctria linearis (assembly GCA_963930735.1). Taxonomy (NCBI): domain Eukaryota; kingdom Metazoa; phylum Arthropoda; class Insecta; order Diptera; family Asilidae; genus Dioctria; species Dioctria linearis. The sequence goes on from OZ005740.1 coordinate 83,766,385, forward strand.
GCTGTCTAGATTAGCATTGTTCTATCTCTAGCATCAGAAGGACCTGCTTCGCACGCACAACAAATAAGACATACTAGAAGTCTCAGACACATTCATAGCACACAACAGCCCAGGCTTCAGGCACACTGTAATAAGGATAGTACTGACCCATTATCATAGGCCACGCAAGAGTCCCTGCGTACAACATTACACGCCCCCAAACTGTTGATATATATGAAATTACCGTCGCATAGGCCGATGGTTATCAAAACATATGAACTTTGTATATCAGTAAACACGAAATACGTTATGTTCCAAAAGGTCCATACCGTCAAAAGAATTACGAGCTCCGCGCTGTCGTAGGGACAGTTGTTTCGAGAACTTTAAGAAAAGAAAGCAAACTTTCTTGAATAATATCAGATTCGAACTGTCATAGGGACAGTTCGAATCCTGATTTCAACTGCTCTGGAAGATCCAAAAACTGCTTTTCGCCAGGATTTTAGTCGGGGTTAACTGGACCATTCCACGTCAGACCGAAAAAAAAACTTAAACCTGTACCCAACAGGAATACCTTATCTTACCAATCTGCTTGAAGAAGATACCTTAGCAGGATATCTTACCAAGAAACCTTACCGAGATATCTTACCAAGCTACTTTAATAAGCGACCTTAGCGGGATACCAGAACAGGATACCTAATCGAGTTTCCTTACCAAGATATCTTAACAAGATACCTTAGTGGGATATCAGATCAAGAAACCGTATCTAGCGTACTTATTAAACAATCGGCTTGTAAATAATTCTAGCCGCCACTGAAGCTTCTTCAACACAGGATACTCCATTAAGCCATCGGATTGTAAATGATATTGGTAACCCCCAAAGGCCAACCCTGACTACACACATTGACCAAGCTTAACCATAAGCGCCACTGCCGCATCACGTCACACTACAACCAAGCATGTTACAGGATTAATTTTCTAATTGGTTTGTTTTCAAGCATGAACCATACAAAACTTTCACAATGCTTAACTTGCCGTTACATATTTTCGCTTCCCTGAAGATAAGAAAATTTTTCTTTTTCTTTTAAATTTGCAAGCCACCATGTGCACAACACATGCCTTATGTTAGGTTATGTAAGAGGGGTGCCACCAGACGACTAGCCTGCACCACTTAGACCTATAATGGGCCCATTGTTTTTTCTAGACCTCATGGGGTAATCTTACAAGCCTCAAATCCATCCTGCTTTCCTTAGGGAACTCAGGATTTTCCTGAGACTTTTAACCTAGATCCATCCTGCTTCTTTCAGAAAACTAAGGATACATCTAAATTCTACACTTTGCCGCTCCCCAGACATGAAAAGAAGTAGCTTCCCAATAGCCTACCGTCTTTTTACTTATTCGATTTCCTCCGGGTCCTTACAGATTCCTCATAAATCATTCGCCGCTATACTCAGTCTACTAGCGTGGTCCCCTATGGCCCAGCGACTGGTTATGACACCCACTAGTTTCCTGGAATTTGTCCTGTTGCCATTAAGCAGTTCACTTGTCCTTTTCCTGTCATATGCAGGACATAATTGCCTTGCAATACGGCAGGTATCCCTATTGCCTTTTGATAGGCGCCCCTGATGATTTCTTCTTTTAAAGCTCCGATTGGGATCCTCACATAAGCCACTGCTGCGGAGCTATCTCATTCGGAGCCCTTTTAATCCAACTCATCAGCCATCTCGTTGCCTGAGATATATTTATGGCCAGGTACCCAACATAGGGCCACTATGTGCCTTATAGTCAATTGCTTAAGACCGGTCTTGCATAGCTGCACCAATTTTGACTTTACCAGCGCCTTAATGGCTGCCTGGCTATCAGTATATATGCAGATGTGTCGTGCGGGCTCTCTGTACACGGACACCAATATTGGCCCCTGGTAAATCGCTGCGGGCTCTGCCTGAAAAATACTGCATTTGTCAGGCAGTTTATAAGACTCGTGCCACTGGAGATCTCTAGAGTAAACTCTCCGCAATAGTCTTGGATCCGTCCGTTAAAATGGAAACATCGGATATGACGACCACCTCTTTATCCTCCCAGGCACTCCTGGTGGCCATCATTGTATTGACACCCCCACGAACAGTCAAGATGGGTACTTGGTAGTCTATTTCTTCCATGCAAATACTACAGTCTATCTTCTGGAGTATATTGGAGTGCCCAAAACCCCTCTCCATCCACCAGCCCCCGCCTTCATCCGGATAGCGCTGATTGCCGCCAAACCTATACAATAAAGGTCCAGCGGCAATAAGTCAAGCATGCCCTCCAGTGCCGCCGAAGGCTTGGTGAGCAGACACCCAGTTATTCCCACACAAGCGGCTCTCTGGATTTTTGAAGAGCACATCCAGGTTACATTTCCTCTTCAGTGCCGTCCACCAGACCGTGGAGCCTTAGCAGAGGATGGGGCGAACTATGGCTGTATGGCTGTGTACATCCAAAGTACCATCCTGGCTTTAAGTCCCCAATTTCCGCCAAATATCCTCTTGCACGTGTAGAAGGCCACACTTACCTTATTTATGCGTTCTTCTAGGTTAGCCTTCCAGCTCAGCTTAGAATCGAGGACGATTCCCAAATACTTTGCTTCGCTGGAGAGAGTAAGCTATTCTCCACCCAGCCTTGGAAGTCTGAAACCTTGCACCCGCCCCTTCTTATAAAGAGAACCAGCTTCGTTTTCTTACCCTCAATCCACTCTCATTGGTCCAGCTATCCAGCTTCAGCAGCGCATACTCGAGCCTTCCACTAATGGTAGAGAGAAATCTGCCAGTTACCAGGATGTGTATGTCATCCGCATAGGCAACTGCTTTAAAACCCTCTTTCTAACTTGATCAGGATTTCATCTACAACACGTGCCTTACCTTTCATGCTGGAAATTTAGGCGAAAAGATCGCTGTCAAGGCAAAAGTTTTCTGCGCCCCCATGTTGTGGCGCTTGTGGTCAAAACAAAAAAAATATCGCAACTGGCAAGCATATGCTACCAAGAGAATTCACTTCCAAAAAGGCAATGATAAACTGTTATTGACCTTAAAATGGCCACCATTACTTTTAATAAGAATGACAAAACCACAAAACTTAAAAACCATTTTGTCTAACAAAATGAAAGCAACATTATCTGCGACTAGTACGAAAAAAGGATGGATAAAAAGGAGAAAAATAATATGCCTATATAAAATTTTAATAAATTTTTTTATATTAATATTTCTAATAAAGAGTGTATATATCGTGGGATTATTGTACTTTTACATAGAAAAGCTTTCGAAGTCTAATGTTATTTAAAAAAAAAAAGATAATTAACGAAATTATAATGGAATTTTAATACCGTAATTTATTTATGCACCACCATTTCTCTCGTCACACACATGCTTAATTTATCAAAATTCAATCTCTTTTTATTGAACAGATGTTCTAGAGAATCATCTTGAAAAGTATACGCTTGCCGCTTAGACGAGAGGCCAACCCTGACGACATTCCCCTAAATCTAGAAATTTTTATCGAGAAAAACAAAAGACAAACAATAACTTTTTCATTTCAGTTCAATATGTAAAAAATTCACGCTAAATTCATCTACCTGTGACCCAATTCAAACTTCACTCGCAATCACAATAATCAATTGCATTTTTTTGTTTACATTTCCGCGTGCATTCTTTGTCAACCTACATATAGCATGGGCGATGAATTTAGTGTGATTCAACATAATGCGCATATGCATTACTTTATTACGAGAATTTTTTAATATTTTGTTTTTCATGTTCCAATATTTTTTGTTATGCATTCTTTATTTCTTTTCTAAATGTCATCATTTTTTTGTATATAAATTAAGTATACTAGTCAAATAAAATTCAGAGTTAAAATCGAAAGCGACAAGTTTAATTTTACCAGTACTTTTCGACCTCTCCACGCGTTGTAGCAATTCAAGAACCATTGAATTTCCACTGCACATGGTCCTTCGAGCCATTAAATCAAAATTAGTATACTATATAGCGTCTCAAAGAACACTTTGAGGAAGCTATAGCCAGCCAGCGATCAAGAAGTTTGTTCATTCATCAGAATAGCAGTAAAATAAAACCAGCAAGGCTCAAATTAAGTTTGAGTGCTTGTGTTATACTCCAAATAGTTCCAGACATCTTGTCCAGCTATTACTCAACTTCAAGCAGTAAAGCTCAAATTAAGTTTGAGTGCTTGTGTTATACTCCAAATAATTCCAGAGGTCTTCTCGAGCTATCACTCAACTTCAAGCAGTAAGGCTCAAATTAAGTTTGAGTATTTGTGGGATACGCCATAAAGTTCCAGACATCTCCGGTATTTATCACTCCATGATATGACTCCAGAATATTTACTAGAGCTACAAAAACAACTGGCCGACAATATTGAAAAACTATCAATAAATATTCCAAAAGACGGCTCCTCACGAAAGACTCCGGAATATCTAACTTCCAAAAACGATGCTTTAAACCCATATTGGGAAGAATTTAATAAGAACCACGATCAATTAAAGATTTCCCTCGATAAAGAACATTCCTACTTTATAAAAGATCTTTACACGAAAACGCAAAATTTTTTCAAATAGCGCAACAGGCACTTAGGTCAATTTTCCAAACATATCGCTGCCGCCTCCAACAATTGCAGCATCCGTTACTTCAGATACAGTTAAAGAAGTCCCCAATCAAACAAGTCTTTGCGATACTACTTATTCTCTACCATATTTGGAAGCTGCCAGACTCAATAACCTTCCAAAACTACCTCCGATGAAGATTCCAAAGTTCAACGGAGACTATAAAACTTGGAAGCCGTTTACTGACATGTTTAACAATATCATTCATATAAATCCCTGCTTAAGCAAAGTGGAAAAGATGCAGTACCTTCTCTACCATCTAGAAGCCAGGAAGGTTACAACCCACCCTCCGTTAAGCAATAATAACTACAAAACCGCTCTACAACTTATTCAAGCAAAGTATAATAACAACAGACAAATTATTACCACCTATAGAAACACCATTATGAACCTAAAAAGGGTAGAGCACAGGTGCCAAGAAGACATCATAATGCTTCATGACACCCTAAAAGAGTGTTTAGAAGCATTGAATAACTTGAACTGTAGGACAGGAGAATGGGGTCCAATTATTGTCTACATCACCATGAAGAAATTAGATCCAGAAAGCTTGCGCCTAATTGAAGAGAGTCACTCCAATCCCAAGGAAATGCCAACTACAACAGAGTTACTTAACTTCCTTGAAAAACGTTTCCAGATCCTAGACTGTATAAAAAGTTCAAAATAAGTGAAGTCAGAGGCTATAAATTATAAAAGGACGAAGTCTTTCTACTCTTCAAATATATCAAAAAATATATATGCGTTCTGCAGTAAAGATCACAGTGTATTTCAATGTGTAGAGTTCAAAAAATTAAATCTGCAAGATAGAAATTCATTTATAAACAAAAAGGGTTTATGCACAAATTGTTTATCACACAAGAAATTTGAAAGGTGCAGAACCAGCAAAACCTGCTTCTATTGCAATAAAAAATATCATACGCTCTTGCACAATGCTAGTGATAATACTGCCAAAAACAAATCGAAGGCTGAACCAGCAGTCGCAGAGAAAACTTGTGAGCTCACGAGGCAGTTCAGTTTGTAAAATGAGGATATTACAACTTTGCACAGAAATATGTCAGGAGTTTACGTGAGCACCTGCCAAGAATGGCTTAATCTCATGGCATTCTTCATGCACGGATTGTAAAGATCAATCAAATTGCTCCTGTCGAAACAACGAGTACCAGTATGCCAAAATTGCATGACATGACATCAACTTACTGGTAGAAGCGAGACCTATCCCATCTCTGCCGATCTCAGGTCACGGCATCCTAGACCACAGCCACTACGATGCTCCCATAAAGGGGCCATCCCAAGTTGAGGTGGATAAAACCTTGTTATCCAGGGCTCCTCTAACCCCGTAGTACCAAGTTAGCCAATGATGGGCCGCCCATTTGGTATGGCTTTCGTAAAGCATGATCAACGGACCATAAATACTCCCAATTTCAATCTTTCATGCTAGATATCTTTTTTAAACGGTACTGGTAACTCCGTTCGGGCCTGGATCTTATTAGCAGCGTCAAAAGAATTGTATTTGGCCTATACAGGTAATACAACCCTTATGTCGCTGTCAGAGGGGACTACGTGAAAGCTAAGATATGCCCAATTCAGTCTGGATACGCTTCGTTATTCACCATTTGGATCATATAGCTGACCATGCATACTAACCATATAAGCACTACTAACATACATACCTGATTTCCGTTATTCATCAACTTATTCATCATCTCACTCCTCGCACCACTATGTCTGAGATTTTATTTTTCTGACTTACATGAGTACATAACTTCAATTGCATGGTGGGCCATCTGCCTAGCATCTACTACAGTACCCACACAGCCAAAAATCTCAATTTCAATTTCACTAAGGTAAAGTTACCTCGCCGTGAGAAGTACCAATTCGTGCCCATAGAACTCAGCTAACTATACCACACTACTGTACGTACTCTCCTGGGAGATGCCAAAGCGATCTACAAAAACATCAAAAACGCTCATACCACCATAAACACCAAATCAACAAACCAACAAATTCCATCTATCAAGTATGAATTCTTTCCAGACTACTTCCCCCCCCCCCCATTTCAACTTTGCACAACAAGATTAAAATCCCTAGCGTGTCGCTCCCAACTGCAATGGTAAGAGTATCAAATGGATTTGGCAAAACAGAGCTTCCAAGAGCGCTGCTTGATCCTGGATCACATGCATCCTTAATCACTGAGGAATCTGTCCAAAATTTAAGACTACATAAAGAGCGAATCAGAACAACAATTATGGGTGTCAACAATACGAAAACTGCAAAAGCCACCAGTAAAGTGAGCATTAAAATACTACTGCCATACAAGAATAACTCCTTCAATCGAATAGAAGCACTGGTGTTAGAAAAACTATGTTCATTTCTCCCAGATGGAATAATACCAGAAGTTGATAAAACCAAGTACGGAAGCATGGTCTTAGCAGACCCCAACTAAATAAACCAGGTCCAGTTGACTTGATTCTTGTAGCTGATGTTTATGCAAATATAATTTTGGATGGTGTTATACAAGGCCAACTAACTGCAAAAAAAAACAAAACTGGCTGTTGCTTGCCTGCTACAAATGGAAAAAAGGTTGAGCAAAAGTCCTAATGACATGGCAGATTACAACAAATTTCTCACAGAATATTTAACCTTGGGACACATGAGCCCCACAACAAGCTACAAAGATACTGCGAGAAAAGTATATTACTTGCCACATCACGCAGTATTCAAAGGAGACAGTACAACTACAAAACTACGGGTAGTGTTTAATGGATCCAGCAAGAGAAATTCTGGGTCAAGCCTGAATGATCTCCTTCATACCGGAAAAAAGCTTCAGCAAGATCTAAGCCAAATTCTGTTAAGATGGAGGAAGCATCGTTTTGTTTTTACTGCGGGCATTGAAAAAATGTTCAGACAGATTATGGTGGCGAAAGAAGACCGAAATTACCAACGAATATTATGGCGAAAAAATCCTGACGAACGCATTCAAGAGTTTGTCTTAAACACTGTTACTTATGGAACAGCTCCCAACACAGATGACAGATTTTTTTGTACACGATATGCTATCAGGAGCGAATTCTGTATCAGAAGCCAAGGAACTTCAAAATCAAATAATTGTGCTCCTAAATAAAAGAGGATTCAATCTTCGGAAACGGACCTCAAACAATGAGGAATAATTAAGAAACATTCCTGAGGAGGTTAACGAAAAGGGAAATCTAGAAATTGGTCAAGAAAATGCCATAAAAACACTGAGAACACACTGGAATCCCAAAAAGGATGAAATTTCCTTCCAGCTGAAAACAGCGGAGGACGTTACAAAATTAACCAAACGGACTTTACTATCAAAAATTGCAGCAATATTTTCGGGTACTTTTCACCAGTAACAATTACAGCTAAACTCCTCATGCAATCATTATGGAAGGCTGGGATAGACTGCGACCAAATTCCACCCACAGTAATAACAAACTCTAGGAGGCAACTCGAAGCAGATCTAAAAAATCTACAACAAAATAGAATTCCGCGTTGTATCAAATACCAATCTGGGCAACATATTCAGCACCACAGCTTCTGCCACGCTTCCGAAAAAGCATATGCGGCCGTAGTATACTCCCGAATAACAGATTCTCTGGGGAAGGTACATATAACGCTACTAGCAGCACGAACCAAGGTGGCGCCCTTAAAGCTAAAAGATACAATATCACTACTAGAGCTCTAAGGTGCTGTCCTGTTAACACAATTGTTAAAATCGACCATCAATTCTTTGGATATCGAATTACCGGAAGTATTCGTCTGGTGCGATTCTGAAATCGCATTGGCATGGATTGGAAAGAATCTGAACACGTGGCGAGTTCTTTGGTGGAGAGGGCCACTCTGGCTCAGTCAAACACCCAATACATGGCCATCCAACAAGCTAAATATAGTTACTGATAAAGAAGTGAAAACTCAAGTCATAGCATTAAAAGCAACAATTCAGACAGAAGAAATCTTTACCTGCTCAACATATACAACACAAATAAGGATTATAGCTTATAGTCTCAGGTTCATCAAAACTTGTAAGAAGTCCATAACACAAAGAAATCTTGCACATCTGTCTTCTGATGAGCTCCTTGAAGCCAAGAATCGCATCATCAAAATTGTTGAGTTGCAGGAATTTTCGGATGAAGTAGAAGCAATGAGCAAAGACAGACCAATAAGAAAGACAAGTAAACTGCTTTCGCATAATCGATTTTTTGATAGTGAGGGAATTTTGAGAGTAGGCGGCAGAATAAAGAACTCTCTACTGCCAATGGATGCCAAGCACCAAAAAACTTTACCACAAAAACACCATATAACAAATATAATTATAGACCACGCACATCAGCAAACGTTGCACGGTGGTACACAATTAACTTTAAATTACATAAGGATGAACTTCTGGATCATTGATGGGAAAAGAGTAGTCCAAGGAAGGAATCATAACTGCATAACGTGTGCAAGATTTCGTCAAAACACTAATACTCCACTCATGGGTAGCTTACCGCAAGCCCGAATCATTCCGTCGCCGCCATTCTCCCACTGTGGTATCGATTATGCTGGTCCATTTCTCACGAAAGCCTCAAAAGTCAGAGGAATTTAACCCAATAAAGGATACATTGCCTTATTCATTTGTTTAGTAATAAAGGCAGTCCACCTGGAATTAGTCACGGACCTCACCACTGATGCATTTTTAGCGGCTCATAAAAGGTTTCTTTCTCGCCGGGGAACCTGCAAGCAAATATTTAGTGACAATGGCACCAACTTCGTCGGTGCCAGAAACAATATGGATAAGGATCTACAATTAGCAATCAATCGACCTAAAAAGCAAGCGGCAGAGACCACAGCTAATGATGCCACTGACTGAAAGTTTATTCCCGCAGCTAGTCCTCATATTGGAGGATTATGGGATACTGGAGTAAAACCAGTGAAGGGACATCTAAAAAAAGTTCTAGGAGAAACGCTGCTTACGTATGAAGAATTCAGCACAGTACTGTGCCAAGTAGAGGCCTGCTTGAATTCATGACCAATAGGGCAACATTCCAGCGATCCCACAGACTTGGAACCGCTGACGCCAGGTCACTTTTTGATTGGACGACCACTCATAGCGCCACCACAATCTGAAACAGCTACACAAAAACTTCATCAGAGATGATATCTGCAAGCGCTGGTCTCAAGAATACCTATCGTTACTTCAGCAGAGAAGCAAATGGAAGATGTTGGGGAAAATTGCAGTGATCGGAGAATTGGTCTTGGTAAAAGAAGATACTTTACCACCACAGAGGTGGCCACTAGGGCGAATTACCCAAATACATCCCAGAGAAGATGGCGTAGTCCGAATTGTTCCGGTGCAATACAAAAACTGTATTAAGAAACGGCCTACTCACAAGATCTGTCAACTACCTATTTCCATACTAAATTCAGTAGACACAAACGAAGCTCAAAATTCAATCACGACAATGACTACTTTAGTAGCTAAATCAAAGGTGAGAATAAACACAGTGTCAAGTAGTTTTGAGGCTGCTCCAAATAAAAATAGCAAGAAACGAAAATCCTCCTCCATTCTGCAGTCATAGCCAAAATTGAGGTCACAGCCAAATTATTTCGATAAAATTACATCCACAGAACCCAAAAGGAAAAAAAACCAAACATTGCGCCTTTCACCTGGGCACAGAGCCTGCTGCTTACAACCTTGTCTCTATTTTATTGGTTAACGATAGTTTTCGCCCAAGAATATGAAATATTCCAACCAAAGCCGGGGCTCTTTCTGGAGAACTTGCGACACGCACAAATTAAACGTGGGAACCTTCGCCTACAGCTCGCACTTTCTAAAGCAGAAATAATCACTGATCAGAAAAACTTTAATAATACTAGGAACCAGATCAAAGATATGTGTGAACAAACAAGAGAGCTCACAAAAATGACGCGCTGCCAAACACTGTTTGAACGTGTATCCTCAAGAAGAAATCATCTCTTTACGACCTTAAAAGAAGTTATCAGTACAACGGAGCCGAAAGGCAGATTTAAGAGGGAGATACTTCGCAGTCTTTTAACCAGCATGTTTGGAGTAAGTGATCAAATATATGCTAATATTAAGTTTTTGCAAGAGAATAAGCACAATCTTTTGCAATCAACCAATCAACAGATGCTTCTTTTATCCACGAAAATTAATAAATCAGCATTTCTCATATCTGAGAAACTAAGAAACTTTGACACCCGATTAACTCAAGTAATTTCTTCTGTTAAAGAAATGGCTACCTGGTATTCCACCGCAGAACATAACAGAATCGCCATTGAAATACTCGCTACATTTATCAGTACTGAAGATTACTACAGCGACCTACAAGAAAAATATCAAACCTGGTTAAACGCACTCCATAACCACGGACATTTATTTGATTTTGTCAGCCCACATGACATTGGTCTTTTAATTCAAAATGTGTCGCAATATTGGAACCAATCTCCAAATACTGTCAACACCACAAGTGCAACTTGATGTGAAACAAGTAAGTGAGAGCATAATTTTGTTCGTGTATCTGAATATTGTCGAAACAAACAGGTACGACTTAATTCATGTAACACCCACTCCTTTCATGACTACAAACAACACATTTGCTATAGCTGACGTAAAACTCACAATACTGGCCGTAAGTTTTAACCACCAAACTTACTTTTCTCTAGAAGAAACACAGCTGAATGCCTGCCCAGTTAGCGAACATGAGACTTATCTCTGCACGCCAGCCATCGTCTATAGCATTGCTGACAGTCCATCATGTATAATCAACGAGATTTATAATCGTCATCCAAGAACAACATGTCACATGAACGAGATAAGCTTAACAGGAATAGTCTGGAAGGCCTTAATGACAAGAAATACCTGGATGTACACAACCAATGAAGCCAAGGTTGCTGCAATTATCTGTAAAGGCTCGAGAAGAGAACTGTTGTTAAACAATACTCAATATTCACCTTCGAGATGAGTGCTATCTGAAAACAAAGGAAATAATCTTGAAGACAAACTTAGACCAGAACATAGAAGTTGTCTCCAGCCATATGAAGGAAGTGGTACCAGATTCAATAAAATTAAACTTCAACAAGCCTCCTGCTCTGATGCAACCTGCAGTATTGATACCCTCTAATAAGCATTCATTTCATGTAATTCACTGTAAAACCAAATGTTAATCCAATAATACTCAAGAAGGCTGTTGTTCTACACACCGTTGCGGCGACAATGACAATATTACTATTCATCCTATTACTACTAGTTTGGAGATACTGGACCAAGGTCAAGTCACTTCTACAGTGCTGTTACAAAAGGGACAAACCAAATTCCATCTATGAGGGACCTGCTGTTCAGCATGAGTCACTTCAGCAACAGTTCAACAAAGTTATACGTTCTGGCGGGCCCCAGCATGTTCAGTGCTGACCAATAACTTTTTCATTTCTGTTCAATACGTAAAAAAATCACGCTAAATTCATCTACCTGTGACCCAATAACAAGGTCAGCAATTCAAACTTCAATAATCAATTGCATTCTTTGTCAACCTACATATATATAGCATGGGCGATGTATTTAGTGTGATGCAGCATAATGCGCATATGCATTTATTGATTACGAGAATTTCTTAATATTTTGTTTTTCATGTTCCAATATTTTTTGTAATGCATTCTTTATTTCTTTTCTAAATGTCATCATTTTTTTGTATATAAATTAAGTGTACTAGTCAAATAAAATTCAGAGTTAAAATCGAAAGCGACAAGTTTTAATTTTACCTATATGTTCGACCTCTCCACGCGTTGTAGGAATTCAAGAACAATTGAATTTCCACTACACAGTGAGAAATAATGAACATTTAAAAATAGCCAAAGTACAATTAAAAATTTGATGGATGTATTATATGTAAAGAAAATATTAATACTGACCTATATTATTTACTGCTATACTGACAAATATATCAAAATATACTACAGATTTCTAAAACTCATTGGACGTTTTTAGAGTTGTGCCGTTCTGAGTAATTTGCGGAACCGGATCCAGATAATATGTTGTTTCTTCCCATTAAAAATATAAGCATTATACATAAAATTGTCGATTCCTCTTTGCAGTAAGTACTTGAACAAGATTTGGACAAAACCTTTAACGTTGGAATGAAGATGCTGGTATACAAAACCTTAAACGTAAAAACAACGTGCCTCAGTTTCACCAACAAATAAAAGAAAACAAAGCCAATCGGCGGGATTTTCCGATTTGGTTTTACACAATTGGTAAAGGTGAGGATAGAGGCACTGAGCATACAAGAAATAGAGAACTCAGATCAAAGAAAAATGTGTCGAAGTTCGCAACGTACGTTCTGTGGCTGCCACACTCTCAGAAAGAAGAGACAAGAAAGTGCTAGGGATCAGGGTTGCCACCATACTTCGATCGAAGTAGATCTACTCCGATTTTTTTTGAAAAACTTTTACTTCGCTTCAGAAGGAATTTACTTCGCTTCAGAAGGAATTTACTTCGAAATTAACATAGTGCAATTCCAGGAAACAAGCAATTTATCAATTAATTTTAAAACCCTTTTGCTTGTACTATACATAGAAATGAAACCCGAATCTAATTCGACGCTTCAAACCGCACGCAGCAAACTTCAACTTATAGGAATATCATAGAACTAACCTTATTCGCCGCTTTAAAGCCCGAATTCAGTTTGTTGCACATATAACGCAAAAATTTGCGCAGAGCTAATGTGCGTTATATTTTGCATTAAGCAAAATTTGCCTTTGTCTTTGATGGACAGTATTCCTGAATTATTGAGACAAATTTGCAAGGATTCGAAAATCGCTATTCTCTTATAATTGATGAATCAACAGACATAAGTGTCCAAAAGAATTTGGTAGTGGTCGCACGCTATATCGACTCATCTTTAAACAAAATTGTCGATAAACTCCTGGGACTTATTGCGCTGGAGAGCTCTACAGCAAAAGATATATACAAAGCGATAATAGAGTATTTAAGTGAGGCGCATATTCCAGTTAATAATATAATTGGTCTTGCAACAGATAATGCAAGTGTGATGAGTGGGAATGCTGGCGGTGTAAAAGCTATGTTAACCGAAATTAATAAAAATTTATTCTTTTTGGGTTGTACATGTCATAGTCTACAATTTGTTCTACAGGGGCAGCAAAGGCTTTACCTTATGGAGTAGAAAAATTTATAAAGAATGTGTACGCACATTTCGCACTCAGTCGAAAACGTCAGGGTGAATTTGGATTGATCCAGGATGCATTTAATACAGAGAACCACAAAATTTTAAAACTTTGCATAACGAGGTGGCTATCGCTTGAAGCTGCTTTTTTACGAATTTTGGAGCAGTGGCAGCCATTAATTCATTACTTCACGTTGTTCTGTTTTGAAGATCCCAGGAACATAAATGCAGGAAGTATTTCAGAATTTTTCAGTAATCCACACAATAAATTATATATATAATTTCTGGAATTCATTCTAGGGCATATCAATTGTATCAATAAAGCTTTTCAGTCAGAAAAAACAAAAATACGTCTATTGCAGGATAATATTGAAGATTTATTGCTCGAAATTTAAAAAAATGTTATATCGGTTGAATATTTAAGCACAAATGTAGATTACAATAATAAAAATTATCACTTTCCTAGTTCTGCTATGTATTTGGGATTGAAATTTGAAGAATTCCATGCTGGTAATTATTCCAGTGATTTAAATACATAGTGTAATAATGTATATACACGGAAATGTATGTATTAACTAAATAGAAGTAAATATTGTTTTGTTATCTTTCTGTTACGTTTTGTTTTTTAGTTTTCTTTTTAACAGAATAAATCTTTGTTTTTTCACAAAAATTTGATTTATTTAAATCTACTTCAATATTTATAAAACTACTTCAGTTTTTTTGAATAATCTACTCCGGAATATTTTGATGTGGTGGCAACCCTGGTAGGGATCCTTCTGCTGAAGCAGCTCGCTTTGCTTTCCTTCCTTTTTCATATTCGCGGCATTTCGTGGTTCACGCGCGCAAGAGAGAGTTATGGGCGGGCTAAACGTAAAATAATGTAGGCAGCACGAGAGCAGGAAATTAAGCAGAATCAGCATTCAGGTGGTATACCCTTTTCGTATGCACCATCTCGATTCTGACGATTTGTTTATTTTTCTTCAAAGACGATTGCTACTGGAACAAATTAAGCAAAATAACCCTTCTTTTGGGATTCTCTGTAGTCGGGAAAATAATATTACTCTCGATTTTTGTGTAAGCAGCTAGCTCATTTAAGATATAATATTTTAATTCACGGAACTATTTTCAAAGTAATAAATTTAATAAAAAAACGTCTTTGGAATCACAAAATTAAAATCTACCAAAATTGAAAATAGCGAACCTAAAATGACTACCGAAAAAGCTAAACTTCAAGGGATTTCGGGGTTGTCATTTCGAATCTGCCATCAAATTTCCAAAAATTCTTTCTTAGAGTATGAATTAATGGAAATTGATGAATAAAAGAAATATTTCATTTAATTAAGAGAGATTGTCTTGAGTTAAAATCCTCATAGCCCTTTCTTAATCCTGAAATAATAAAATCGTCAATAAATGTAAATAGAACTGTTTCTAAGACCTAAGAAGTTTCATTTTTGAATTAATATGTTCCTCAAATATTTAATTAAGTGAGGGGCCGTCATATATCGCATACGTTTTTTCAGCATAATTCAAAATACGGATGTTCTGGAGTTATCCCATATTTCGTGGAATTTGTTGTTCTTATTTTCATTTGTTCATTTTCTGTCTTTTGCTTTGATTCTCATTTCTGTGTTATTGTGGCTCACCGCCGGCCGCAGCCAACAAGAAATATCTGTATGTCTGCCGGTGTGATTCCAGAGTGGAACAAGCACCAGCAGTTTCTCTCTTATGGCTAAGGCAAAGTGTCATGCCAATCTTGCCGGTGTGATATGCATATGCCTAAACAACTAAATGACTGGCTTTTGTGAAAGAAGCTGGTGGGAGCCACTGGGAATGAAAGCAATTTGTGTGCATCGTCAGGTTTTACCCTCATTTGAGTTCTCTATCTGTTGTATGCTTAGTGATACAGGCCATGGGCACCTTTGCGTTCCATTATGTACATAAGATACATTTAGTAAGACCGGATCACTATTTGTGT
This sequence comes from Dioctria linearis, assembly GCA_963930735.1. NCBI lineage: Eukaryota > Metazoa > Arthropoda > Insecta > Diptera > Asilidae > Dioctria > Dioctria linearis. The sequence continues at coordinate 83,782,178 of OZ005740.1, forward strand.
TGGGCTTAAGTTTACTAGTGTAAAAGCACATTGCAGCCTGCAGGTATATACAAGGTGTTTCCCACTAGGAGGTCAATAGAGCCGGAGGTGATAGTACTCAACCGTTTTGGAGTTACAGGGTGATTAAGAAAAAAAGCTAGTTTTTCACATAACACCGTGTACCTTAAAAACTGCAGGGCGTACGGTAACACTTAAGAGCTTTTCCAACGACTGCTCAATCAGCCGTATACCCCTCTCCCTTCAAGAAATATGGTAGTCTAACCTAAAAAGTTGGATTTTCTTACCATTTTTTTTTTTAATTTAACACGATTATTTTTGCAAAATGGTCGTTAACATAACTTTTTTTTATAAAACCTGTATACTGTAGACGTTCCTCTTTAATTTGACTCATCACACCCTATTCAGGTCACACCGAAATTAGACAATATTTTTAAAATGACGTGCTAAAGGAACAAATTATCGTTGAGAATAGGTTTGAAAATAGGTTTGAGAATAGGTTTGGAGCTAATAACTCTTAAAGGGCTTCAGATAGAGCATTGGGTGTAATAGGTCACATTAAAAAGGAGGGTCTACAAATTACAGTTTTTATATAAAAAAGTTATGTTAACAACCTTTTTGCAAAAACAATAGAGGTTACATTAAAAAAAAAGGTAAGAAAATTCGAAATTTTTAGTTTAGACAACCATAATTCTCCACTAGATAGGGTTATAGGGCTGATTGAGCAGTCGTTGGAAGGCCATGAAGTTTTGCTGATTTGTTTTGTTGATATAACCCCCCCCCCCCCCCCGTCCATACAATTTTTGGTTTGTCTAGGTGAGTTCTATCACCTCCTTCTCTATTCACCTCCAAGTGGGAAACAGCCTGTATAGCTAGCAGAATTCATAAATGAGCATTCGATTTATTCTAGGAGTGGAAATCTGTCGACATTTCTATATGTTGCCATTCATTCATCAGTTAAGTTTCCACTTCCTACTGTTTTTATACCGTAGATGAAATCATAGGGTATACTAAGTTTGTCATTCCGTTTGTAATGCATGGAAATAATAATGATAGAGCAAAATGGATTGGACACGACGTATAATGTTAAAAGTTATTTTGATTTCTGCATGCCCGTCCGTCTGTCCGTTGTTTGTTCGCACGATGAGTCGAGAACACGTTCACTTAGAAAGCCGAAGTTTTGTACACGGACTTTGAGGGTTGCCATACAAAAATTTCGTTTTTCACTATTTATTTGTATACTGCCTAATAACATGTCGACGTAGAGAACTGAAATTTGGTACGTGGTGTTTTTATAGTAATAACAAATAAATTTTCAAAATTCGAATAAATCAGCCAACCCCTTCTTGGTGTTATCATATAAAAATTTAGGTTTTTTACATATACTGTGAAAACGATCAGTTCTAAACATTTTGGTTGTACTAAAAACTTCTTCAGAATAGGAAATCCTATAAGATTGGTTATAATAATTTTTTCTGTCTGAAGAACCGTTCTACAAAGATTTTCGAAAAACCAATTGAACAGTCAAACTTGCATAAATCGGTGACCATACGAAATTTTATACGGGCATTCATCTAGGGTATTATTAAAATATGCAATCAGAAAAGGTAAAGTGTGCTCAGATCATTAAGTTTTTTTGAATAAATTGGTTTAAATATAGAAATGACTGAAGAACAGCTCCACTACTTATGGGCTCGTTGGCTCCGGATCGACACATCTATAAAGTGACTAATTCTGGTTCAATAAATATCGAAAAAGAGGCCTCTTAAACATGACGGGTTGCCACGTCCGTTGTATGTTGTCTGGAAAAATCTTATACCATTGCAAAGACATGCAGTTTGATTGGTGTAAATAAGGCTATGAAGGAGAACTAATGCTTAGTGCTTAATGCAAAAGATATGTTTTAAGGGAATAGATAAGAATTAAATTTCTTTATTGATATATAATGTCAATCCTGCTTTGAGAAGGTAAGGAGCCTAGCTTAAAATTACTGAAAGTCTATTCTCCTACGCGGATAATAGTTTAGGCCATATAGACATGTGTTTCATGTCTTGGGAAGTATTTCTCGAGGGTTTTGGCTCAACACAAAAGTTGATCCGGCTTCATTTATTTCTTAGCTTATATATTCATATATAAGCATTCTGTTTGTTACTTACACTGTAAAAAATATAGCTCTATTCCCTAAATTTAAGACACGTTTTTCCTTAAAAATATATGCAATTTACTCTGATAGAAAGGGAAAATCGGTTTAATTTCCCCAAATCAATGGAACATTCAATGAATTTAGGTATTTGGAACTAGAAAACCTATAAAGTACGTCAAATTCCCGAAATGTTAGCTCTTTTGGATATGAGGAAGAGAACATTCAATAAATTAGGTATTATGCTGCATATATTTTCGTTAATATAATTCACACATTGATTTTGAAAACAAGTCATATATTGTTTGTCAATATTTTGTTTAAGCGTGCCCAGTGCACCAATATAACTTCCATACTACTTAGTAGCATGGACCATAAGAAATGAGCTATTCAGTTCATTATTATGTTTTTTAAAAGGGGTGGCCTTATATCACCTGCACCTATGGTGGAGAGTGGTTCGGTGCTATCACCTATTCCCTACATTTTAGGGAATATTCTATAAATAGTAGAGAATAGTCTCTACATTTTAGGGATGAAAAACAAAACAACAACTTAAACTTCCCTATATTTTACGGAATGTTCCCTACATTTTAGGGAATATACCCTAAGATGTAGGGGAAAAAATAAAAAAATAAATAGGAAAATTCCTTACATTTTAGGGAATATTCCTTAAATTTTAGGGGGTGAAACCAAAATTTCCTACATTTTAGGGATAAAAACTTAATCTTAGTTTTTCAAGGTGGAGCTTTCCCTAATCTTATCGACAAATGCCTAACCTGTATGGCACAAATTGTTGCCACTCACTTCAAGGATTTTTTTTTACTGTGTAGAATATAGATAATACAGGAAGTGTGATAAGTCAAATTTAAAGAAGTCAAATTGTGGTTGTGTTAGTATCTGCTGTCGCTGTAGTGAAAACTCAGTACAGGCGTGTAGTACATAGGATTAATATAGAGACTGGGGCAACAAAATATAGTTTGAAAATTTTGCACTTGCTCCCACCGAAAATGGTCTTAGTCGCAGTCGCTTACGCCAAGCACCTCAGAAAATGCTCAGCTGCCACAAACATAAACAAAGCTCGGTGGAGCAGTACAGGAGTGGAGGAGTACATAAAATAATATTTCATAACTATATTTACCTGAAAAATTATTTGCCACATCTTAGATTGGTATTGTTGTGGAAATTTTTCACGGAACAATTCATGATTTAAATTCTTGACATTACTTGAGATTTTATCAGTTTAATATTAGAACGAAATTAGTTAAAGTCTTAACCTTACTAAGAAATAGTTTTTACCAAATTTTTCTTTCACTTTTGGTGTTTGGTGTATTTCTCAAAAATCTGCTCCGTTCCTTTTTCTGTCTTCTTTCCACTCTGACTTTAGAAATATAAAAGAGTCAGTACCTACCTATAGTTTTCTTGAATTCCAATATTTACAAATGTATGTTCATATATTTTTACCTACATTTCATTTTTAGGAGAAGTCTTACCACATGTTTAGTCTGCGGCTGCCAGTATAACCCTGGAATACCAGCCTTAAAATTAAAATAATCCGCTGCGTAGACTTTTGATACATTTAGCGTGATACACCCATTTGTTACGCAAGTAGGGAATTCCTGGATGGAATCACGGAAAACGTAACGTTAGGGTGGTTATTATTAGTGTATCGGAAAGTTGAAAATCAGAACAATCTAAAATAAGTTCACATTCAATTTACTATAGTTTTCTGTCATATTTCTACGCACTTTAACCTTTACTAGAACTTATCTAATGTATCTAGATAAAAACTTTGTACACATTTATCAAAGCAAGCAAAAACCAATTCGCATTTATGTGCCCAAGCAAACCCGAAACGGGAAGATGAGGGAAAATTGGCATGAACTAATTGTACCCTGAAAATTTAAATACTGTAATTTTACATTAATTCAATCCAAGTTTCAAAATATTTCACTAAAACTATCACCAAATATTTTTCCAAACACAATTAAAATGTCCTCCACCTCATTGCATGTAAACTTGCACATACCTCATTGGATCGTAGTAAACCAAATTTCACAACTACAATTTTTCACCACAAAAATAATACACTGCATTTTTATTTCGTTCGCGGCAGCTGTCAGAAGGTGAATTTTATGAAAATAACGAGAATATATCACAAATGACACACACATTGTTCTTTGATGTGCAGAGCTCTTAGAGTTTCGTATGTATCGAAATACGTAGGCTGTCACTCGTTTTAACCTTCCCAGCATAGAATAATTTCGCATAAAGCTGTTACCTTCCTAAATAAGTGCAGCAGTGAGAGTTATATTACGTTGCTCAGGGATCTCTCGCAGTTGACGACTATGACGTTCATATTTCCAGTCAACATCAAGCAGCCCATTGGGTCCGTGCCACCATAATTCACAATTTATTAGATCCTGAGGGTCCATTCCCCGTGGTGCGTGATCGGCAGGATTGTGGGCTGATCGTACGTGTCCCCATTCTACCCCCGGAAGAAGCTTCATAATAGCCGACATTCGGTTGGCAACGAATGTCTTCCAATGCCGAGGGGGCTGAGATAGCCAAGAAAGAACGATCGTTGAGTCAGTAAAACAGTAGATATTACTGGCGTCTAAGTGCAGAGTTTCCTTTATTTTGGCCATGAGTTTCGCCAATAGATGTGCCGCGCAGAGCTCTAGTTTAGGCAATGAGATGTTCTTCAGAGGAGCTACTTTTAGATGCTACGATGTTAACTTCCACACCACCGCTTTCCTGCTTGGCACGCAAATACACCACCGCTTCATAAGCCTTCTCTGACGCATCCGCATATCCCAGTATATGCATCATATGAGTTCTCTTGTCAATATAACGAGGCACCTGTAGATTTTCGAGCAGCGGTAACTGCTTCCTAAATTAGCTCCAACTCTTCCTTATGACTTCGTCGACAAGGGCGTCCCATTCACTACCGTTTAACCATAATCGCTGCAAGTACATTTTCGCCACACTGATGACAGGGCCCAATACTCCGAGGGGATCGGAGATTCTCGCGATTTCTGATGCCATTTTTCTCTTAGTAATATTAGGATCTGACGTCAAGTTTACCTTAAGGGTGAAATAGTCGCCTACTGGACACCACATTAGTCGGAGGGCCTTCATAGTGTAGGCTGATGCTCCGGAAAAGGGAATAGAAATCTCTCGTTGAGTTGCGGGTAGATCAGATGTCAATTTCTAGAAATTAGATACCCATTTGCGAAGATCGAAGCCTCCACCCTTTAGTAGAGTTGTAAATTCTGCCATAATTTTTCGAGCTTCAGCCAGGTCCACTGCCCCTCCAATAAAGTCATCCATATAGAAACTATTTGCTAGTAATTCCGCTGCGTTGGGATATTTCCTTCCGTCGTCCAAAGCCAGCTGCTTCAAGCTCCTAGTTGCTTGGAAAGATTCTGGCGCCATACCGTAACTTAATGTCTTTAATCTGTAAAGCTCTGCTTCACTGAATCTCCATAAAATTTGCTGATATTTAGTATCTCGTTCATCTACCCAGCTCTAGCGATACATCTTTGCAACGTTCGCGCTAAGAGCCACAGGGAAATGTCTGAATTTCATGAAAAGTGTAGCAAAGTCCGATTGAATGACTGGGCCTACCAATAATTTGTCATTCAAAGAAAAGCCTGCATAAGTTAGACACAAGATCGCGGTGGCCAATTGTGATCACCTCTTCGAGAGATAACACGGTCCGGAAACTTTTCCCGTAAAAGATCAATGGTTTGTTCAAAGTAAACGTTGTCCAGATCAATACCATCCAATTCCGGCCATAAAAAATCATTAATCAACTGTCGATAGCGCAATCCATTCACCGTAACTGTTGCTCCAGCCTCATTTTCGGAAAAGTAAGGTCCAATGACCCCGCGGGACCATAAACCGCACCAAACAGTCACACGTTGAGGATAGAGAGGCTTTTCAACAATAACTGTTGGGGTTTCCGAGCCCCAGATGCGACAATTTTGCTTGTTGACGAAGCCATCGAGGTGGAAATTGGCCTCATCACACAAGATGAGTTTTCGATGCAATTCCGGATCATTTTCATGCATTTCAAGGACCCAATCAGCAAAGACTCGACGTTGTTGATGATCGGCCGGCTTGAGTTCTTGTGTTAACTGAACTTTATAAGCCTTAAGACCCAAATCTTTATGCAAAATACGGTGTAATGACGTTTGTGGAATGCCTAATTCCAAAGAACGACGAGGAATGGACAAACCTGGGTTTTCTTCAACACTTTCGGCTACAGCAGCAATATTTTCGGCTGTTTTTGAGCGACGTGCATGGGTTTTATTCTTCACATCACTAACTTGTCCCGACAGCTCGAATTTTTCTTCCAATTTGTGTATTGCGGTCCGACAAGGTGCTTCACGACGACCCAAAAATGTTCGAGTTTTACGAACCGTCTCTGCCACATTTTCACCATTTTTATAGTGAATTTTAATAATTTCAATGCATCGTCGAATCGTGTGTCGTTCCATTTTTATTAATGACGTAGTTTCTACTTGTCAATTGTCAAAAAATGACAGCTCCAAAAGTGACATCTAATGAAATAGCGTACTAATTAAAATAACACCTCTTATTCGAAAATCCTTTATAAGCTTTACTTTAATCATAAGCTTTTTGGCACCCAGCAAATTTTTGGAGATAATTACAATCTAAAATTTGCTGTTATAAAATATAAGTTTGGCTTTAATCTTCAACTCTTTGATACACAGTAAAGTCTTGGAGATAATTCAATCATTTTCATTTGAATATATGCCTTATCAACGCATTTTTTTCAATCAATCTTCAGAAATAAGTCAACTGTAGACAAGAAAGTGACCGAAGGCAAAAAGTTGGTTTTTCTCATGGGTTCGTCATTACTTTCCGACACACACTATTTGTCTAATGATTGCTCCACGTAGAATGCCATATACATATTACTTTGCCAGTTTTTCCTTATTGTACTTTTTAAACATTACGTTTCCTTTCAGATGCTCCTTTTTTTCTATTGCATCTGATTCTCTATATTAATATTTTTTTTTAAAATTGTCTTACCCCATTTTCCATGTAAATTTACCTGAGCTGTATATCTCCAAGTATTTCCTTTCTTGGGCTGTCAGTCTGTAGAGTTCTGTAATTTGAATTTAAACTTTAAACAATCCGCCCCCCAAATATCTTCCTTACTCTTAAATCATGTTCTAAATTTGAAGGCCCCGCTAAAAACCTCGTCTTTCCCGGACACTTATCAATACTTACCTTATAAGGTGCCTTGAAACTTGGAGTAAAAGTTGGGTTTTCCGCATAACTGAAGCTTCGATCCCCTACTTTCCTCCCACCATGTTGGAATTCTGTATTAACCGGCTTCCTACTATATCTCTGAAATTTAAACTTACACTTTTTAGAAATAATCTGAGCTGGCTGGAGTAGTGGATGGGAAATGTTCCTACACTCATAGCTGGGTACAAATTTTTCAGAATACTTACCCGTTGCGTTGGCGATTCTTACGAATGCACATCCATCCTTCAACCTATTTCCGCTGTGTGCATTATATCTGTGCTGGTTCCCAAAAACTTCTCCAGTTTCTTGGGTTATAAGCTTGTTGACAGCTAAACTTTTGTGTGCTGTGGTTAGGCTCCTTTCGCAGTATGGCACTAAAAACGGGTCCTTCAAAATAGGTATTCCTTTCACTCCATGCCGTGAAGTGTTGCCCACATATTGTACCGTACTTTTCGATTCGGGGTTTCGGTCGTAATTGCAAGATGAAATGCTTTCTGCAATGCTAATTCTTTCCTCCTCTATCCTGGCCTGATACGGACTTTCTTGACTGTTATTTTGCCCAGCTGTGGATGCCACTTGTGCACAAGCTGCGAAATCATCACGAGAATTACTTTCTTCCTTACCGTTGTCGGCATCTTGTGTCCACAGTTTCATGTATACAAGTATACTATCGGCTGGAATTGAGCCGGTACCACTAATGGCGTTAAATTTGCAGACATGTCGACTATTGTCTATCTGCTACTTCGCCTCACAAGTTCCTGTTTAACTTCTAGCGGATGCGAATTCTAATTTTGTGATGTGTTTGTATGGGCGTATTCCTCTTTATCCTATTAACCTTAATTGTGCTACAGGTGGATCCGTTATCTACCAAAAGTCTTAACTTACCTTCTACTACTGTGTTCGATGGAACAGTTAGGATGAACTTACTCCGAGAATTTTATTTTTCACTGGCCTTCTCTGCTAAATATTTTCTAAGACAGTTCTCCGTATAGTGGTCCCATGTGTGGCAGAATTGGCAGTAAAGCCCCTCCCGTTGTGGATGATATTTTCCACAAGCTCCTTCTATTATATCTGCCACTCTGACTTGATGTATTCGGCCGTTGGACGCTTCGTGCCTATATTGCTGGCATTCCCTAGAAATATACCCCATTTGAAGCATTTGATAGACCTGGGCTGACTGCTTCTGAGAGGGGTTCCTCGGTATTCTCTTACATTTGACTGAGATGGCCTCGCCGGCTCTTTCTTTGCCAACCTGGACTCCTATGTATTCTGAGGTATTCCGCCGTTACCCTTAAACATCTCTCCTACTCCTGAAGGCCGAAGTTGAAGACGTTTTGCATCCTTCTCGAAGTAAGTCGCTTCCTCACGCACTGTCTCCAGAGACTCGAATTTCCTGCCCGTCAGATGTACCTGAGTGGCATGACTAAGCACACCACCCTTAAAGGTTGCCACTGCGTCAGACTCTAACTCCGCTATTAGTACTCCGTCTTTATCCGGGTACTTTGCTGATACGGCTGTCTTGATCTGGCTCAGCAGATCCTTCAATCGGTCCGCAAATTCTCTGATGTCTTCACCTGGTCTTTGTCTGCAGGCCACCATCTCCGTTCGCAATTCACTAAATTACTTCTTCGGCATATAAGCTGTTTTGATTATTAATTGCAGAGCTTCAAAATCTTTTGGCTCCTCTGAACTTACCAGATAGTAAGCATCATCCGTCAGCCGATACTTCACACATTTCATAAAAATGTTCTGCTCCTCAGGCTTCAGTCGGTCGTACAAATCCTTGCCGCAGCTTAAGAACACCTCTCTCACCAGTTTTGGAGATCGGTCTCCGGAAAACATGGGGACGTACTTGACGACCATATCCATCACTTTGTCGTGTATCTCCACCATTTTTATGTGACCTTCGTTTGATTTTCCAGTTTCCTTATGTCTTATTTCCTTACTTTCCTTTACGCTAATTACACTGCCGCGTGCGATCGAATTTTGATTTGGCTCCGATGGTCCCAAAATACTTATCTTCTTGGTGACCACTTTCTGCTGTTTTCTTGGTTGCTATTGCCCTTGGTGGTTGACTGACGTTCCTGCAATTCTATCGGTAATTCCCGTTCGAGTTCGGCCGCAGTCTGCTCTGCTTCCTTCAATTGAATGTTTAAGGTATCTACCTTCTTGACCACAGCTATAATTTCCTCGCGGCTATCCTCTAGTGTCTTTTCTATTGTCCCTTCCTCTTTTTGAATAATGTCGAAGGTTCTAGTGACCAAAAGATACACAACTTCTCCTTTCGTGCTTGTTTGAGCGGCTGTTTCTAGTTCCTGTAGAATATTCTTGAGATCTCCACTCGCCACACGTTTTTTTCAATTCTTCTGTTAAATGATCTGTGATATATTGCCAGTCTCTCTCATAATACTGAAGCTTTGTTTGGCTCTGCTTCAATTCTTCTGATTTATTTTCCATTTCTTGCTCCTGTCAGTGCCATTGCAATAATTGCTCCCTGGTCAATACATTAGACCTCCCCACTGACATAGACGTTTTTTGAACCCTATCAATATCTACTATTGCAAACGCGAGGAAACTTTAACACATTTGACCAGCGGAAAATCATTACATCACAAAGCATAAATGCCCACGATTAGAATAAAATACGCTACATGGAGAATTTTTCAGAAAAATTTGAGAAAACGTAATATTAATTCGACAATTAAAGTAAGTGACAAAACTGAAGTTTACCCATTAAAAAATGTGAAGGGATTTACCTGCCAAACAGGACGCGAGTTTAGGGGAAGAGTTAAAGAAGATTTCAATATGAGTAACACAATACACGATACATTTAGGAGAACACAAACTCTGTTCAACTGAAACGTCTTAAAATTATTACTTCCTTATAATATTCATGAAATTTATCCATCAATTGCCTCTCACAAAAAATTTACGTTTAAATAAAACAATTTTTACTTTTTCTTATTCTTTTAACTCTCGTTTCTTTTTCTTTAAAACTCTATATATACACAAGACAGCTCATTTTTTCACAATTTCCTCTTAAAAGCATACTATCAATAAGTCGCAAACATTTAACCCCTTCCAACTAGAGGTGGGCAATACGGCTCTTTTTAATGTACTAGATCTTTTGGATCAATACATATAAAGATCCATAGAACTGATCCGTTCGTTTAGTTCATTTGGCTCACTGCACTAAAATTTCATTTTTGCTATGCTTTGGTTTAGATAATCACATTATTCCATGCTTTCACGTCCGATAAAGATGAGTGTCGAAAAGGACTCGTGAATGTCGAGATGGGCACGTAATTTTTGAGCAAGAAAAGTCTACAATCTGTTTCTCTCAAAAGGTGAACTTCAGCTTTATGATAGAAATATAAGACAATTGAAGGAGTTGGATGTTTGTTTATTTCCTCCAATTTTTTTGATACATATATATATCCTATGCTTATCATTTGCATAGATGATTTATATAATATCAAATTAATACAAAAATAAACTGAAACACATTCAGAGATAATAATAATGAAAAAGAAACAATAAAACAAAATTGATGGCAGCAAACATAAAATTATAAAATACAAACCAACTTTTCTTCCAAAAGAGAAACATATAAATAGGTCTTGTAACGTTCAAATAACTTAAACAATTAATTCATTAATTCATTAAAAAATTCAGTAATGGTATACTAATTACATATATGCAAAATATATGTATTCACATATTATAATTTAAAAACAACAGTTTTGAAGTCTTACTAGAAGATAAGCAGCTTCTTCTGTCGGTAATAGTTTGACCTGCCTTTGAGAATATTCTTTCGCAGGGAACTGACGTGGCTACAATGCACAATCGTCTTTTCACTAATTCAAATAGTCTGGGATATATTGCTTGCCGTTCTTTCCACCATACCAAGGGGTCTGAACACAAATTCGCGTGTGGCTCTTTCATATATTTATCTATTTCTATAATTGCCGCAGATCTTGGTACCTGTTTCGCTTGGATACTTGAAACGGTTTCGCAAAAGTGTCCCCAAACTAAGGACTGTTGCATTGCCACTGCAGTTGTGTTCTCGGCCAAGTCGCTGCTATTCTCTGTATGGATATGTATTCTTGATGCCCTATCACTTATGGCTTCGTATGCAGATTGATATGCCGATTCAGTTACAAATGCCTGTTTTTTGAATCTAGGATCAAGTAAAGCTGCTTGACTATATATAGCATTCATTTCAATGTTCGGAAATTGTTTTGTCAATTGATCCAATATAGTTGTGACCATATTCGCCACACTTTCGGGAAGATCTTTAAATGCTGAAGTATGCCTTTGTATGCCTCGGACGAAAAGCAAGACCTTTGACACCGTTACACTATTTTCACTACTGGCTTCTTTCGTGATTTCATTAAATATTTCTAAAACATCACAAGCATGTTTTATTGCAACTATATCGGTGGCAGTTAATTGCTGCAACTGTGGAGCAGTGGATTGAAGTGAAGTGATGGTGTACTGCAAAGGTTCTTGTACTTCAAGAATTCGTCGAAACATATCATAAGTTGAGTTCCATCTGGTTATGACATCCTGCTTCAATTTTCTTTCTGCATTTCCCATCTGCTTCATAGTAGATGCCAATTTGGCTGAGGCTTGCGATGATCGTTTAAAAAACTCTACAATCGATTTTACCTTGCTTCGAATACTGCTAATACACTCAATAACCGCTTGAGCAATTAGATTTAGTGTATGCGCAAAGCAAGGTATGTGATGCCATTGATACAGTCTTATTGCAGCCACTACATTTGCTGCGTTATCAGTAATTGCAGCGCAAACCTTGTTCTCTAAGTTCCAAGATTGGACAAACTCGTTTCAATTCCTGTGACAGATTTTGAGCTGTGTGAGATTGATCGTAATGGAAGCACTCCAATAAATGGGATTTCATTTTAAATTCTGTATAAATAAAATGCGCCGTAACAGCTATATAGCTTTCATTTCTGACAGAAGTCCACGCGTCTGTTGTTAAGGCTACCACCGACGCCTTTTCTAGGCTAGCGACAATCTTCTCTTTAATTTCATCGTAAACTTGTGGCAATAAGCTAGTTGACAAGGTTTTCCGACTTGGTAGTGAGTACGATGGATTAAGCATATAAACAAGTTTTCTGAATTCCTGATCTTCCACAATGCTGAAGGGCTGATATTCTTTTGCTATCATTTTAATAAGTTGTCGATCAATGCTTTTTGACTTATTTATTGGAAGTGGCTTTCTCAGGTAATGTGTGACACTGTTTTGAAGTTGACGAGTTCGACGTGGAATAGATGAGTTTCCATCTGCCGAACTTGGAAAAACTGTTGAAGTCGCGCTGACTCTCGTCGGGGATTCCCTCTGTACACCGACTGTTGCTGTTTCCGTATTCCGTGGAACTTCATTAATTACAGGTTCCTCGCTTCTGGAGGTTGCTATGGCTGCATTTGACGAGCAACTTGCTTCTCCTAATCTAGGCCTTGTCTCTTCTAGTCGAGTTAGTCGTGAATCTGAAACTCCGGGATGTTTAGTCTTAAGATGACGATAAAGATTCCCAGTTGATCCTCCTTTGCACGAAAGTATCACACGGCAAAAAGCACATTTAGCTTTTGGTTGCCGTTCAATGGTCTCAAAGCAGTTCCAAATAGCGCTTCGCTTAGAGGACATTTTTACTCTAAAACTATGATTTAATTTCTCTTTATTTGTTCAAAGAATATTATTTATACTTACAATAAGTTATGATATATGTACCTACATATAATTAATTAGTGCACAGTTAGATGAACTTCAAAACTTGTGCTCAGACAACAAAATGATTAATTTTAAATTTCAACAAGAACTTGTACTGATAATTGAAAGTAAAAAATTAGTAAACGTAGAAAATGTTACTATATCGAGAATATTTTTTACCTTAAATATTGATTTTTGAGACTGTGAATTTAAAATCCAATAATACCTACAAAATTGTTCACGCCCTGGTTATCTAGCCTTCTGCTTGTTTAACATTAAAATGAATGTTTTCTAAACTAAGAAAGGTAACTATATAAAGTCTCACACCCCAACAATTTCCTATTAAAAAGCAAAGTTCCAAGAACAAATTACGAAAACGAAAAGGAGTTCATTGTGTTGAAAAATTTAGTAGAAACTACAGTGCATAATTTATACTCATTTTTTTAATTTCATCTCTTTCTGATATTTTGAAATCCTTCAGATATAACATACATTTTAGTTTAGTAAAATTAAAAAACTTATATAGTAGGACCAGTAAAAAAGAAATTTGAGGAACACATTTTATTTGCATCGTACTGTATTCATGCTGTAAGTCATTAGCGACAATAGAACTACTCTATGTAATCTTCATCTATATCGTACCAACAGACAATACTATGTAAAGTAATTTTTCTTCTTTTAACCACTGAAAAAGAGGTGAGAGAGCACAGAGTAGCATGCTAAAACTACACCATCTACATAAGCCAGCTCAATATGTATTTCTATGATATGCCGAAACTTTTCCGTTAATTTATTTTATTCCTATTACCACTGCCATGCCATGTCATGTTCGTCTGCCTGACTCATGAGAAGAGGCAGAAAGCTCACCACAGCTCGTGTCGTGCTACCGTGCCATCACATGAATCATGACGGTTGGCTGGCTCGATATCTACTTATAATTTACTGCACGAGACATACCCATACGCCCAATCTATCTATGCCCCTAGCCATGCCATGCACTGCTGGTACAAATTGAACAGAATGTGGTACACACTAGTGCAGCTCACAGCTCATAGCAGACCCAAAGAACAGATCGGAGCAGAATCGGGTCGGTCGGAACTGATACACCATACAGTGTCAGTGACACTGCTCTGTGCTCACTCGGTGTCGGTGCTGTGTGTGATTGAATACTGCCGCGCTGTCGGTCTGGCTCACTTCTGTCAGTCAGTCAGAATCAGAACTGAGAACGGATCTTTTTCTTAGGACTGTACGGCTCTTTTGGTTCTTTTAAATGATTCGTTCTGAACGAACGGCTCATTCCTGAATGACACAGCTGTACTTCCAACAACACTTAGAATACCTAATTACACAAACCATAACCGCAACACCACTTTTTGTTTTCTATGTCGCCACACAACAAAGTTTTACTCTTTATATCTGAAACGTTCTAAAAAGTCGATAAAAAATGGAGTAGCTAAAAAGCATAACTCCCAAAACTAATAAAAATGGAGTAGCCAAAAAGCATAACTCCCAAAAATAATAAAAATGGAGTTGCTAAAAAGCATAACTCCCAAAAATAATAATAATAAAAAATTCAATTTTAAAATTCACCATACCTTTTTTAACCGGCTGCGCCAAATATGTCCTGCCCCAAAAGCAATCGAATCAATAGAAAGCATTAAAACAGAAATGATTGAAAACGCTTGAATCACTTTAAAATACACAAATCTTTATTCACTTTAAATAACTGACCTATCTCACAATATTTATACATACATACCGATATGTATGGAACCGCACTCTTAACTTATAAGCTAAATTGGAAAAACACGCGACTCTGAACTGCACGGCTAGAATACTACGGCACTCGACAGACCAGTCATTGGTCTTTTATGAACTCGGAAGTAAGCTTTCTTTGCTTACAACGCGGATGTAAACAAACGACAACAACCTTGTCGTTTGATGTACCGGTTGCAGCACCTGACTCGCTTAGTAGTAAAGAATCGCCTTCCATAATAATTACCATGCGAGGTTAATTATTATCGTGATCGTCGATTGCACCGCTAAGCGCTCATCGCAGCCAGCTGTTGGGCTAATCAGCAAAACAACCGACAGTTGCAGAACAATACCATGCGAGGTTATTGTTTAGCAATTGCTGATTATTTCGCTGTGATGCCTTTGGCTGCTGGAAGAATCCTCCGCATATCGGGCCATAACAAGCTGATTGGTTTGAACTGAGACAACTGACACGGTTGCTCAAAGTTTTGTCTCAGTTGTCTCACTGATACAGTGCTTGCCGAAAGCCCCTTATATCTACAACCCCTCTTGTTTGTTTGGACGCAGCCTAACCCAATCAAGTTCTCATCGAATCGTTGCACTAGTTTTGTAAAGGTGCATAGGTATTGTACTTAGGCAACGTTTTGATAAACGGGCGGCAATTAAGCCAAGTGAATTGTCGCGCTACAAAAAACATTTGGTGACCCCGTCGTGGTTCTCTATTAAGAGAATTGCACTACACTGCTTCCATAGCGAGAAAGGCCACAGACACCAGCATCAAAGGTGAATTTAGAACAGCACCCTATTACTGCTGCACATCATAGAAGATCATTACAAGGGCTAAAATCAAGAAGTTTATTCCGGATTCGAACCATGCCTGATTCAGAAGTTGAACGGATGCTGCAAGAGCAGGATGATATTGGTAGTAAACTATAAAAGCTACTAATAAATTTCGGCAAGGATTCATTAGACCGTAAAACTGAAGACTACATCGCAAAAAGAATACAGTTATCAGACAAATACTGGCGTGTAATTCAATCAAACCACAAAAGACTCACTCCATTCCAGGAGCGGCTTGCCAGTTCACACTACTTCAAAAACGAGTATTTCAAGAAGCTAGAACAGGTGAACCTTACAATAAACAGTTTATTATTGGAATATCAAGCGACTTGCGTGCCCACGGCTACAACTAAAGAAGGCAATCATGGAGCGACAAGCTCAGCAGGCGCTGCATCCAGCAGCAACAATAAGCAGGCTGATGAGAACAGTGGTAACTTAGCTGATGAGGAAGTTAGCAGCGACGACGACAGCGATGACAATGTTAAACAAAATGACAACGGACGCAAACCTTCGTTAATTTCGGAACTATATGAATGCAAAACTATGGATGTGGACGGTTGCAAGCTAATACGCAATTAAAAGGCCCAAATGCAGCTCACAACACACCAAATAAGAGATATTGAGTCAAGGCAGGATCAACAGCAGCCAAGCTAATATTTCAAACTAAAAATTGACATACTCAAACAATATCAGAGAGAGATGGTTGACAATGACCAACAAATTTGGGAAATTGCCAATGAAGACAATGCATTGGGCTATAAAGCAGATCTGTTCTATAACCTTGATGGCTGGACGCAAGATACTATCATTTCACTCCAACAGCAAGTATCAATTCTTGAAGATAGATCCACCGAGTAGCCTGCACCTTCAAGACCACAAGAAGGCTTGATTAAATTGATATCTCTGCCCATATTTGATGCCAACTATTTGCAGTGGATACAGTTCCATGATTTGTATGTCCAGCTAATACACAACCAAACTATAAGCAACACTCAGAATATGTTCTATCTAAAAACCAATCTGAGCGGAGAAGCAAGGGCGTTAATTCAACATCTGCAAATTTCTAATAAGAACTACGACGATGCATGGGGTATCCTGAATAACCGATATAATAATAAGCGGTTTGTTCGACCAACCTAAAAGGAAAAGAAAAATTAGACTAAAAATAAAAATAAAAAAAATCTTACCAGCACCTGGTGTATCAACAGGTGCAAAGGACCCACGACGACCTGAAATAAATAAAAATGAATTAAAAAAATTGAACTAAATCAAAATAAAGAATTAAAATCACAACAAAACTATGTTAGTTAATAAATGCAAAGCACATACAAACAATAACAAACCATGCAAAGCACATACAATCAATAACAAACCATGCAAAGCTAAATAAAATCCTTACTACAAAACATAAAACATAAAGAAAATGTTAGTACCCATGCCAGGGCACACAATAAACCTCCTTTCAATAGATTCGTGAATACCTGAGATGAGAATTTTACAAAACAAAAACTCACCTTGGCAGGTAAACACGGTATTGGAAAAGGTGGGAATTTACATAAAACCTACATATAAATTTAACAAATTTTTACA
This sequence comes from Dioctria linearis, assembly GCA_963930735.1. Lineage (NCBI taxonomy): Eukaryota > Metazoa > Arthropoda > Insecta > Diptera > Asilidae > Dioctria > Dioctria linearis. The sequence goes on from OZ005740.1 coordinate 83,799,517, forward strand.
AACCTGTGTAATAATCAATGAATCCCACGATGATCACATTTTACCACACAAAACACTATTTTTAACAAAAAAATTAACAAAAAGAACAACTCGCGCGCGGCTGACATTTCGCATAAAAATAAACAGTCAAACTCCATTCTTTCGCGATGTTTGACATATCACCCCGGGGTGAAAAGAGACGTAGAATCTAATGGGCGCTTTCGCGTCGCGATATTTTTCACGAGTTACGGGTAATTCGCGATTTTATGAATGTACCTTTACACCAATGAGTGCGAAAGAGACACAAAGGTGTGAAAGGGAAACGAATAAAGATGAACGAAAATGAATTCTGAGAGGAATTTAGTAAATTGAACTAAAAGATGGCGTATCGATAAGTTATGGCACAGATTCGGAAAACTTATCATAATTACGTGAAATTAAAACCAATTTCTATGGGAAAGATGTCAAAAAATGCAATTTGTAATTTGGCATCAAATGACTACAATAAATTCACACATTGTAGTCAAATTAAGCTCAAAAATTGTATAATTCATTTTTATGGATATGAAATCGGAACAAAATTTTCTATAAAAAGGGGGTTCATTCTTCATTCTGTCTTCTTATTTTCAAAGTTGTCAAAGTGCGAGCACATGCAATAGCATTCCTCCCACAATTTGCAAGTTTTTTTTTTCAAAGTGTCATCGATCAAAGGGAAATAGAAATTTCAGCAACATTAACATTTTCAACAATTGAAGCAGTACAAATTTCAAAGGCAATTCGCAGCTTCAACAAATTTCAAGTGAATTTATTGATTGAAATTTTAATAGCAACAACTTTCAATCAAATTCAAGGTAACCTTGTGAATTAATTATTTATTTTCAATTTGAGTTAAATTTCATTGTGTTCGCATGCCAGGTGTTGGTCATTCACACATGTATGAATTTAACAAGAAGAATTGAATTTTTTGATTCTTAATTTCTTCCTTTCAGCCATTTAACTAATTCACTCAAGTAAGTCGAAATTTCTAACAATTATTCATCGTGTAAAAAATATGCCATTAGGTCATTTTTACACAACATAATAATTGGAAATTAGATCTACCTTGAGTTCTAATTACTATTTACTTTCAGCCATTAGTAAATATATTAGTTAAGAAATAGAAAGGAAAATTGTTTTTACCTTATATATATAGAAATAAAATTATAACGTAGCATAATTTTCTAATTTGTTATTATTGAATAGAAAAGGACAAATTCGAGTAAAATATAGTTTTTATTTGTACATTTCAATTTCCTTTAGTAATTAAATACATAACAACACAGTGAATCAGTGAATCAGTGAAGTTTCGAAGTTTACGTGTAAGTTGAAGGAAGTAAATTTGACATATCGAAATAATTGTTCAAGTAATTAATTTTCTCATAAAATTACAGTTTGTTTAGTCATTAGTATTATCGTTTACAATAAATAATTGAGTGAATAATAGAGTGACAAATTCCTTTTTATTTAACCGCTACACTCCACCAGAATATTTATTCCAGCATACAGCATATTCTCGTTTGTAATCATAGTTTGTTTGAAAGTCAATTATTGGAATTGACAAGTTTCATTAAATTGTGTTTTGCGAACGCAGTTGTGTGTAGACGTCAATTATTGGAATTGGCAGTCAGCTGTGATTAAACACGGTTACTTTTTACGGCGATATTGAGTCCACTGTTGTCATAACCAACAATTCAAGCTGAATAAGCTGCAGCTATTAAGAGCCTGCACGACGCAACCAATGAATGTCTGTATGCACTGAAAAATTTAGGATTGCCCACAGAAACATGGGATCTTTTGATAATACATATAGTAATCAAAAAATTAGACAAAACTACACATGTCTTATACGAGCAATCACTAGATGCACCAAGAGAACTAGATACAATTGGAAACTTCCTGAAATTTCTAGAAACTCGATTTCAGTCCCTAGAAGCTCTTGGAGGTCGAACTTCATGCAACGTAAGACATAGCCCGAAACTTACAAATCAGTCGAAATCTTCCGCATTGATGGCAACTTTAATGAAGAGCAAGTGTATTGTTTGTAAGCAGACACATCAATTATATTCTTGGAAGGACTTCCTTTCCAAGAGCCCACCAAGCAGACTTGACATGGTTAGAAAACATAATCTATGTGTAAACTGCATGAAGGGGGCCATTCCGCTAAGAATTGTTCTCTTAGAGGTTGTAAAACATGTTCATCAAAACATAACACCTTATTAAATCTTGAAAGAAAAGGTAAAAATCAGTACAACACAAGAGGAGAAGCTCTACAGAAGACACAGGGAACAAACAGGCTATACGCACCAACGGGTCAACAAAACTCACATCTCTCGCCAATAAGCTCATCTTCTCAAAAACCAGCCAGTTTAGCTGTACAAGTAACGAAGGCGCAAAGGAGTTATGTTTTGTTAAGCACTCTGATTTTAAGGTTACGAAACAACGAAGGATTGGAAGTGGAGTGCAGGGCAATACTAGATTCCGGTTCTCAATTGAATTTTATCAGAGAGCAGCTGGCGAAGAAACCGTCACTAAGAGAAACATTTGACCCATTACATATTCAAGGCACAGAAGGCCAACAAGAGGATCAATGTAGAGCTGCGATCAAGAACATGCAACTTCTCAACCAGAATCGAAGCGCATATTCTGCCAGAAATAACAACACATCAACCATCTCAGTCTTTGGAACTCACAAACTGGTCCATTCCACGGAATATTGAGTTAGCAGATCCGGGATTCAATTTTCAAGGGAGAATCGACCTGCTTATAGGAGCAGACAGCTTTTTCCAGCTACTCCTAGCTGGACAGATTAAACTAGAAGATAACCTTCCCATCCTGCAAAATACTAAATTAGGTTGGATGGTCAGTGGAAAAACATCGAACACATCCGCTACCCATGTCTTGTGTGGTATTTGCTCCGAAGAAGAAGAAGGCAAACTAAATGAACAAGTTGAACGATTTTGGAAACAAGAAGAAGTTGACTCTACTAACCCAACCTTGTCGGCATCAGAAATAAAGTGCGATTCACACTTCAATCAATCCGTGAGAAGGGATGAAACAGGTCGTTTTGTAGTGAGACTGCCCTTCGCAAATGAAGCAACGAATCTAGGAGAGTCGAAAGACATCGCGTTTAATAAATTTTATTCGTCAGAACGAAAGCTGACTAGAAACCCAGATATAAGGGCGCAGTATATTGAATTCCTTAACGAATATACGAATTTTGGGCATATGGAAGAGATCAGTTTACAGGAAATGTCAGGACCAAACTTCTTCCTTCCGCATGACTGCGTGACTAAGCCAGATAGTACCACCACGAAGCTCCATGTAGTTTTCGATGCATCAATAAAAACGTCATAGAACGTTTCATTGAACGACATCTTATATACTGGGCCCACTATTCAAGATGATCTCTTCTCCATATTACTACGCTTTCGTCTACCACGGTATGTGTTCACAGAGGACATAGAAAAAATGTACCGTCAAGTAATACTGGACGAGCAAGACAGGAAATATCAATTAATCCTTTGGAGAGATGATCCATCCAAGCAGTTGAAATGTTATCAATTATCTACGGTTACCTTCGGTGTAAGAACGGCTCCGTACTTGGCGACGAAATGTCTCGAACGACTGGTGGGCCAAATGGCAGAACAACGCCCTCTGGGAGCCTCGACACTCATGCAAGATTTCTACGTCGACGATGTTATGACTGGTTGCCATAGTCTCAGCTAAGCCATGAAAACACAAGAACAACTAACTCAAATTCTCCAATCTGGAGGATTCAAATTACGTAAGTGGTGCGCGAACCACACTGCATTATTGGAAAATATCGCTTCAGAAAACAAGGCACCGCAGCTAGAACTACATGACGATAATGACTGCACGTAAGGACTTTAGGAATAACATGGCTACCACTTTCTGATGAATTTGCTATCAAAACTCAATGGACAGATGAACATACTACTACCAAGAGAAGTGTTTTATCAGACATAGCTCATCTATTTGACCCTCTTGGTTTCATGAGTCCGGTTATTGTAAAGACGAAGATTTTCTTACGAGAATTGTGAGCACTTAACTTTGGCTGGGACGATAAACTACCAGAGGAACATAGCTCTATCTGGATCAACTATCGTCAGAGTCTTAAATGATATAAAATGATATAAAAATACAGAAACATGTTAGTTCAGGAAATGTGCCGTGCTTTACGGAATTACATGCTTTTTCAGATGCATCTGAACAAGCATTAGGGGCCGCAATATATATACGATATATTCTCCAGAATGGACTTATCATAGTGAGATTGCTGTGTGCCAAATTTAAAGCAGCACCAAAGAAAAACGTAACAATACCCAGATTAGAGTTATGCGCTGCAAAGTTAACAGCCAACTTAATGCATCGAGTTAAGGAAAATTTGAAATGGAATCACCCCTGTTATTATTGGTTCGATTCAGAAATAGCGCTAGCATGGCTAAATTCATCATCATCTTCACATTACACATTTGTAGCGAACCGCATAGCTGCAGTCCAAGAAGTAAGTACAGCCGATCAGTGGTTCCATGTACCATCAAAACACAACCCTGCGGATCTAGCTTCACGGGGAACTAAGCCAGAGCGCCTAAAGCACAATTCTCTATGGTGGTATGGGCCACTCTTCCTACATGGGCATCAATCCTCATGGCCGCTAAAACCATCAAATTTGACGACAGACTTGGAAAAGAGACAGGCAAAGGTGGTGCTATCAACAATCACGAGGAGGATTTCTATATTAGAATGTATTGAGCACAGAAATTTGTTCAAATATTTACAAAGAACGTTGGCATACATCCGGAGATTTATTAAAAACATCGGTCAATTCCCGAAGGAACGTCAAAACGATCAGCTTAGCGTACAAGAATTAGATGGTGCATTAACGGTGATCTTAAAGGAAGTTCAACAACAAGGTTTTGAAGAAGGCATAGCACACCTTCAAAGAAGTAAGCACGTTAATGCAAAGAGCATCTTATGCAATCTGAGCCCATTCTTATATGAAACGGGAATTGTAAGAGTTGGAGGAAGGCTTCAAGAATCCGAATTGCCTTACGACGATAAACATCCGATTCTTCTACCATATGGTCACCACGTAACCAAATTATTAATGACTCATATTCATGAAACAAACTCACACGTAGGCGCCCACGCACTACTGGCAATAACAAGACAAAAATTTTGCCCCATCAAAGGAAAAACTATTGCCATGTCAATAATACAAAATTGCGTCCGTTCCTGCAAACTTAAGCGGAAACTCTTTGGGCAGTTTATGGGAAATCTTCCTGCTCACAGAGTTCAGCCATCAGGACCATTTATCAACGTGGGAATTGACTTCTGTGGACCGTTGTCCATACATTTCAAGCTGAGAGGTAAGAGACTTCAAAAATGTTATGTGGCCATATTTTGTTGCTTTTCCACCAAAGCAGTCCATATAGAAGTGGTAAGCGATCTTAGTGCCGATGCATTTGTTGGAGCCCTGAAGCGATAAATGAGCAGGCGAGGTAACTGTAGAAATATTTACTGTGACAACGCAACTAACTTCGTGGGAGCCAGCAACCAGTTAAAGGCGATTCAACAGGCAGTGTATAGCAAAAATGCTGAAGGAAAAATAACACAGTTCTGCACAAATGGAAGCATTGACTTCCATTTTATCCCACCAAGAGCTCCTCATTTCGGTGGCCTATGGGAAGCTGCAGTAAAGTCAGCTAAGCATTTATCTAAAAAGAGTGTATCGTCAGCTTGCCTGACTTTTAAAGAATTAACGACAATAATGACAGAGATTGAGGCAATTTTTAACTAAAGGCCTTTAACACCAATGTCAAGCAATCCAAATGATCTTTGTGCGCTAACACCAGATCATTTTCTAATTCGCGAACCACTAACAACTGCTGTTGATCCCAATGCACATTCTTCAAATACGTCTCTGCTCAAAAATTGGAAACAAATATCAGAGTTAAAAAACCAGTTCTGGCAGCGATGGACAAGGGAGTACTTATGTGTGTTGCAGCATCGCTACAAATGGAAGCAGCGCTGCAAAAACGTGCAACTAGGGGCTATGGTCGTGATATAGGATGACAATCTTCCTCCGTTAAGTTGGCAATTAGGACGAATAGTCAACAATATTAAAGGACCAGATGGCTTGGTTCGAGTGGCTGATGTCAAAACAATATCCGGAACGTTAAAACGGCCGATACATAAATTAGCTCCATTACCTATAGAGCAGGAACAAAACATTTCCGCCGGAGTCGAGCCTTCAGCAGATCCTACCGAATAGCCAGAGCACTCTTCCTTCAGGCAACAAGCGAGAAGAAGAGAGAGAAACGCAACATGGATTGTACCAATATTAGTGGACAGTCCAATATAGTTATCTCCCTTTAAAACTCAACCAGGATTGTACTTTGAAAGCATGAGATCCACTCACCTCGTGAACAACGAATGGAAACTAATCTTATACTACAACTTGGAATCATACTGGAAGGAGCTTGAAAACATCCAGAATGGGATAAACAATCTAAGCAAGATTTGTGTTTCAACAAGCGGTACGCAAGCATGCACACAAACAGTTGTTCAATTTTCTGACACAGTAAAAGAACTCGAAAACAACAATTCATTGCTCACCCGTGACTCGAGTTCAAGACATAGAAGGGCCCCATTAGATATTGTTGGAAATCTTGCACATACCTTATTTAGAGTATTGGATTCGACTTATGCCGAGAAAATGTCTCAAATATTAAACAATCTTGAGGGAAATCAGCAACAGCTACTGGAATTACTAAAAAAACAAACTTCTATAGTGGACACAAAGGTAAATGTAATCAAAAAATCTAGTGGGATAATGGAAGGTCGACTAAAAGAGTTTGAAGTCCATATAAATCGAACCATCCTCCAACTAAAAGGGTTAACCAAGGAAGTTCTAGAACAAAGAATCTTAGAAATCTTCAACGCTTTGGCAGTGCGTTTAATTTTAGCAACCACCAACTATCAACGACTGTAGACAATGTTGCTGGATGTCATTATAGACACTCACCACGGAAAGATGCATCCCACCCCTACTAACACCGAAGCAGTTTCGAAATTAATTAATTATTATCAAGGAAAATCTACCACCAACTTTGCGGTTACCAGCAAATCAAGGTAATTTATTAGAACTCTACAGCCTCATGACCGTGAAGTGCGAGTAGCAAAAACACAGTTGATCTTCAGGTTGAAACTACCACTACTCTCTTACGAACTATTCGAATTAATACGAATTGTTCCGCTACCGGTTCTTTTCCTATTCAGAAAGGGAGCCAACACAAGCGCTTGTGAAATTGGATTTATAGCAAACTCTCCATCATTACCTACCTGCAAGATTAACAAATCCTACAATATACCCCGATGGATTCAACTTGTCAGTTCGAACCACTGGATCTACATCATGAAGGATGAAACAACAATAAACATTGTATGCGGAAACACAGTTGTTCAAAAGTCCCTATCAGGATCAGGAGTACTCAATATCAGCAATGTCTGCGCCATCAAGGATGAATCAACTACTATGCTAGCACATAACCTATACCCTTTTACATTAAGCACATCGTTTATTCCTACCAAGAATCTAACTGAACTTTTAGGTCCAGTTGAGATTGCATAGCTCGTTTATAATAGAGCTCAGAACATTAAAATATCTCCAATGACATTATTGAGCTTAAGGATAAACTACAACAACTATGTGTTGCAGAAGAATCCACCATGGTTATCTCTCATCAAGATGCCCATCAGTTTGCAATCGGTTACATTGGGCTGCACATAACTCTAATCATCTGTAGTTATCTCCTCTGGAAGCATCTCACAAGACAACAACACCCAGCAAGACGACGATTGCCTCCAATCCCGGTAACTAGAGTAACACCCCACGTAACAATTTTAGTTTTAGTATAGCCTACATAACGTTGTCTCTACTATTTCATAAAACTTGTAATAAAGCTATATAGTCAAGCCAATACTAATATCACCATAAAAAACCTGTTATAAAAATAAAAGGGCTCACGCTACAATAAGCTGTGAGGGCCTATTTTTAAAACTATATAAAGCCTTACTGGTTTTATCTGGATTACTCTTTGCGATGATTTGCAGACCTCTATAAAACCATTCATAAAACTAAAAGCGTAATTTGAACTCATGAACCTATATGAACCTCATAACGTTATCAAAACCATCATTAAACTACTGATCAATACTTTTTTAAGATAAAAAGGCACTGGAAATACTATTTCGGCAAACCTTTTAGACTTGAAACTTCAAAATAAAAGTGATCTTTAAATCCATAATAATAATATAACCAAATAGATTTATATGTTCCACTTTATAATAATTTAATATGTTGGAATGTAATTCAATTTTATTTTAAGTGCAGTTTTAATAGTTTAATGTAGCAAATCTTACGGCGATTGAAAATTTACTGATTATATCACATAGGATAGCTCGAAAAATAATAACGCGCCTCAGAAATAATTAAAATTAAGAAAAGTTAAGTTTAGAAATAATTGTAAAATAATTTTTTTTTATTTACACTATATTTAATTTTGATATTATTTTAAGTACGTTCAAAATTGAAAAAATAGTTTGAAAATGATATCCCCTAGTTCTGAAACGGCTTAAATTCCTGAAAATAATTAATTTAAAAATAATCCATTTTAAGCATAAAATGGCGATTTCAAATTAAAGCCTATTTGCTACTTGAACAGCCGTAATAAAACCGTTTGATCCAAGGATGGCTGCGATTAAAACAATTCATTCTATTGTAAATCCATTTGGTTTTATGTAAAACCTTTCTGAGTGCTTCCAGACTGATATAATGCCATTTGCTATTAAATAGAACGATTTAGCATTGTATAAACGCATTATAAAACTTAGCGTACTTATGACATTTGTATGTTTGTATATGTATTTGCAATCGAACATAAATCTTGCTTCTGACTTTTACCAAGCTTTTTCAAATCTATTTGATCTCAGTTAAAACCGTTCTAGATCTATTGAGACTCAAATAATGTTACTTGGTCTTGCATAAATCTATTTAGTTTTATATGTATCCACGATGAAACTTATTTCGACTTGTCGATTTCTTCTTGACGTCTAACCATTTATAATCTAATTAATAATCTATCATCCGAAAGCTTTCTCATCTCTTTAAAGCAAGATCATCACTTAGCCATTTCCGTTTTTTTTTGTGGAGCATTAATTTCTAATTGACCGACACTAAGCATTTTTGGGATTAATATTTCCAGTAAGTTAAGCTGGACAGATAATATCTTTTCTGTTGCCAAAGAAGCATAGAAATATCTTGGATTTCTTAAAAGGTGTAAGAAATATTTCGCCTCGTTAAATTTAGCGCAAGAAATCTTATATCAGACCTAGAATGGAATACAATATTCTTGCATGTCACATGAGGAAGACACTTAGAAAGACGTACTAGCTTTAAACGGAATTTGACTAAGTCTCTTAATCTTAAAATGATTTTGTGAAATGATTTTGAAATGCATTCTTAAAACCTCTGTGTATAATAGTTTTATGATAGATTCCTACATAGCCCAGTAGCTCTCTAGATAAATGTCCCTTAAATTTGACATAAAGTAGCCGTCCAAGCTTCCTAACATAACCTTCATGAGTCTTGTTTTTAAGTTTTAACAAAGATTAATACAATAGCCTTGGAGCATGCTATAAAACCTTAATAAAATCAAGTAGTATTTAATTCTTATTTTAGTGCTTCATGGTTTTATCCTAGTTGAATTGATGACAGCCCTAAAACTTCTATAAGTTCAAATGGACTTAAATACTAAATAATTTTATTACTACTCTCCAGGAGGTTTTGAAAACATCACAATAAAATCAATTGTTCTAGAAGACCAATTGGCATGACTTACAATCACCATAAAACTATTTAGCAACTTCAAAACCTTAATAAAACAATTATAAAACCTGAGTAAAACTAAATAGCATTTAAATTGTTACTTGGGACGGCCCAACAATGCAGACTCTCAATTCAGCCTCCCACCTGAAACGGTGGAATTGGTTGAACTTAACGTTCAACGCGGGGGAGGATGTTGAATATCACATACCATATAAATTAGTAATAGAAATAAAAAGTATCAAAATTCCATAAAAATAAACAGATGAATGTATGTATATAACATTCATCATTATTGCTAACTTTCACAGCTCTTACAGAAAATTTGTTGACTAGACATTTCCCACATTCTTGTCGCCACAAAATCGTCTTTCAATGTAATTAGAATCCGACAAAAATATTTTGTGGTGATAAGGTGTGGGAAATTATGCAATAATAAAATTTTATGTTGCTTAGATTTTAGCGTTTACGAAAATGTCAAATAAGCATCTTTTTATTATAAAAACGTAATTTTGTGTAAAATAAAACATAGTACAGTTCTTACTTTTATCAGAAGCAGGCGTATTAATTTTTTACCACGTTCTCATCGAATAGTTGCACTAGTTTTGTACTAGGGTAACACGTAAAGTTGCATAGGTATTGTACTTAGGCAACGTTCTGATAAACGGGCGGCAATAAAGCCAATTGAATTGTCGCGGTACAAAAAACACAACGCCAAAATTGTTTAGGATCCCATCTGATTACATTTCGCATCTTAAACAAGTACTTATCATAGGCATGCAAAAGAGCAATACGAAAGTCGCTCCTCAATAAAAAAATTGTTTTAGGTCTTCATAAGACTGAGACCGGTGAAACCTTCGCCAAGCCTTATTTCTCAGGCTTTAAGCTCGGCATCGTACCAAGGAGGACACGAAGAGCCATTCCTTATAAGGGACAATGGAACACAATCTTTGCAGCAATCTAACATAACATTATAAAAATGTGCTGTAACTTCATCTACATTATAATTGTTTAAGAGAAAGGACCAGTTAATGGAGGATAAATTAGAATTAAGTAGGTTAAAGTCAGTTAAAGGTTGGCAAATTTTCAATCGAGGACATAATAATACTCTGGCAATCAATGCCCACTATCACGTCGAAAGTTGGATAGTATGCATCAATAGGAACCAATGATGTATCTATCACACGGACGAACCATACATTCCGAAGCATCCGAGGTAAAGACAAAGTCCAAGCTCTTATTACGATTATTTTTAACATCATTTACCTGAGAAAGACCAAGCGCGGCAATAGCATCCATTAGGTTTTCTGATGCATTCCGCATCAGACGAGGTACGAAACGTTTTACCAGTAAGTCGTCAGGCAAGAATTTAGAATCCAACAGCGACATCTCGAGGTCATTGGGAACTAGCAACTTATAAGACGACACTGTACCATTTGAAAGGCCCTCTGGGGTCAAACTGAAGCATCTAATGCGTCAATCCGTAACACTCATTTTTGAATTCGCATAGTTGACGACAGATTGAGAGGAGGTCCCATATTTCAGACGAGATAGAAAAACAGCCTTTGGGGAAGCAACAGCCGTAAGGACAACATCTAACGTATCAGAATGCTCTGAATTGTGTTCTTGTTGGAGTCGTTGCTCATTCTGCTGCTCAAGCAACTGCTGTACCTGCAGTTGGTTTTGTTGAATCTGCTGCCGTTGCTGCTTTAGTTCTGGTTGCTGCCGCAGTTGTTGTTGTTGTTACTTTTCCTGCTGCTGTTGTGGATGCTGTCGATATTGATTTAGATTTCGCTGTTCCTTTGGATGCTGCCGCTGTTGTTGCCGCTGCATGTTGTACTTTTTCTTATGCTGGCGAACATCGTAGAAGTCGTAGTTCCTCAACGAGCGTACAGGAACAGATATATTAAGAGTATTTAAGAGCTCAGGGGAATTTATCGCTCCCTGTATACACTGAAATGCTAAAATAACTGGAAGTTTTTCATCTATTCTCGAGAGAATCCAAAGGAAAGAGCTTAAGCCTGCCGACATATGGAGGTAGAATAATAGGGTTATCCCAGTGAAGCCCACACAGGGCAAAAAGAACGAATCTCGGCTGCGCAGCCCCGATGCGATTTATGTTTACAACATAGAAGGGAGACCAGATCGGACTGGCATGCTCCAAAATAGGTCTAACGAATGTGTTATAAATGGATCATTAAACTCCTTTGACCATCTCTTTACAAACCCCAGAGTAGCATTAGCCCTGGGAACGATTGTGTCAATATGGTCCTCGAAAGAAAGACGAGTATTAAGGAAGACACCCAAATCTTTGGTTTTGTCAAGTCTAGTTAATAAGCATCCATCTAAAGTATAACTAAAGTCGGGAGGCCTCCTTTTACGAGAAAAGGACATATCGGTGCATTTGCTGATATTGAGAGGAAGACAGTTAATAGCACACCATTTATGACAGGTGCCTACGTTCAAGTTTAAAATTTCACACTCGTTTTCATTAGAAACAATGCGGAAGATATTGGCATCGTCAGCATAGCAAAGTATTCTTGAATTCGTCAAAATCAGAGAAACATCAATAATGTAAATATAATGTAAATTAAATTATTCCTTGAGGAACGCCAGAAGTATTATCTATTTCAACAGAAAGAGCTGCGCGAAACATAACTCGCTGCGTGTGATCAGATAAATAAGAATGAAGCCAATTGACAAAGACAGTAGGAAAACCAAGAACAGTCCACTTGTGAATTAAGATTTTGTGATTGATTGGCATTACTAAAATCCATGAAAATACAATCGACTTGCTTTCCGCTTTCAATAGCGGAAATGCAGAAATTATTAAATTCTAATAATATAGTCGTAGTAGATTTACCTTTCATAAAGCCATGCTGAAAGGAGCGCAGGAAAGGCAGGCTGTGGAAATACATAACATCACAAACCAGAGCTTCAAATATCTTACCAATACAACTTAAATTAGCGACAGGTCTGTAGTTAGAAATGTCGCAGTTATTGTCCTTGTTGTGCAAAGGAATAATCAAAGAAATCTTCCACTGTTTTGGAAAAATACCACAAATTAAAGACAAATTAAATAAATAACACAAAGCAGAAACGATGGACGTAGCACAAAGTTTTATGAGCGTGGAAGGAACACCATCCAGATTACTAGAAAAACTATCAGCTATGCTTGAAATATACTTGGAGATAGACGCTTTGTCGAGCAACAGGTCTCTAGGTTGAATAGAAGTCAGCGGAAGCTTCGTCTTATGGGTAAAATCGTTATAACTAATATCACAGTGGCTATCACAGAAGGCAGTTTTAAAAAAGTCAGCAAAGAGATTGGCAGTTGCCAAGGATGAACGATGAAGGGTATCCATCACAGTTGCGCTTAGAGTTCACAAACTTCCAAAACTGTTTAGGTTCAACACGCAAGGACGACCTCAATCTATATAAATATTCGTTGTATGATTCAGTTAAACATGAAGTGTACTGAGTATGCAAATTAGAATAAGTTACGTAATCAGCATCACTCCTTGAGGAACAGAACCGTCTCCAAGCCTTATTTTTCAAATTTTTGAGATGCTTCAAAGAGCCATTGAACCACGGTTGACAATTCGAGGAACGATTTGAAGTATCAAGTGGCACACGGTGAGTAAAACAAAGAAATAGTATGCCATAAAACGAGTTCACAGCTTTATCAATGTCACGTTCACCCAGAAGCGGATAGCCATTCATTCATTTTATTAAAATCAGCTTTTTTAAAGTTATAACAATACTCGTAGTTACTAGAAGCATTAGATGATGAAGTAACAGGATCAAAAAACAAAACTATATGTATGGAGTTAAACAATGCTTGACGAGAGTTCCATTGCGATCAGAACAAAATACCAGATCAAGAGATCTTCCAGAGTCATTAGTCACGCCGCTAAAAAGCATTAGGCCTGCAGAAATAATGTTGTGACTAAAAGAAATGGCATGTTGAGTAGTTGCCGAAAAAGAAGGCAGCAAGCCCCCACCATCCTGCATCTGCACTTATTTATTTTTAACTTTTTATTACTTTAGTTTATATTTTTGAAATTGGTTTGAATTTTTTATTTGTTTTTATTTTATTGACATCCTGATCAAAACGGGAATACTAAGATATTTGATCGCACATAATATACAGAACTTAAATTCATCTAGAAATGCGAATCTCTTGCTCCCTCGCTTCCACACAGTTATATTTAAAGGTTTTTACTTTGTCTAAAAACACTAACATAAATAACAGTGGCTCCCTGCGAATATTCAAGATCTTACTGAGAGGCATTTCTCAGTTTCAGCCTCCTTATGATAATTGGATGTGAAAGTGTATTTTCTCACCAAACTTTAATTCCAACAATTTTTTATATGTATTAACTTAGATTTTAAGTATTCTTTTGTTTATGTCTTTATCGCTTTCTTATCTCTCTTTATGGAATTACACTTCGTTTCGTTGGTTATTTATGCAGTGCATTGATGTATTATTCTGATTTCCTCCCCCTCCATATACCATAGCTGCTCATTATTTTCCCAATACTATCTGGACATAGTCTGAATACTGTAACTAGTTTAGAAGTACTAATATATGATTATATACCTTGTGTATTCTTAAAATGAAATATATTATTCTTGTTGATGCTGTTATTTGCCTGTTTCGAATTTAGTTTACTCTAACATTACCAATCAATATTTTGTTCTTGTCCTGGATCCGTCCTGAGTACAAGTTTCACTGTCTCACTGTAAATGTAAATCCTCCTAACTTCCTTTCATTTGCACTTGCTGCTCTTAGTATGATGAAATATCTATTTCAAAGATGATCTACTAGAATCATAAGAAAAATTGATTTGATCGTCAAATTCTCTTACCATTAGAAGTAATGGAGTTATCAAAACGATAGATATGTTTAATCCTAGCAGAATTCCACCAGGATCTAGCACTATCAAAGTTTTGGTATATAATATTTTCTTCTGAACAATATACTACGTCATCAACATTTCTACGTAAAACTATGCGACATAATATCATATCCATTATCATGCTTAAGGCTCTAAAGGCCTACCTACACCCGCAAAAAGAATTTTCTGTGTGAATGGCCTAGATAATGCCCATATAGTCGTACTTTACACCCTTAATGGCTAAATTATTTCCCTTTCAGTTTGGAAGGCATGAGACCATCGAATTTTCTTTTCCTATTAAATAACACTTTCTAGGCTTGTAATAGTGATGCCACTAAAAGACACTAAAAGTACTTTTCCTTGCGGAGAGCTCCTCCCTTTTGTAGAGCTAGAGACTAGATTTATTTCACCAATACCTCATACTACACGTACTCTTGCAGATTTCCATAGTGAGGTTGCGATTCCATTGTTAAAGCGACCACTATTAATGTTGGTATTAATATTCTGAGCGGATCCTTTCGTGACTTAAACCCACCCAATCATTATTTTCTACCAGGTGTTCAGCAAAAGCGAAGTACAGCTAATTAGTCTGAAGCTTTTGGCTTTCCTTACGAAGTTTGCCAAAAATACTACTCTGACCTAATGTTATGCATTTATCGAATAACGATGATCAATACAGGCCCGGAAAATGATTTTCAGTGCAGGTGTTAGAATATCATCCCAAACTCTTATCATTGCCGCTAATTTAGTCAATACTTTGAGGTAACATCCTTCATCAGTAAGTGACGATTATAAGCTTATAGTATCTCCAGACTTGTCACCATGCTGCAAAGGCAGTGTGTGATATGTAGGTGCATGCATAGGTATATGTAGGTAAAAATCAAGTAATATTATATCCTTTCAAAATCATTTAAGAAAATAGTATACATAAATCCAGTTTACTAAATGTCTACCAAAATGTCCGTTTTCCCTACATGCAGAATAAATCATCAGAAGGGACCAATGTAACTGCAGAACCATTATCTGAAATATATACAAATATCGAAACCACATATTATGCTAATATGCTGTTATTTGATAAGCAATACAGATTCGGAGTCATCTTGTGGTATCCTGCTTGGTTATTTACTTTCAGGATCTTTTATTATTCAGGAAAGGGTAAAAGTGACCTGGAAATGGTGCTGCCACAGACCACGGCTACAAAACGGATACCAAGCAATTTGTAATCGACAACATTATAAATTCTGTGAAGTATTCACAAAACAGTTTGAAATGTCATGCATCAAGCATTTACCCACAAATCAACCCGTCGAAGTGGAGGCAAATGGAAGTGAGGGATGGCTTCAGTCTGCCATGAAATTATTCTATATGCTACTGTAGATTGATACAAGGGTGGAATGCCAATTTGTACATATTTCTCGACATCTATTAATTAAGTTTGCTCAAAAGTAACTATCATATCATAGGCACATATACGTATACTAAACTATTTAATGTACCTACATATGTTAAGTGCATAATTATATGCTTGCAGAAGCATAAATATATCGAGATATACATATGTAGTGCATAAAATGAATTAATTCGGTAGAAAGGTATCATGTAGGAAGTAGCAGCAATTTGTTGAGATGAAATACAAAATAATTTCACTTTGATGAGTGTTTACTGTTGTGTGCCTGTACATGTAGGTATAATCCCTCTCTGGAAAATATAAACGAACTAGCAGAAGAATGTATCAGTTGTTGAGATATACTCAAGAATGGCGTCGAACCAGGGATGTGGAAATTCAATTTCGCACTAATAATTACTGCGCACTAAAATTCGTGCTGTAAATAGATTGAAAATATGCACTTTCGTTTAATTCGAATTCGTCGATGTGAGATTTCTTACTTTGAGGGTATTTTCCGAATCCGTGCATTCATTTCATTTAATTTATTAGATACTGTACAAACAAGAATGTACAATTCTTTTTGCATGCACTTAGCATAGATTTATGTTAACTAACAATAGCTGTATTTGATCTTTACTTATTAATACTTAATACAAAAATAAAAGGTTACCAAATTACTTACTATAAAAATAAAAATCAACTCTATAACAGGAAATCCAAAAATCAAATTATAAATCTACAATAAATGAAAATGCAAAATGAAGATTAAAAAATACTAAAAAAATATAGAAAGAACTAACTGAAATTTTATATGTCAAGAGCGTCCTTCAGATATTGATTTGGAAATGCGACGACATCTCCCCTCTGATGAAACCACCGACCCGGCCCGACGAATAGAATCAGGCAATGTATTCCACAAACGAACGACGTGAAAGAAAAACATACGGCTGCTTTCTTAATAATAGGAAATAGGAAGCAGAAGCTTTTTAGCTCATTGTATAAATAGGATCGCTAGCCAGAAATTAACAATTTAAATAGAGAGAGATATGTGCGAAGGTACGGGGTCAGGCTCATTCCTAATACTTGGCGGACTAAATGAGACACATTTTCGAATCTTCGTTGATTGAAAGCATATCGAACAGCAGAATTGAGAGCAAATTTACGTTTTCGCCAAGATAGCGAACCGAGTTTTCCATAAACTACTTATTCGTAAGCCAAGGATCGGTATGATTAGGGTTTTTACTAGGCGTGCCTTGATTTCTACTGAAGTAACATGTGCAGAATACCTTAGGCGCCTAATGCAAGCATAAATCTTCGACACAATAGTTAATGTGCTCGTTTAATGTTAGTTTTTTGTTTAAGATATTGTCAAGATTAATGACTCTATCAATGTAAGATATAGAACTCCGCCACATACACCCAAGTGCATCATTAACAGGTTTAGAATGGTAGATTTGTAAGTCAATTGCGTATATATGAATTTGAGCATAGCTGACAACAGAGATCATATGGTTGATATAGAGGGCGAAGAGGAGGGGAGAAAGAATAGAGCTTTGTGGTACTCCAGAAGGGAGATATTGGACTGAGTACCAGCATTAATGAATTTCTTGCGATGGCTAGACTCCGATAGTACTGGATACTCATATATGTCAAAGCTGCGGAATGTTATTTGTATCGGGTGACCTCTCTCGATAATTTTAAATAGTTGCAGCTTTTCATCATCAGATTGTGTAACATGTGCAGTGCTCCATTGAAGTTTGGTAATTTCAATTTTCACCTCATCTATTGGTGATATAATATCATTGGCATGTGTCCTGTTCCGGATCAATATTAACTCATATTTCGAATTTATAAGAATTTTATTATATTGTACAGCGAATCCCAATAGATATTTCGGAGGTACATAACAGTTGAGCAGACCATTGGCTGGTATAACGGATGAATCTGGCGACTAACCGCCGTTGAGTAGTATCCTGCTTACATTCGCATTTACCGATACGTAGTTTTGTAATATTGTCGCAATCCCAAGATTTCTTGCTCGATGGATTTCCACTGAATTGAATTCTAATTCTGCGGTTGCTGAAACGGTTCCGTCCAACTTTGTTATCGACCAATGAAAAGAAAACTCCTGCTGGGCATAAGATTCAAGTCCTGATGTTGTACGGAGATACGGATTTCATCGCTGTTTTTAAATGATGTGAAAAAATTACTGTATCATAGTTCTGATAAGAACTGTAGTTGTACGTTATATTACTACCCAGATAGATTGTGAGTTCCCTGGGTGGTTGTAGAATTCCACAGCTATCAAAATATTTGATCTTATCACCTTTCTTTTTGTACGCCACCGAGTGTGTACCAGCCGAAATTGAGATGTCCAAGTTAACAACACAGCTTTCTTGCTTTCAAGGTTTTTTAAGTAGATTATCATTCATAAATTCTCCTCTGAAGTGTGGCAAGTATGTGGTATACTTGCGAAGATCCAACTCGTTTAGTGGCCTTTTGGGTAGCGACTTCAGTAGTTTTTTTGTTGAAGATATAGTCCAAGTCCTTTTCTGTATGGCTTCAGCAACAGCCGCTTTCCATCTTTATAAACCGCTATAATTTCCATTGCTTGTAAATGACATTTGCCTTCTACCCTTGCTGCACTGGCACCATTTACTGCTTTAGCTATTCCTCCTGCACCTCCTGAAAGTGCTCCTAATGCTGAAAATCCAGCAAACAGCGGGATGAGGAACGAAAAGCCTCCACCACCCTTTGGTTCAGGAATCAATCGTGGTTGTTTAATTAATTCCTTCTTACTTTGTATAACATCTTTAGTTGCATTAAGTGCTAGTTGTGTAGTTTTCATCAAGTCTTTGAGCTTTTTGATTGTAAAACGTTTCGTATGTTTCCTACTGCTTCCCGGAATGTCGGATTATTTCCAGCCTTTAAGCCCATGTCGATCACTTGTGTCCTTATGCTGCGGGTATGCTGTTTCTTGTTCCTTACAGGCTGCGTCCGCTGGATTAATGCCAGGATCTCCTCTTGCGAATCTTTGTTGTAACTTTGTTCCTGGTCCACAGTACTGGTATCCCGGTAGATGTAATTCTGCAGGAAATTTGCTGATGGTTGAATTTAATAGTCCTCCGTCCCCTTTCAAAGCTTTACATTTACTGGAGCGCTTCGTTTTGTGATCCAGCATCTTACAAGTTCCGGTGATACTGTTGAAATGTAATATAAACAGGTGCATTTATAGGAATCCCGTTAGTCTTCAATATGCGGTTCATTAGGCAACAGTGGCTTTACCTGTTCGAAATACTGATGCAGCTGTCACGAGGATCCCTATTGCCTAATAGCATAAGGGGCATCATTGTGGGACGATCCAATTGCGGAAAAACTAATGCGATGATAAGTTTTCTGGAACATTCCAATGGTCTGAGATATGAAAATATTTACTTATATTCAAAATCTCTATATCAAGCAAAGTATGAATATTTGAAGCGAGTAATGACCCCCATATCTGGATTGGGGTATTATACATTCTCAAACAACTACGATTATCTACCACCAGAATAATCCTAATCACATTCGGTGTTTATTTTCGATGATGTAGCATAAAATATAATGTGCGATGTCACAAAGGTGTCGACAACTTCTATCTCGGTTAAATATATACGCATATACCAAAGCACTTAATATATGACAACGCTAATTTAATCATGTTATTTAAGCAAGGTGACTTCAATTTGAAGCATATTAATGATGATTGTTCGAACGAAATCGGTTCGAATATATCTTTGTGTTTACAGACTACTTTTAAAAGGAAAAGATTCTTATTACGGTTAACGACTGTAATAAGAAAATTACGAACAAACTCTTTATTGGGGGTAACGACTACAATAAAGATTCTTATCACGGGTAACGACTGTAATAAGAAAATTACTAACCAACACTTTATTGCGGGTAACGACTTCAATAAAGATTCTCTGTGGGTTTCGACTGCAGTAAGATCTGCTCACCTTACTTTATTCCGGGTATCGACCAGAATCAAGAATATCCCAATCCCAAACCTCAGTTAAAATTATTTAAATCAAGTGAATCAACTGCCAAACATAGATCAGGTGAGTACAAAGTTTATTGCAACAAAATTATTACATTTGTTATATACCTTATATTTTACATTCATTACGTTTTTGATAAATTGGATTATTTACATTTTAAATTTATTAAATATTAAAACTCTAGTTTGACATTGAAGTGTAGAATTAGTAGACAAACAAATAGAACCACTAACTTAATACCAGTGGCATCAATTTTCACCACATTATTCATTATTGCATGTACGCTCAGACTACGGACAGTATATTTTGTGGTCCTTCGCAGCAAAATTTAAAGTCCAGTGGTATATATTCTCAGTCTTTCAAACATGGCTGCACTTCAAAACCTTTTCGCCAATCAAGCCACCTCTGCAGAAATATTCGAAAAATCGTTCAATAACTACAACAAAACTGATGTAGAAAAATTAACAAAAGGGCTTCTTTCTGAGCGATTTTACTGACAAAGTGAATGAGAGGGTCTTATTATTTTGTCCTATTAGAAAAAAAAGGAAGAGGTGATCGACTGTCGAAACATTATTTCCCACTCTTTTATAACGAAGTATCACTTTCGACATTTCATCAAATTGTCAATTGTACAAATTAGTCAGACCTCAAAAAGAAGAAAAATCAATGAATATGAGGAAATTCCTTAAGGAATATATTTGACAATTTCGCATATACATATTTAGTTCTATTTAAAAAAAATTATAAAAGCAGAAAGTCTTATTTCAAATCAGTTTATATAAATATAAATTTTATTTCTATGTTTACAACTTTCTAAAAATTACACACCAATTTCCTTGGTCGTAATAAGAGTTAACAATTTCAATTTCATTCACAGTTTCAAGCAACTTATAAGCTCATTTTCTTGAAAAACAAGTACGTAGAAAAGTACAATCATTCACCTCGCTGCTATATTTTAATTTCATTTTCCAAGACACAAATACATTCTGTTCTTGAAATTGTGTTCCATTCATATGAATTGGCAAACTAACCTCCGGTTTAGGTAAATTTGGTTGAAGCTCATTTACCAATGAGAATAGCCCTCAAAAGTATCATTTCCTCTTCCTGGCTTACAATTTTTAAAAACAATTAATCCTGGAATTGCTAATTTTCACAAATTCTCCTCAGAATGTACGACTTTGCACGGTATAGAGAATAAAAAATATTCTCATTAAAATTTTGACACATTCCGGCCGATGGCTTGCTTCAAATATTTTTAATTTGTGTGCATGTAAACAATTATATTCGTAAACGCTAGTAGTTATGTATATTGAGTATGCTGCCATAATAGTAAAATTTACTGCCATAAAATATACTTCTGGCTAGAAGTCTTTATGGCTAATTATGGCAGTACAAATTTCCCCTACTTTGGGGAGTTTGACATTATCTCAGTAAAATTTTGCTGGATTATCTCTTGTCCTTATCGTTCTAAAGTATCTTCAGATTAGGGGAAACTACTTACTCTGTTTTCTAGCAATGTTCGAGTAATGTAAATCAGCCATTAGGCGAAATTTGGTCAAACTTTAAGACCGTTCATTATTCAATTCTCCAAGCTACGCAAGCTTTGCGTGATAGTGAACTACAGAAATACGATTATTTTGCAGACGATCTATTTGCAAGCGTGGAAAATAAATACTACACGTTTCAAGGTATTCTTAGAGATGCATTGGATGCATTCGAAACAAAAGAACTAACACCAAAACCAGAGAATGAATCTTCTTCCTTTCTGAGATTGCCTAGCATCACAATACCAAAATTCTCTGGGTCATACCAGTCATAGAGGTCATTTCATGACCTACTCCATTCCTTGGTTCATACAAATTCTGCGCTATCACCAGTGCAGAAATTTCATTACTTGAATCAAGTGTTTCTGGAGAAGCAGAACACTTATTGCGTCAACTTCCTATGACCAACGCGAGTTACGACAGCGCATGGAAGATATTGCTTAATAGGTATGACAACAAGCGAGTGTTAATTAATGCTCAGCTAAAAATTCTATTCAACTTACCTAAACCAACGCATAAGTCAGCCAGAGCAATAAAAACGGTGTTGGACAAATCTTCCGAATGTATCTACGAACTCGAAGCATTAGAAGTCCCCACTAAACATTGGGATACAATCAAGATTTATATGCTAGTGCAATCCTTGCCAGCAGAGACTCATCGTTTGTGGGAACAAAAGATAAACAGTGCAGATGGACTGCCTACCCTTGAATCTTTGAAGACATTTTTAGAGACAAGATTTAGAACTCTGGAAGCAATCTCAGACGCAAACCCAAATTTAGTCAATAAATCAGCTCAAATTCCAAGAGCATCAACTCACTTTACATCATCTGGCGACAGATGCATAATGTGTAAAGGCAGCATCGATTATTCAAATACCCCAAATTTATTAAATTGGACGTTGATTCAAAATTCAAAATTGTCACGACAAATCGGCTGTGCATTAACTGCCTCTCAAAAAGCCACAATACGCGCTAGCAAGTTTACATGCCAGCGATATGAAAGGAAACATCATTCCTTACTTCATGGGATCATCACAAATCCACAGGGTTCGCCTAAACAAACAGACAACCCACACGAACAAATACAACCTTGTAGCTCGCTTTCCGCATCCAATGGATCAATTCAAAGTTTCACGCGAATCTGCGAACTACACAAGCCTTGCTTGCCACAGCATTGCTTAAAGTTCCATCAAAAAAGGCCACCGTGTTTACTTTACGAGCTTTGATTGACTCAGGCTCTCAAGTCACGTTCGTAACAAAGGCTGCGGCAAGCAAGCTGCAATTGGGCACTATGAATACATCGATACAATTCACTGGCTTAGGAAAGTCAGAAGCTATGAGTGTTGGCAGACAAGCATCAATAAACATTCACTCTTATTCAACCTCGAATAAGATAACCACGATAAATGCCCTTATCGTGAACACCATCACGGACATATTGCCTCCGTCCACCATTCCAAGCAAGGAATAGAGCCACGTACATGGCCTCTAACTCGCAGATCCACTCTTTTTGAAGCCAGGAAAAGTCGACCTGCTCTTAGGAGCAGATGTTTATGGAGAAATCCTTTTAGAAAGGTTGAGAAAAGGCCCTCCAGGTACACCTATTGCACAAAACAGCACCCTAGGTTGGATCTTTTTCACACACAATTTCCACAGGGTCCACCTAAACTGCAAATGCTCATGACGAGGAAGAGTCTTCTTTCGATAAACTTCTGCGGCGGTTCTGGGAAACCGAAGAAGTCACTCCAGGAAGACAACTGTCTAATGCAGACCGCGATTGCGAAGAATTTTATCAAAATACTCATCCTCTAAATGCAACCGGCCGTTACGAAGTTCGTTTGCCCTTTATTAATGAAGGTCCCAGATTGGGTGACTCTCGTGGCATGGCTCTACGAAGATTTTATTGTCTAGACCACAAATTGCAACAAAATACTGAGCTTAGTCAGGAATACAAGGCTAGCATCAACGAATATAAATCATAAGGGCACATGATAAGGGCTAATAGAAGCCAGTCGAGATAAATGTTATTATCTTCCTCAGCACGCCGTCATCAAGGATAGCACTACTACCACGGTTCGATTCGTCTTCGATGCCTCGGCTAAATGAACTAATGGGAAAAGTCTAAATGAACAGTTGCATACGCGTCCAGTACTGCAATCTGAGCTTTTCACAACATTACTTCGATGGCGAAATTATAAATATGCTATGTGTTCGACAAACTTAAAAGAAAGGGAAACGAATTTAAGTTATTCTAAATAAAATATAGCAAGGCATGTTACCGGCACCTGGAGTATGCCACAGGTGCAAAGATACCTCGATGATCTGAAATGAGAAATCGAAATGAAGTTAAACAAATGAAACACATATAAAATTTGAACTACTAAGATAGACAAACTAACAAAAGATCTAATAAATAATTAAATTAAAAGCTATATAGCATGCAAGGTTTTTTATTACGTATTAACAACAGCAAAACAATAACATCGAATGCAGAGAAGTACTATTAAATTAACTTCTATAACACAATCAACACAATAAAACAAAATTAGTAAGGCAATTGCACTAGTCTTATTGAAAATTGGTAGATAATTAAGGTGAGAATAGGGCTGCCATCTGTAAAATCATTAAACTAGGATAACAAGTTCGAAAGCCCCGGACATTTTAGCTACAAACCCGGACATTGTTGCCAAATAATTTTCTGTTTTACTTACTAATGAAATAGGTTGAAATTGTTATGCATAGTGTCTTTTTTTATTTATTTATTATAAAATTAGTCAGTTTACAAAAAAAAAACGATGTGAATGAACTAAATTATATTTCTCTTACAATTAGGAACATAAATAAATCTTCTAAAAATTAGAAAAATAATTTTACATTTACATTTAGTGTGCCATATAGCTTTCAAAATAGGTTCATATCTCGGGAAAGTTGAAGCTACATTGCGATTGCGAGAGACTTTAACTTCAAGAGACCACTTTCTTGATCTCTGGACACCCAGAGACCCATGCATATAATTTGGAGATGCAAAAAAATCTCTAAAGATACCAAATTACTAGAAATTATTTTGTTCTCCGGCTCCGGTCTCCCGTCGTGTGCTTCAAATCAATCGGGTTTCCATGCTCGGTCTCTAGTCTTCGAAGTTTGCTCATTTTTCGTCTCTAGATTTCCGGTGACTATTGCGTGTTCTGCTGTTAAGTTAACTGTGGAGTGAGTTTGGTAAGGTTTTTTGTTAACTTTTATTTAATTTAGCATGGGGTAATTCCATCGAAAATCGAACAAAATTTACATTTTCCCGACGTTCTTCTTTTTCTGAAAGTTAAGTTTTTTTGTCGTGCGATGAATACTGTCTGAATTATACTAAATTTAAACTAACTTTGAAACACTTAAAATTTTATGTTAAAGAAATGATAACTTTGAATCCAAATACCTATCACCGAGGCACGTTATTTCAGAGAATGTTATATAAAGAATGCCTTTTAAAAGAAAAACAAGTAAAAAAGCTAGAATTGGATTAAGACCAATTCTTATGATGCTGTAGATGTATACCCGTATGTAATTTCGTATAGTCACCTATCTGCACAAGTTTGATTTTTGAAGTGGTTTTTCGCATATTTCTAGAACGGTTCGTTAGAAAGTATAAATGATGATGACAAATTTCATAGGATTTCATATTGTGAAGAACTTTTCAGTGCAATTAAAACGTCTAGGACTGATCGTTTTCACAGTATACGTACAAATCTTAAATTTTTATATGGCAACACCAAAAATCCGTTGCCCAATTTAGTCCATTTTTGAAATTAAATTTACTATTTTCATGCAAATACTGTGTACAAAATTTCAGTTCTCTACGTTGACGCGCTAGTTACGTGTGTTAATAAATGGTTTAATAAAAAAAAATAAACTTTTACTTTGAAAATGTTAACTTTATTGAACTAAAACGTTTTAAACAAACAGCGAACGGAAAGAAGACTGAACTCTGCTAGCATTACAATTATTTTTTAGTTTTATGAAATAAGACCTTATTTTATTTGCAGACATTACCTATGCGTTTTTCAGGGAATTGAACTCAGGTGTGCAAGAAAATTTATTACTAAAGTACAATATTGAAAAGTTTCTGCTGACTAAGATTTGGTAACTGTGACTATGGTGAATGATTTATTAAGCTAAGGGTAATTATGCTACGAATGTAACTCGCTCACAGGCAGTGTGCAAATATACAGTAAAAACGAAATTTGTGTATGACAATCCTAGGAAAGTGTTACCCGATTTTTCCCATTTTCGAACTTTAATTTACTTTTTTTTTAAAGCCCGTTCGCAAATTTGCAGCTCTTTAAATATACACGTTCGGAAGCTATCGTGCGGACGGGCTCGCGGACGGCCGGACAGATGAACAGACGGAAGTCTCAAGTTGGGATAGTAATGGCTTTAAAGACGAGAAATTTTTTCGTCAATAGGGTGCTGGTTATTTTTGAAAAAAAAATCACACTTTGTTGTGTTGTCCTTTATCCCGTAAAATCTCTGCTTACATTTTTTTAAAGCATTTTCACTTTTTTTCTAACAATGTTGTTCTTGACAATTACACAGATTTCTGTGTATACACTTCAAGAAGTGTCTCTAGAGACTTTTTTTTAGGAAATTATAGTGCAAATTAAGGATTTATTCGATAGTTGCTAACCGTGAACGGTACATCATAATCAACCTCGAAGATCATTCGCCCACATCTAGAACATTATGGGATATTATTAACCATAGTTGTCGCTGAAATACTTTTGTCGCCGCTGAACTGCAATATATTCATCTCGCTTTTGCATTGAATTCATCAGTGGAAGAGTAATTCACCAAATTACTTAAATTCACCACAGTCATTAGACATCGTACTCTGTTACACCGTGTGCGGTGCCAGTTAACTTCAAACTGTGGAGGAAATCAACTACTTGCCAGCCAGCAGTCGACATACTTCGTTACTTGTTCCGCACTGTCAGTACTTTCAAACTGTGGAGCAAACGCGTTGACAGCCATCAGCTGTGGAGTAAGCTCATTATCGACGTACTCAGTTATAATACTACTTCATCTTTCGCGCTGTCATTCGCCGATTTCAAGCACATGCAATTTGTAAACACATTACAGACGTGTATTGCACAAGGAGCGTATTATATTCATATTTGTGGCTGGGTCGCATTGTAATCATTGTGTTGATTGATATTTTACAAAATCTAAATTTTAGCAATGCCGTCAGAAACTGAAAAGGAAAAATTAGCTGAAAGGAGCAATAGATTATCGCAAATTAGAATCACTCGTGGTGTAGTGCTAATGCAACAGACGAAACTAAAAACCTATGTGGATACTAAATTAGATTCTGCAAGTATGTTCGACATCGAAACGCAGTTACAGTTGAATGAAACTTATTTCAATGATTTTGACAAGGTACAAAGGTCAATAGAAATACTAGACGGGTCCGAATTGTTGAATAATAAGCGTGATACATTTACTGAGACATTTTGCTACATCAAAGCTAAATTATTAGCAGCAAAACAGAGTGAAGTACCCGAGTCCAACTTGATATTTCGTAAGAAATCTTCTTTACCTCACTTTGATTTACCAAAATCTTCAGGTAGAGTCACTGATTGGACTGAATTTTACAATATGTTCGAAACTCTAGTGCACAAGGATGATGAACTAAGTGCTGTTGAAAAGTTTCAACATTTGAAAACGTGCTTGTCGGGCTCCGCGCATCAGGCAATACAATCGCTAGAAGTTACTGCAAAAAACTATCCAGTCGCATTGGAACTTTTAAAGAAGCGATTCGAAAATAAACGTTTAATCTTTGAGGCGCACATTACGAACATTTTCAAAGCTAGTACATTGCACAAATCATCAGCTGAAGAACTAAGGAAACTCAATGATGAATTCAACGCTCATCTTCGTGCACTACAATCCATTGCATCAGATGTAGAGATTGCTCATGGCCTGTTAATTCATCTAATTTGTCAACGATTGGACAGTGCATCGATTGCTAAATGGGAGGAGGAAGTGCCAGATGATGGTTTACCTACATGGAATGGAATGTCAGCATTCCTCTCAAAGAGATGCCAGGCTCTGGAAAATCTAGAAAATGCAATGCAGGCTAAGTCTAAGCAACGACCAGCAGTACAATCATGTCTATTATGTAAGTGTAATCACAACATTTCAAACTGTTCACAGTTCATAAGCTTGGACCCATACAAGCGGTATTTTGAAGTAAAACGCATGAAGCTCTGCGTAATATGCTTAAAGCCTGGATACCCAGTCACCATAGTCTACTACATATGTCAAGGTCAAACCTAGAGAGTCAATGCACGCAAACCTCTGCAAAGAGAGGAACTAGCTTACCAGTCGCAACAGCATCTAGCCCAGCAGGAAATTCTTGTTTAACAAGCTCCACAGGTGAAGTTCAAGGGTCCAATAATGACGATAATGCCTTGCTTGGAACTGCTATTATACAGGTACGTGATAAATTTGGAAATTATATAAATTGTCGTGCAGTTCTTGACTCAGCCTCTCAGAGTCATTTTATAACTGAACGTGTTGTTAAAAGACTTCAGCTAGATGTCACCAAATTAAACGGATCTGTCGGTGGCATCGGCTCAATAAATACTCCAGTCACACATATAGCCCACATCACAGTTAAATCTCGAATAAATGATTTCACCGCTACAATTGACGCTTTGGTATTGCCCAAAATAACCGAATATCTACCTCAACAATTTATCGATGTCAATTCTTGGAAAATCCCACCCAATCTTCCGCTCGCAGATATCAGGTTCAATCAACCACAGCGCATAGACTTGCTCATAAGTGTTGAGCTATTCTTTGATTTACTGTGCATAGGGCAAATTAAACTAGGGCAAGGAATACCCACACTACAAAAAACATTGTTAGGTTGGATCATTGCAGGTGGCATAACTAAGTCCCCGCAGTGCTATTGTACACGGTTTGAACCTACTCAGGAAGATGAGGCGCATTCGCTTGAATCGTTGGTACAAAGGTTCTGGGACGTTGAGCGTCATGATACTCCAGTAGTTAATATGACCCATGAAGAGATAAATTGTGAAGAACACTTCTGCAAAAATACTAAACGCCTGGCTTCGGGTAGACTTGTAGTACGCCTACCTTTTCGAGACAACTCTGATTTACTAGGGTTTTCCTTTGAAATGGCAAAAAGAAGATTTTTAAGTTTAGAAAGGAAATTATCAAAGCTCCCTGAAGTAAGAACAGAATATTCTGAAGGAATATTTCTCAAGGAATATTTATCCTCGGGACATATGATTCGAATTGATTTTCACCATTGTGGCTCGAAATTAAACTTCCTCCCCCATCACTATGTAATGAAGCCAGACAGTTCCACCACAAAACTTCGCGTCGTATTTGATGCCTCGGCACGAACTTCGAGCGGTCTTTCATTAAATAATGTGCTAATGGTTGGACCCAAGTTGCAAGATGACTTATTTGAGTTCTTACTTCGTTTTCGCACATTTCGGTTTGTAGTCACAGCAGATATCTCAAAGATGTTCCGCCAGGTCATGGTTGGCGACAAAGATAGCTATTTCCAATGTATCATTTGGCGCGAATCGCCACAATCTGAGCTTCAAATATTCCGTCTAACTACCGTCACTTATGGTACCGCCCCGGCATCTTACTTAGCAATTCGCACCTTGCACCAATTAGCAGACGAAGAAGAGAAAGGGTTCCCCATAGGTGCTCAAGTAGTGAGGAAGAATCTATATATGGACGATTTACTTGCTGGATCTGGTAGCATCGAGGGTGTACTGAAGATTCGAGATGAAGTTAACCTTCTATTAAGAAGAGGTGGATTTTTCCTTCAAAAATGGTGCGCAAACGACGTACGAGCATTGGAAGGAATCGCTGAAGTTGATAAGGAGAAATGCCTCCACATTGACGATGATGATGTAATTAAGACATTGGGTCTTATCTGGCAGCCGCAGTTAGACGAATTTCGATTTTCGTATAAAGAATCCCCTCGAAGTATTCCCTCAACAATACGAACGGTTCTTTCCGATATTGCCCGAATGTACGATCCCATAGGATTGATAAGTCCAGTGATTGCGAAGGCCAAGATATTTATGCAAGGCTTATGGAAAATCAAATTATCATGGGATGAATCGCTACCTACACATTTGCACGAGCTATGGCGCAAGTTCAGAAGGGATTTTAGTGCGCTATCACAGATAACAACTTCAAGATATATAGCACTCCCCAACAGCAAAATTCAGGTCCATGGCTTCTGCGATGCCAGCTCAGCGGCGTACGGTGCCTGGTTCTACATTCGCTCGGAAACGCCATGTGGAAAAATTATAGTGCGACTGTTATGTGCTAAATCTAAAATAGCACCCTTAAAGACAGTCACTATTCCTCGTTTGGTGCTAAGTGTAGCTTCATTATTCGCACAGCTTTTGGTTCGAGTAAGGGCATCCTCAACATTCTATAATGCCACAACGTTCTGTTGGGCTGACTCATCTGTAGTATTAACGTGGGTGCAGTATGATCCTTCAACGTTTGTAGCAAACCGCGTTGCCAAGATTCAAAGATCGTCTGGCAATAATAATTGGCGGCACGTCCCTACAGTGCTTAACCCAGCCGATATAGTTAGTCGAGGTGCGAGTCCATTAGAATTATGCAGTTCTAATTCCTGGTTTGAAGGCCCAAACTTCTTGTACGATCAAGAAATAGAATGGCCACCAACATCATTAGAAAAGGAACTGATAGTTCCTGAAGGGCGGCCGATCAATTTCTGACTTATCAGCAATCAGGCTCCAGAAGACCTAATCGCAGTATCAAGATACGCCAATAGCTACTCATCCTTGATATGTGTATTTACTTATGTCTTCCCATTCTTACGGAATGCCCAGTCATCAATGTTCAGGATTGCCGGTCCACTGTCAGTGGACGAACTTAAGGCAGCCTCAAGACGAATCATATGGTTAGTTCAACGATCAGAATTCTTTGAAGATTACACCCATTTCAAAGCCAACCGCACTTCATTGCTAAGCTGTCGACTAAAGGGATTATGCCCATTTCTGGACACTGAAGATCTCATACGTGTTGGAGGAAGATTGCAGCACGCAAATATCTCCTTTGATGCGCAACATCCAATTCTGCTACCGTCTAAACATTGTTTTACTACAGCAGTTATAAGAGACTATCACTACCGCTATCTTCACGCTGGACAACAAACGCTATTAGCAATCATTAGAAACAAGTACTGGATAATAAATGGAAGGTCTGTGATCCGCAAGGTATTGGATAAATGCATTGTTTGCTGCCGCGCGAAACCAAAGTCCATTCACCAGATCATGGGCATCTTTCCTAGTCATCGTGTTCAACTGGAGCGTCCATTTACTAACACCGGAGTTGATTTCTGTGGGCCATTTACGATTCGATACGGCGTTAGAGGAAGGCAGCGAAGTAAGGCCTATATTTGTTTGTTTGTGTGCCTCGCAGATAAGGCAGTTCACTTTGAGGTTGTCTCAGATCTCACCACTCAATCATTCCTGATGACATTGAAACGATTTATTTCTCGAAGAGGAAAGTGTACGACGATCTACTCGGATAATGCGACAAACTTCGTTCGAGCTCGGAATGAAATGATGGATCTTCGTAAGTTCTTTAACTCTGAAGATCACAAACATCAAATAAGCGAAGCCTGTAGAAATCAAGACATCGATTGGAAGTTCATAATGCCCCATTCCCCACACTTCGGCGGATTGTGGGAGAGCTCCATAAAGCTAACAAAGCATCATTTGCGGAGAATTATGGGATGCACAGCTTTGTCATACGAGGAACTGACTACAGTGGCCTGCCAAATAGAGGCCATAACAAATTCACGTCCAATAACACCCCTCTCTCCGGATCCAAATGACTTATCCGCTATAACTCCTGCTCATTTCTTAATCTTCTCTTCTCTTACAGACATAGTTGAGCCTGATTATAGGGAAAAGAATCTGAGTACGCTCAATCGCTGGGAGCGTAAGGAGTACTTGCAGCTCCTGCAGCAGAGAGTTAAATGGAAGCAGACATCTCAAAATATCAAGATCGGCACAGTGGTTTCATTAAAGGACGACAACATTCCATCCATGAAGTGGAAGCTAGGTCGAGTGGTAGAAGTTCATAGAGGTCCCGATGAACTCGTAAGAGTAGTAAGCGTACGAACAGCAAAAGGTATATGTTCCAGAGCAATAACAAAGGTATCGCCACTCCCGATCGAAGACGGCAGCGAGTCATACGTTTCATTATATTCCTCTTTGAAAGCGGATGCTTTCAAGGTTGCCAGTATGGACGAGAAGCCTGGTAATGTTCAAATTTCCATGGATGAGAATTCCGGTTATGTCTAAATTTTGAAGTATTTAGTTCTAGAACATGATTATACCAATTGAATTATTTTTGCACTAAATTTTTGTATATTCGTACTAGAGTAAATTATATCATTAGTTGAGTTGTAAGTAAGAAGTCACTCTAATCGGTACACACGCGGCGATAACATTGTAATCGGTATATCAATAAATAATTATTGTAATAATTAATTTTCGATTGTTTCAATTCAAATTCGACCCAAAAACTCTTGAGTCTCGTAACAGCATCTTTGGCAAAACATGTTTAAACAGTAAAAATTTAGTTAAAATAAATTATTTGGATTAATATTAAGTAATTGTAGTTAAGAGTGAATTTTCCTGAAATATTTAAATAGATAAAGAATGAATTAAAAAACGCACGCGTGTGTCAATAATTGATAATATATTTGAGTAATTTCTTTGTTTCATTTATTGAAGAAAATAGAATTTTAGTTCTGCTAAATTTAATTCTAAGTGTAGAATTATTTAATTTTGTTAAATTAGTAAAATCGAGGATTAAAAGTGTATGATAGCCAATGATATCTCTTTTAATCGCTACACTACCTACCACCATTTTGAATTTCAGAACACCACAAATGTCAATTATTGGAATTGATTAAAATTGTGATTTATAAACACAGGTCACCATATGTCAATTACAGGAATTGACATATTGTGCATTTACAAGTTTTCTTTTCATTAAATTCAAAACATCATTTGGTGGTTCCATCCAGGAATTCATTTGGCTCTTTCATTCTGGTCATCCAGTTCATTTATTCTTGGGTACAAAAGTCAGTTCCACAATAGTTGCACACTGTACAGAGGTGAATCTAGTACTTTTTCAAGTCACTTGATTTATCAAGTCAAATTCTACTAATTTGATGCAGGTAGTCAGGTTTAGTACAATTTGTGTCACTTTCAAGTCAAGTTCTAAATTTTAACGAAACTTAATTTTAAAATTAGCAAAAGTAATTTACATTTAGTTACAATTTAGTTAAAAGTTCTAGTTAAGTATACTCAAATATATTAGTACAAATTTGACAATGACATAATTAAAGGCGATATTAAATAAGGAACAGGCATTGAGAAGTAGTCTGCCAAAAACCATCGAGAATGGGAAACAACCATTACTCGAAACGCACTCATAGGGTTATTTCGAAGCAAATCTTTCCGAAATCAGACGAGTGTGGATGGAATATGAACAGATTATTGAAAATGCTCCAAACAACACGCCGAAATACATTCATGATGAGACATTAAGTAAGCTAGAGACAGATTTCTGTACATATATAGGTGGACTGTATTCCATCCTACAACAGAATTGACAGATTCCGTATTGTTGTTAGCACAGCAAACACGTGTGGAAGAACAACAACAGAATGTTCTCCCGAAAATTACTGTACCAAAATATGGTGGCGATTATGATAGCTGGTGTTCCTTCCACTATTTCTATATAGCTGTAGTACACAATAATACAAATCTGAAAAATGTTCAAAAATTATACTATTTAAAAGGGTCATTACACGGAGATGCAGAAAACTATTACGGCACACTTCAATTACGAAAGAAAATTATCTACCCGCATGGAACAAATTGAAGGCGAGGTATGAAAATTAAAAGATCAAGCTATTAACAAGTCAACCAAAATTGAGTACAGAGACAGCTACTGGTTTAAAATCTCTAATTGATACTACAGAAGAGTGCATGCATCAATTAAGGAGCCTACAAGGGGACACATCAAAATGGGATGTGCTACTTGTATATCTAATAGTACAAAAACTACCTTTAATAACATTAAGGTTATGGGAAGAACATCAGGGAGCATCACAAGAGCTTCCTAAATATCAAGAGCTCAAATCTTTTTTAGACACTCGATTGAAAGTACTAGAGGCAATTTCAGACACATTGGTGCCCAAACCTAGTCAAGCCAAAGGTATCAACAAACCAACTACAACGAAGGCATATCATGTAGTTAACTCCACAAAAGGTTCTGCATGTAATGGAGAACATTCCTTACAAAAATGTAACAAATTCCTAATAATGGATGTACAAAGCAGAAAGAAAATGCTACAAACAAACATTGCTACTGTTCAATCCATGCACGGGGCTTCGATCGCTGGAGCAAGACTGAAAATAAAGAACAAAGAAAATCGGCGTTCCCAAATAGAAAACATATACTTATCTGATGATCGGCTGAAAGTTATGCAACCCACTTTGAACTTTGCTACTGAAAAAGAAACATAATTAATTTTCTACAGTAATCGTTTCAATAATTTTAACTAACATTGTCCATGTTCGATGTATGCTATGTGTAGAACAAAACCTCAAACTTCAACTGTCACTGCTGTAGAAAATAGTTGCAAGGGAGTAATAGAATCAGGGACTTAGAGGTATAAACCCAGTATTGTGAAAAATTGCTTAATATCTCCGGTTGTTGTACCAAATAGAAAGCCTTGTTTACAATTACATAAAATGAATTATTAGCGTGTTGTATAGATGTATTAATATGTAATACGTCAAATTCTTTTTGATAATAACGGAAAACTGAAATGCGAGGATGATCGAATCGGGTATTTGAGAAAGGAGAAAAGTTTATATTAAGAATCGTTTATACGATCAATATTAATGAATAAAAGAGTACAGCAATCATCTATCTGAATTGTTAGTGCAGTGTTTCATTTCAAATTAAAAAATTCAAAGGCATAAAAAACTTTGCACCACTTAATTGAAAGTGCAAACACGAGAAGAATTAGCATGGTCCTTCGCAGTTGGATCCTTTGAGGATATCCAAGTCGCAACCCAAAATAAAAAATAAGTGTTAAACACTGTGCAAAGTTAAAAGATATTGTGAACGGTTGCGCGGAGCGGGTGTCGGTAACGGTCGTACAGCCACATTTTGCAGAGGAATTCCGAAAAGCAGCAGTAAGTTCTATATCCTTTTATTTATTTGTCTTACTTGCCTTAATTTCTAAAATACATATATATGTATATATATATATACAAATTATAACAATAATTCAATATGGAAGAAAAAATTGCGGAGCAGTGTGATCTCAAAGATAAAATTAAACGTTTGGTAGAAATGTACAAAAAGATTCCGTTGATCGTAAAACACGCGGGTATATTGAAGAAGTAATGTTTAACTTTCAGATCAGTATTGGGGAGAATATAACTCGAATGATAAATTAATCCGCAAATTGTGGCGCGAAGGTGGTTCAAAAGATGTATCGTAAATTAAAGATAATGCATTCGCAAAGGTCGAAGACAAGCACAAAGCCGGAAAAATTAACTACGCGACGACTTGCTTACATTGGAGTCAAACTTGGGGAATGAATAATCGACCAATATTTACGATAATGGTGATGGCAACTCAGTAGATATTAAATTGCCAAAATAAATCTGCCTACGTTCGCAGGAGATTAGAAATCATGGAGCAGTGTGATCTCAAAGATAAAATAAAACGTTGGTAGACAATGTACAAAAAGATTCCCTTGATCGTAAAACACGCTGGTATATTGAAGAAGTAATGTTTAACTTTCAGATCAGTATTGGGGAGAATATAACTCGAATGATAAATTAATCCGCAAATTGTGGCGCGAAGGTGGTTCAAAAGATGTATCGTAAATTAAAGATAATGCATACGCAAAGGTCGAAGACAAGCACAAAGCCGGAAAAATCAAACTATGCGACGACTTGCTTACATTGAGGTCAAACTTAGGGAATGAATAATCGACTAATATTTACGATAATGGTGATGGCAACTCAGTAGATATTAAATTCCCAAAGATAAATCTGCATACGATCGCTAGATTTCCTTTCATGTTCTGTTTGATTCCTTGATTCATAAGAATGCTTCATTATCAGCAGTACAAAACCTGCACAATCTAAAATCAAATCTTGACGGCGAAGCACAGCTACTTACACGGCATTTTGCCATAACTGAAGCAAATTATTCCGCAGCATGGGAAATGCTTGTGGAATGTTATAATAATAAACGAGCCCTAGTAAACGCACAAATTAAAACCCTCTTAAGTCAAAGCTGACTATCATTTGAATCAGCAAAAGGCATCAAGAGCTTATTAGACACCACACGTGAATGTTTGCAAGCACTCAAGAATATGGACGTTGACACAAATTCTTGGGATGCAATAATTATTTATATGACTGTGCAAAAATTGCCCAAAGGATCTCAAGAAGTCTGGGAGCAGCAAATGGGAAGCGATAAAGAATTTCCAACCTTCAAAGACTTATGTTCGTTTTTAGAAACATGGTTCAGGACATTAGAATCCATCGGGTGCCAAAAAACTAAGGCACAAGATCACAGCCAAACCAGTCTTCAAAAACACACATTCTTTCCATGTCACGAACACAACGAATAGTCCGCTTTGTTCTAAATCTCACGCAGTTCGACTATGTCCCAAATTTTTAAGATCAGATACTGAGACCAAGAATGCACTTGCTCCGGCTGTGCATAAACTGGCTCGCAACCGGTCACTCAATTTCAAATTGCCCAAGCGTAAACACTTGCCAGCACTGTCACAAACGTCATCACAGATTTCTTCACATTAATTTCCCGAAGTCTAGGGTGCGATCGCTACATGACGATCAAATTACAATCCCCGTGAGAGCTTTAGTTCTCTCAAAACTGACAGATGTGTTACCTGTCTCCAAGGTAAATTACACACAGCTGGAGCATTTAAAGGGAATAACACTAGCTGATCCAACTTATGCGCAGCCAGGTCGTATCGATATTTCGCTCGGTGCTGACGTTTATTCGCAAATTATCCAGGAAGGTGTCCGGCATGGACGAGGAGATGCACCAGTTGCCCAACGTACAACCTTAGGCTGGATCCTGTCAGGCAAAGTATCCGTTGTTACACAAGAGGTTAACAACAGTCTTAATAAAAAATTAATAACACTTCTTAATACAATAGATTTAGAAAAGTCGCTTCAACAGTTTTGGGAAGTAGAAGAAGTCCCACATGGAAGAATTCAAACTGAAGATGATAAAGCATGCGAGAAATTCTTCGATACAGCTCACGTTCGAGACCATAACGGTCAGTACATAGTTCGACTTTCATTTGAAAATCAGCAGCCAGTTTTTGTGAAGTCTCGCGATAATTCTATTTCGCATTTAGTTCAAATGAAGCGTCGCTTCACTAGGAATCCATCTCTACGGGAACAATATTCAGAGTGCCTGAAAGAATATCTACATTTAGGACACATGCAGTTAGCTGAAACTTCAGAAGAAGACCATCGCAGGAACTCAGATATGTTTCCATTTTGCTACCTTCCACATCACGCTGTCGTTAAAGAAAGTAGTACGACTACTAAATTGATAGTGGTCTTTGATGCTTTAGCGAAGACGACTTCTGGTGAATCACTCAGTGATCATCTTCTTACGCGACCGACTATCTACGAAGATATGACAGAACTCCTACTTCGATGGAGAAGATTTAAGGTAGCCATCACCGCCGACGTGAAAAAGATGCACCGTCAAATCCGAGTGCATCAAGATGGCATCAAGTGTCAAAGAATAGTTTGGCAAAAGAGTCCAGATGAACATATCAAAGATTACCAGCTTCGAACTGTAACCTTTGGGATATCTAGTGCCCTCTATTTGGCAATGAAGTCTTTACATGAATTCGCAAAAGATGAACAAGAACAGTTCCCGATAGCAGCCGAAATGACGCGAAATGATTTCTACGTGAACGACTTACTGTCAGGAGCCGACGATGTTGAAGAAGCTATAAGTAAACAAGCCCAGTTAAGATCACTTCTGAAGACAGGAAAATTTGTTTTACGAAAATGGGTATCGAATTCGGCGGAAGTTTTAAAACACATTCCAGCAGAGCACCGACAAATATCACCTACTATCGACCAAAATGTAAACCCTGCTGATGACATCTTCACATTCAAGGTTTCATCAAAATTTGAGGATATAGTTCAGACAAAACGAGAGCTCTTATCTAGTATTGCTAAACTGTTCGACCCCTTAGTATGGGTTGCTCCAGTTATCATTAAAGCAATGGTCATTATGCAGGAAGTATGGCTGCAAGGTCTTGGCTGGGACGAAAAATTACCAGAGGAATTGCGTTCAAAGTGGGTTGAGTTTCGGAGCGAGCTAAGAGAGTTTCCGTTCCGCGGGTCGAACTTTGTGGAGCGGTGGGTGTTATTAGCAAGGTTAATGCGACAAATCAAAGTGGCCACCAAATTAGAAGCAGCAACAACTCAAGCATGGACAGACTCCGAAATCGTTTTGTCCTGGGCACGAGGACATCCCTCAAAATGGAAGACCTTTGGGGCAAATAGGGTGTCTGAGATTCGTAGCTTACTGGGAAGCACTAGTTGTAAGTATGTTGCATCAGAACAAAACCCAGCTGATTGTGCGACTCGAGGTTTGTGTCCCAAGGGTTTGGCCACCCATCGACTTTGGTGGAATGGGTCAAAGTGGCTACAATTTAATGAAGAGCCGTGGCCAAGGCGTGCAGAAATCACTAAAACTAATTCAGAATTGAAAATAGTCAACACCTTCCAAGTCAACGTAATGGATAAGAGCTTCCCCTTGTTTGAAAAATGTTCTACGTTAGGTAAACTGCTTCGATCCTCGGCTTATTTATTACGATTTATATTCAATTGCTCTCAAACAAAGGCGAAATGTACAGAACGGTGGATTACCACTGAAGAACTGACTCGAGCCACGCAATATCTGATTAGAATAGCGCAAACTGAGGAATATCTTGATGAGATACGACAAATACGAAACGGAGAGGAAGTAAACAGCAAAAGCTCTATTTTTTAACTAAACCCTTTTCTTGACAGCAATGATTTATTAAGAGTCGGTGGATGTCTAAAGAATGCGAATATCTCATTCGATGAAAGACACCCTTACATACTTCCCAAAAGGCATCGGCTGTTCCAAGAGTCATGGCACTAAGGCGTTCAAGGGATATATTGCGCTATTTATATGTCCAAGTGTCAAAGCAGTGCATCTAGAAGCAGTTAGCAACCTATCAACCCAAGGATTTTTAGCCACATTTCGTAGATTTACCTCGCGGCGGGGCTTACAGAGCGACATGTATAGTGAATGTGGAAGTAATTTTATTGGAGCAAATGCAATACTAACCCGAGACACTGACGACTGTTTCAATAGAGTAAACAAAGAAATCACAGAAGCATTGGCAATCAAGGGAGTTAAAAGGCATTTCATTCCACCAGCAGCGCCTCACATGGGAGGGCTCTGGGAAAGTAACATAAATACGACTAAAACCAACTTAAGGAAGATCTTGGGGATTCATTACTCACTTATGAAGAACTAAGCGTAGTGTTAACACAGATTGAAGCGTGTCTTAATTCAAGGCTGCTCTATGCTCTCAATTAAAACGCAAAAGATCTATAAAGCCTCCCTCCGGGTCATTTCCTTGTCGGCAATGCGCTGTTAACACCTCCAGAGCCATGCCGTATTAACTTAAATATCCATAGATTGGACAGATGGCAGTTTATACAACGTCTATATCAAGATTTTTGGAATCAATGGAGCAGAGATTATTTAGGAAAACTTTAACAGCGTCCAAAATGGGCAGTAAAAAAAGGAAATGCTAAAGTTGGAGACATTGTCCTTGTAAAAGACGAAAGATTGCCTCCATGCAGATGGTTATTAGCAAAAATAATCGAAATACATCCAAGCTCAGACGGCTTGGTAAGAGTTGTAACGCTGCGCACTAAAGACACTGAATAAAACGACCAATTTCAAAAATATCCATGCTTCCCATTAACGATAGCAAATAGAACTAACTTAAAGAAAATCCTTACTAAAATGAATCGTTTTCATGTTTTTTTTTTGTACTTGAATTGTAGAACCAATACACGTGAGAATAATGCTTGAAATTGAACTATTATAGACATACTCATTAACATTATGCGTAATAAGTGACTAAACATTATAACTGGCATAATTGTAGTTTGATTTAATAAAAATAAGACCTCAAAGCCTAATTAATACCTATTGAAACGATTCCAACGATAAAACCTGCAATTATACCTAAGCGAGGTTATCAATATCTAAGCTAAAGTCAAGAAAGGTGAATTAGAAAACTATACCTTTTAAATTCAACTCCCAATCCTTGTTTTTATCCTAATCAACGCGCTATAACGTCTTGTACGAGGACATCAGTCAGGGTATGCAAATGGAGTAAATGCCGCTACCATGCGTTGTCAAAAAACTATCACCTGGAACAATATTCATCTCTAAGCCGCTACCATGTTTAATTTTGTCCCATCACTAATATTTGTTTCATTACAGCATACTATTGCACATCATCATCCATTCAAGATTCTGCTCTCAATTTCATATCCAGTAAACTGACCAAAACGAACAAATAGTTTCGAAATCGGAGATTTCAACGCCGGGCAGAATGTTCAATCCGCGCACGGGGCTTCGATCGCTGGAGCAAGGCTGAATATAAACAACAAAGAAAATCGGCGTTCACCAATAGAAAACATATACATATCTGATGATCAGCTGAAAGTTATGCAACCCACTTTGAACTTTGCTACTGAAAAAGAAACATAATTAATTTTCTACAGTAATCGTTTCAATAATTTTAACTAACATTGTCCACGTTCGATGTATGCTGTGTGTAGAACAAAACCACAAACTTCAACTGTCACTGCTGTAGAAAATAGTTGCAAGGGAGTAATAGAATCAGGGACTTAGAGGTATAAACCCAGTATTGTGAAAAATTGCTTAATATCTCCGGTTATTGTACCAAATAGAAAGCTTTGTTTACACAATTACATAAAACGAATTATTAGCATGTTGTATAGATGTATTAATTTGTAATACTTTAAATTCTTTTTGATAATAGCAGAAAACTGAATTCAGAGGGTGATCGAATCGGGCATTTGAGAAAGGAGAAAAGTTTATATTAAGAATCGTATATAAGATCGAGATTAATGAATAAAAGAGTACAAAAATCATCTATCTGAAATGTTAGTGCAGTGTTTCATTTGAAATGAAAAAATGCAAAGACATAAAAAACTTTACACCACTTAATTGAAAGTGCAAACACGAGAAGAATTTGTAGCTACAATTGTCTTTCTAAAAAGCATTCAGCCCCAGAATGTTCAAGCAGGTATAGGTGTCTCAAATGCAAGAAAAGGCATCATACCGCACTTCACGAGGTCGTAAAGATAAACAATTTACATCCCACAGCTGTAGAGGCAAGCAATCTACACAACAACGATAATAATGAGGTCAAGCAAACAAAGCCAACTACCAGTA
This sequence comes from Dioctria linearis, assembly GCA_963930735.1. Classification (NCBI taxonomy): domain Eukaryota; kingdom Metazoa; phylum Arthropoda; class Insecta; order Diptera; family Asilidae; genus Dioctria; species Dioctria linearis. The sequence continues at coordinate 83,840,984 of OZ005740.1, forward strand.
ATAATACTGAATTGTCTCAAAGGACTCAAGCTTGTATGAATAGGGCACAATCATAGGCATTATTATCTACAGCTTTAGCTAAAGTGAAAGCTGAAAAGGAAAATCACAAACATTTCGATGTCTTATCGACTCAGGGTCCGAGTGCTCTTTTATTATCCAGGCTGCTGCTATAAATTACAAGCCAACTACAGATCTACAGCGGTAATTGTAACTGGACTAAATAAAAGTTCAATGAGCAACTTGGATAAACTTACCAAACTATGGTTACAATCCTGTGGCCCAAACAAGACAAAAATCGAGGTTCCAAAGTGTATGCGAAAATTGTACAAGAAGGAGTTGTGCAAGGTACAGACTCTAGTCCAGCAGCAATAAAGACAATTTCTGGTTGGATACTACTCGGGACTGCTCAGACAATGTTTGGTGGGATACTACTCGGGACTGTTCAGACAATTCTGGGAAACAGAGGAAGTTTCCATGAATGGCATCCTAACAAAGGACGAACAACTATGTCAAACCATGTATGAAAGAACATGCATTAGGTCAGCTAGGTGTCAAGTGAAACTACCTTTCATAGATAACACGATACCAATTTTAGCTAACTCTAGACAGCAGGCAGTCAGGCTTTTGAGAGCCTACAAAGGCAATTCTTAAAAAACTCTGACTTTAAATCATATTATGAAAAATGTCTAGATGAATATATTGAACTAAATCACATGGAGGAAGTAGATTTACCACAGGACCAAGAGCAGAATTACTACATTCCACATCATGCTGTATTTGAAGATAGCACCACAACTAAACTACGCGTTGTGTTTGATGCCTCTGCAAAAACCACGAATGGAATGTCGCTTAACAAGTTTCTACGAAATGGACCAACTCTTCAGCCTACGTTGTTTACAATAATATTAAATTGGAGAAAATACAAAATTGTAATGAATGCAGATATTGAGAAAATGTATCGCATGATTCAAGTACATCCGGATCATCAAACGTATCAAAGAATTGTATGGCGGCACCCAAAAACGGGCATGCTAACAGATTACAAATTGAAAACAGTGACCTTCGGTACCACGTCTGCTCCATACTTAGCTATCAGGACACTCCAACAACTAGCTGAAGATGAACGTCACAAGTGGTCTCTAGCAGCAGAAGCAGTATATCAAAACTTCTACGTGGATGATTTGTTAGCTGGAGCTGATAACTTGGATCATGCAAAGATTGTACAACATGAACTCATTCAAATGTTGAAATCTGCCACAATATCTTCCTCCAGAACACAGAAAGGTAAAAACGCATTTACATTTTCAGACACTGAGTCAATAAAAACGCTAGGAATTACATGGCATCCTACGCATGATTACTTCACCTTTAGAATTAAACCTCTATGTGAACCTGCAATTCTAACGAAACGAAGTATTTTGACAGGAATTGCATCGTCATACGATCCACTAGGCTGGTTGGCTCCCCTTGTGTGGTAGAAGCCAAAATCCTAATGTAGAATTTCTGGATCACAAACTCATCATGGGATGACCTTGTGTCAGAAACAGTTAGTCAACAATGGAGAACCTTTGTAGCCAATTTACAAACACTTGAACAAGTTCGCATCCCAAGATGGGTACAGTATACTAAAGGAGCACCTATGCAGATTCATGGATTCTGCGGCGCTTCATCAAATGCGTATCCTGCAGCAGTGTATATGCGAGTAGAGCATGAGAATGGTGAAATAGTGTCACACTTACTAACTACAAAAACTAAGGTGCCACCTATTAACCCCACAACAATACCACTACTAGAGTTGAACGGTGCCTTATTACTGGTGCAGCTAATTAAAGTTGTAGTGCAAGGCATGCATTTAAAAAAATTCCAATAGTAGCTTGGACGGACTCCACAATTGTCATGCAATGGATTAAAGAGCATCCCTCCAAATGGAAAATTTATGTCGCCAATAGAGTCGTAGAGAACCAAGAATCATTGAAATACAATCATTGGCGAGATATCTCATCAAACCAAAATCCAGCAGATATAGCATCACGAGGCATTTCATCTACGCTCTTAGTCTACAATAAATTATGGTGGCATGGCCCAACATGACTCACAGAAGTGCAGAAAAAATGGCCAAAACACACTCCAATTACAGAGGCAACAATACTCGAGCAAAAACCTCCGTTAGTAACTAGTCTGGTAGTAAATATAGAAGACAACATCCTGCTAATTTACTCGTCATTCACACGTTTAGTACGTATTTTAGCAATAATACAACAATTTTGCTACAATTGTAAAAATCCCAAAACCAAAAGGGTTCAGTTTTTCAATAGCAATGAATGTAAGCAAGCCGAAAGAACCATATTTCAGTTGGTTCAATTGTCAGCATTCCCAGAGGAATATCAAAACTATTTACAGAAAAAACCGTTATCTAAGGGCAGCAAACTCCTCAGACTAAATCCAATGTTGGATAATGACGGATTAATGAGAGTCGGAGGTCGATTAGATAATGCGTTGTTACCATATAGGAGGAAACATCCAATATTATTGTCACGAGATCATCATGTAACATTAATATTAATCGAAAAACTACAAACATTGTGAAATAAATACAAAGAATTTGTGAGAAAATAAAAGTGAATAAGAAGAACCTAAAAGTATATTTACTAGGAATACCTGCAAGTTAAAGGATAACCAGGTAGGAGAAGATATAGTCATATACACACATAAAAATATAACAACGACTCGAGTGATCATCTAAGAACTATATGACTTGTGGCAGGTAGACTTGCTCAAAATGGATGCCTACACACATATCTACTGACAGTCATTGACACCTTCTACAAATATGCATGGTAATTCCAATTAAAAGAAAAACTGGTGCAGAAGTAAGAGATGCCATGCAATCCATATTAAGCGAGGAACGAATACCTAAAAACTTGCAGACTGATGATGGAATGGAATTTTAAACAGGCTATTTAAAAATCTGATGGCGAAGCGCGAAATTTATCACTACTCTACAAGCAGTTTCTTCATAGCATCAATAGTGAATCGAATTAACCGAACTCTGAAGAACATGATGAGTAAGGAATTCAGCATAAATGGAACCTATCGGTGGATTGGTATGGTAAAGAAACTGACCGCTGATTGCAACGCAAAAACAACGAACATGAGGCCTCATGATATCAACGCCTTCAATGAGAAACAACTGCCTTCAACTGCATAAAATCACATAACAATTGTTGATTCTGCAAAGTATACAAACATATATTTGAGAAAACTACACACAGCTAAGTTTTTAAAATTGTTAAAGTTCAAAACACAAATCCCATTACATATCGGCTGGAAGATTATCAAGGAAATCCAATCACAGGAATTACGAAATTTAGCTGCTTAAAGTTAAACACCCAAACCTGTATCTCGTGGAGAAAATTTTAAAGGAGAGTGGAGATAAAGCTTACGTTAAATGGTTAGGATTTACATCAAAACACAACTCTTGGATTAATACAAAAGACGTTTTATAATTAACTGAAAAACAAACTATATAGCTATAATACAATAAATTTAAGTATAACTATTATGCATTCCTTATTTTACAATTATACATATCTTAGACTGTAATAGAATTAAAACAAATAACTTTAATAAACGAAATTATGACTACAACACATTTGTTATTTACAATAATAGGCTAAGACTTTATGCTTTCTGTGCTTGTTGCTTGTTGCTCTGGTGGATTTGAGTAATGTCCACATGGTAGAATATCTGTTGTGCCACTCATAATATACCGGTTGTTATCATGTGCACTCAAAGCTATCTTCTTTTGGCTGATGATGTACACATTGTGGTTACGCGATGGTATGCAGCTCTTATTTGCAGATAAAAGCCGCTTGCTATTCAGGCATTCAACGTAGTCTTGGAACTTGATATGCATCGAACAACATTTGTCTTTATTCCTTTTACTTTCTTTACAGTTTTGCTATCGTTTATGCGTAAGCTGTACATTTTCGAGCGCAAGCCTGCAAAGTCCTACATGATTTTCCCGTTCAGCTCATCCTTAATTAGACCCGGAATCCTTTTATTCATTAACAGTATATTGAAATGATTATTGTCACGGTAATATCTTGTGTCGAGATTATCAATATTTTCTACCATAAAGTCATGTAGATTTTTCTCTTCAATTTCTTTACATTTATCACCAAACTCGCGCTGCATAAAAAACTGTAATCAAAACCGTAGAGACATATTTTTGAAATTTCCAAAATCGTCATTCCAATATAGAGCGGCTTATTGAATAGCATTTTCAGCCTCCTTAATTTCACAACAATCTCATAAAATATTTTCGTACTGTGGAAGTTGGGCGAAGCAACCAGAGCTTTTTAACCATGGCGGCCTTCCCAGTTCACGCAAAGCTTGATGTTGCTATACTTTCGAACATTTTCCATGGTTTTACCAAAAGCAGCATTATTTATCTGTTTATAGCTGTCTTTTCATGATCGCTGGTAGCCTGTTTGGAGGTATTCAAATTAACGTATGGTTTAAGCCAACCTGATTGGTTTAATTGCAGGATCCGGTGTAGTTTTGTAGGATGAGGACATGAGGTTAAACGTACTTACCTCTTGAACTGCAGACAAACGACTGGAAAATACGAAACTATTGAAGAAATTAAAACAGAAGATCAATTTGTTGCGTTCTCAGTGAAAAATTGTTATAGTCTGCGGTCCCTGGGAGCGCTAAATGGTTCTTAAGCGTTACGTAAGCCGCATAAGTTAAAATGCTATACTTAAAAGGTTTTTCTTCATTTTTTTCCTTTTAGCCATTTCTTTCGAAATAAATAAAACAGTGACCGCTGTCAAACACACTTGTCGCGTCGAGCTCACTGTGTTTTAAATGCGACATTGTCGTCAACAATCACCAATGTGTCGCTTTCTTACATTTGAACAAATTTCATGAAAGAACTGTTACACTATCTGCCCATATTTAACGAAGTGCTTAGACTGTTCATGAAATGCTAAGTTACTTCAAATGTCTACGACATATATACCTTGTATACAACCACTATGAATTGAATGCAAAAACGAGGTAGTTGATATTGGACTTTCTGTGAGTTTTATTGAAGCTCATCTTTTAACTTGAAATTGAAACTTAGTTAATGAAATTTTACAAAAAAATAATGGTTACTTTTGTAAAGTTCCGACAAGTATAACGGAAGAGATATACCACAGTCGCCAGATTGAAAAGAAAAGTAATTATAAAAACTTTTCAAGAAAGCTTATTACAGAGTTTTGAGTTTAATATAATTTTTCATCCTTTTCGGTGCACTCACATTAATGGAATCTTTTCGAATAGAGCTTCAATATGATCCGCCCAATATAGTTCTCCGAAAGTACAAGATTGACTCCCTCTAATTAAAAATAGTTTTTTTTAATTATTAACTTTACAAAATTTTCTGTCCATTTTTCTATTGAAAAAATAGGAATCAATAAGTTACGGAAATGGTGGAATGCAAAAGCATTCCTGTAAGATAAACAGTTTCAGATAGTTCACTAGGAAACATGGAAGGGATGTAATTATGAGCTCGATACGTACACCTACGGGTTTGAAGAAAATTTCTGCTGTAAGTACCACAGTTATCGTTACTTTAGAGGTTCATTGTGTTCATTAACTGAGGGAATTTCATATATTTAGTAAAACAAGCAGGACTTTTAGTACTGTAGCTATCTGCTTATTCATATCTATACTAGAGCAACGTCTAATATGATTCAGAATCATTAAGGCTATTAGTTATCATTGGGGAATATGTATTCCAGCCGTTTATATCTTTATATATTAATAACGATGTTAGAATACTTGTTGACCGATTCATTAATTAGACGCACAATACTAATTTAATCATTGTATAAAGTTTGGTTCTTTCTAAGGAAAGTGACCTCTTAGTGACCGATTTAGTTTTATAGCTTAATGATTAAACTGAATGAACGTGTTATTGAAGATTATTGTTGTGCTCAGTAAGGTTGTCCGTATTTGAGTTGCTTTTTTTTTTTTAATAAAGTGTAGGTCTTTAAAATTATAATAAGTATTTTCGCGGATACCGCTGTCCCATATCTGCCCCTGTAAGTAACAACTGAAGTTATACCTAATAATGTATTGGTGATAAAATGGCAATCGATTTTCGTAGAATGTAAAGAGTAAAAGCATGGTTTTCCCCATGACCACTCAATTCATAAAAATCCTGCAACATCATTCCATCTACAGTTAATCCAATCCTGTCCAAAGCTTTGAAATTGATAACAATCGTTGTTTGCTTATTCGTTTAACTCTGCTTCAAACTCACACGGGATTGCTATAGTTTGAGTCTTCCGAGAGTGCATGACTAGATCACAGAATTAATAGAACACTAATCTGCAAACTAGCCAAATTTATCATTCTTGGTATTAAGATTATCTAGATTCTTGTGATGCTCGACTGTTGTTTTTTAAACTGATTTATTTTAATTTTTCGGATGTAGCTGTCAGTGATTAATAAAAAATTTTAATCAATCATATTATAGTCCTTTATTGGCCTAACGTTTCGGCAAACATCGTTACTGTCCCCAGAAGCTCTGTCATTTATCTATACAAGTACGTATATTTGTTTATCTGTTACAATAATACGTTAGGTCAATAAAGGACTATAAGATAATAAATTAAAACTTTGAATTAATCACTGATGTTTTATACTTGCACTGGCCGCGAAAGGAAACTAGGATCTCGTTGGGAAAGAATGTTGTCTCAATTTTACAATATTTTTGAACATTATTAATAGACTTAATATACAATATTCTGTAAGGCTGCAATCTTTCGTTGACATCTCGTTAACTAGTCGTCAAAGCATACTATCTGCTGGAAATAATAATGTTCTGGAATTCCCAGAATGCACAGAATGTCAAGGACTCAACAGATTACCGTCAAGTTAGTTAGGTGGGATCCATACTTTCAGTAGCGGCAGGAAAGTCAATTTACATATGTTACGAACTTGAGCTCACATGTTTCAATACGACTGAGCCACTATCAATTTCATTCTCATCTACTCTGAGATAATCTCGCCGAGGCATCATATATATATACTCGTATTTTCATCTGATAAACAAGACTGAATTCTTCTCCACTGTATTTCGAAAATAACACCATCAGCTTCGATTTCCTTCTGGATGAAGTTTCTGCCTGTATTTTGAAGTCCAAACCCAGCTGAACCTCAATAAGAGATTTAAAGGAAAAGTTTCCCAAATACTATCATGCGATTTTACAATTTAAATTTACGGCATCTTTGAATGATGTTAGCAGTGAAATAATGCATAATGGCAAGGAAGGAGCTAATTTTACGAGTGCCTCGCTAACAGGAAGACTAAGGAGGTTCATGTATTGAAAATGGAAATTGTCTTGTGAATATACCTTTGAGCCTGGATGTCATTGTTTTATCAGCAAACTGAATGCGAATAATTTGATCAAAGTCAGTAGCTGACAGCTACGGAAGTATTTAGTGTTTTTCTTAAATGAATAAATTGTCTTGTTTCCTTGCACTCTTTTTTTTTAGCTGGAAGGGCAGTTGTCATGCGACTAATTAATGTTTCAGCGGCACACAATATTTAAGATTTATTGATTTCATTTTTTTTTTTTCATTCCAAAATTATTATCATATTGATACTAATTTTGGTGAAATTAACGAATTCATAATTGCATTTCCCCTTTCTATGTCAAATTGGGGTCAAATTTCGGTTCCGAAAACCCAAACATAAAAAATCACATATTATCGCTTTTAAAGAACATTTTTTGTGCAATATTCTGGGGCACCATGGTAATTGGAATGACTGCACTTATTAACCAAGACTCTATTTTTTACTATCTACTAAAAATTAGACTCTATTCCAAACATGAGCCGTAATGTAGATAATCCGAATAATTACAGTTTAGGTTTAAGTATGAACAATGCTATCTATACATATATAGTTATGTACGTACCGTCGATTCCCCTGACTTTGGACCAGGGGCAGGAATCTGTAGCATGAGAATTTCAGATTTGAGAATTATCTTAAAACTTGCTAATTCTCCAGTTGCATTTCACTAATATGTTTGGAGTATTACGGAAAAGAAAGATTGAAATTCTGATCGGCTAGAACGGTGTTTTCAGTAAATTCCAAAATATTCCACATTTTACGGGGTGATAATAAATATACGGAAACAAAATTGTCTACACTTTTAAACTTTTCTAATTAGTTGATTTTAATTACTTACTTTTGTGAATTTAATGTGAAAATTCCTAGGTACAAATTTCAACAAAAGCAGACATTTCTCTTAGTTGAGAATTCTTCTCCTTACTTTTCCACTTGCGAAAAACCGGAGAATTTGACAAGTGGAGCAGAGAAATCAGCAATTCTCATTTAAAATTCGCCGAGTTACAGAAGTCCAAGTGGAGAATTCTGATTTCTCAAATTCTCCAATTTTCCGTATTGCAGAATCAGCCCCTGGTGCGCAACAATGGACTTCCGGTACCTTTTTTTCTTCATGGAAATTTAGTTACACGCATTTGATCGACAGTTTGGTGCTTGTTTCTACTTGTTTGTAAACATCCAGTACCACGGAATGCATCTCGTTGGCCCATCCCATACGAGTATTCTTGATGCAGTATGCGTACCGGTTTTCTAAGGAAGAAGTGAGAAGAAGCAAAGAGATATCTCTATACTTTGGAAAGATATCTCTTTCTTTCTTCTCACCTCTCCCGCAGAAAAGCTGTTTGCATACTGTATCAGGAATTCTCGTGTGGGATGGCCCGTTAGTAGTGATGTCGATTCCATGCTGAGTAGTTTTACTTATTAACTGGAAGTGCCGTTTTTGACTGACATTTTATCAAAATTGTAACAAAATTAATAAAGTGGTAAGCATAACCGAATGTAGAATATCCCATACATGTTATTCTTTTCTGATATCTTGACTTAAGTTATTAATTTTATCCATATTAGTATCGATTTTAGTTTTCGAGCTATCCATATATTAAAATTTTCAACAAATGAGAAATTGGTGCCCAACAAAGAACAAAAATTGTAATAACGTAAAAAGTTTTACAAAATGTGGTGTTCTGAAAATGGCTGAATATCGATCACAAAATGTACTATAATAGAAAAGATATCATTCTAAAAGTCAAAGAACCATCCAAATATCATCATCAAGGGATATTTAAAAAAAAAAACTGAAATTGGAGATATTTGGGGCAAAAATAAAAGAAAAAGAAAATTTTAAATACAAAAAAAATTTAAAACTTTATTTTATATTAAAATAATACATACATACCTACAGTCGTGCATTAGTATAAAAAATTAGATGGTAGGTACCTAATAAAACAATTTAAAATATTCGTGTTTTCGTGCCCCACTTTTGAAATTTCGCGCAAAAATTGTTAATGGTTGGGTCACCCAGAGTTCAACTTTGTAACAACACCATTTGTTAAATATATTCATAAAATACATTAGGTATAGTAAATTTAACTTTAGTACTTTTCTTTAGTGAAGATATCCAAGTTACCAATGACGAAAATAAATGGCACAGTCTAAATGTTTTAAGAAATTATAACCAAATATAACTAGAAAGTTGTCTAAAATTAAGGAAAACGACAACTTATGTATAATGCAATGATATTTAAAAATGGGTATACAGTTATTTTAATTGTAACATATTACTTAAACGAACGAAATTGAACAATGTAATTTATTTTTATATGGTGTAAGTGGTTTTCGTAAGAGTTTTCGCCTGAATTCCGAGAGATTTCCTTTTTTCGGAATATTCAGCTTTTGATCACAACAAATATGGCAATCCGACAGCACTGTGACATAAATGTTGAACGGCAGCAAAATGTGCTGTCGAAGTACCCGTTATTAGGCGTGTCATCAGTCGTGTTACATCGCTGTCGATACTTCTACTAATAGCCTTAGATGAACAGAAAAGTTTCGCTATAACATTGAATTTTGGCTATAGTAATTACATTGAAATTATAGATGGGTTCAAAAAGAGAACCAAAACCGACGAACTCCTTCTTAGGGCTTCCATATACACATATTTAAATTTTTTATATAAGTACTATAGGAAAACGGTTACATAGTTGCAAAACAAGTGTATTATTCCTTTTATATGTACTTACGCACTTCAGTAAAAGCTTTTTGGGAAATATTCTTTTTAATTCTGATATTGTTTTCTCTATGCTTGAAATAGGAAACTAGCTTTAACACAATATATCAACTCTGGTCGCAGTGTCCGCATGGTCCCTGTAGCCTAGTCGTCCTTACTCTTAATCTAAGTTATCTTTTTTTTGCATCAGGACCAATAAATAGCTGCAATGTAAAGGCCAGTCACCCTACTTAAATCACTAATCCAACCCTGCTTATTTATATAATAACTACTCTCTGACTCGAAAAGCCTCAATTCACAAATGCTAGACTTTTATTTTAGACGGAAGTATTCACAAAGTAAATTTATTTAATACAAATAATCCAATTCAATTGATCCAAATTAAACGGATAAGACATACTTCAAATTATTTACTTGTAATCGCGTTTTTTGTATAGAAGTAATAGTTCACTACAAGTCTCATAAATAATCACGAAATTTAGGTTCACCCCATTTTGCTGAAGAAAAGCCATAATGATCCAAGGACTTTATAAAATATAATGAGTTTTTCTGCAGGTAAAATTAAATTGTATCATTCTTTTATGTATAGCTTTTTTTTATTCAGTATTATGAAATACATAATGTGGGATAGAAATAGAACGAGCAAAATGACTCCAGAAAAATGAACTTAATTCCAAAATATTTTAAAAATGGTTTCAGTCAAATTTATTGGAGCGCTAAAGCTTTGTGGATTGAATTTTTAATTAAGAAAATGCAACCGCATCCGGAATAAATTTTTCTTAAGAATTTCATTTAAATATTTCAGCAACGATTTCACTTTAATATCTAATTTTTTTTTTTTATTTGAAAGCCTTTTTAATGCTGAGGAAAATATCCTCTCATTTTCAAAGGGGATATTGTTGTTGTTGTTTTTATACCCAGAAGATTTTTTTTTAAAACAAAATTAATAAAATATTTGAGTATTTGGAGAATTCTGTGACAACCATAATTTTAGGAATGTTCCGGGCTAATGGGTTCAATAAAAATTCTATAAAAAAAATCATATTTATTTTTGTTACTTATATCCGACAAATATATGTATGTTAGGAAGTCTGTGATTTAATTTATCTATATTCTGTTTCATACCACTGCTCTTGGTTGTCTCAAAAATTTTCTAACTTTATCTCCTTCTACGAAAGATCCTTGTCCGATTCATTTGCGCGTGGCTGATACAATCATAATTTTATTCTTTTAAATTGTTTATTGATCTACCATTCCTGATTTAGTATGTGGGATGCGAATGACGTCAGCAAATTTGTTGGCATAATATGTAGAAGCATATAATGAAAAGAAGAGAATTCAAAATTTTCCTTGATATTCACACAACTTGACGACCCGCTTGAACACGATTTATTGCCAAACTTCTGTGAACTCAACACCTTTTCACTTCACTCAGAAATCCTAAAAATCATTAAATCAGATAAATCCTCATATTGATATTGTCTACCACTATCATAATCATGAAGCCGATATTTATTACACCTTGTTCAATATTCTCAGATATTCCGAGAATTTATCCTTTCTAATTGCCATATCGTAAATGATATTTCACATTTCGTATACTTAGCTGTAACTACCTGTACTGTCGGTTTATCGCCGAGTCGTCAAGAAGGTTTCTTAACCTTGGATTGGAGATATCGAAGTGTCCCATAATGATCGTGCCAGATGGGATTTGTTTGGCGGTGATCATTACAACTGTTAATGTCGAAGCCTTATTTCAAATTAATTTCTATGAGCAATTGCTATATATGTATTTGTAAATCTCATTTAGAAAACGGGTCTAACAATTTTAAATAAATTGGCTGAATATATTATTTTATGGACAACGAAATCAATTTATATAGCTCCTAACTTTGCAAAAAAAATACTCATTACGATGTTATAGGTTTAATTTGAATTTTTTGCTTTTCTAACTTATAAGCCACACTTTTAAGATTTTACTTCTAGACCTTGATGTCGGAAATTGCTAGAAAAAATTAAAGAATGTTATGTTCAGATGAATATCTCGCCAACAAGGCTTATACTTCTGTGAGCAGGTGATCAACGAACAGCACTTTGTTAGTAGTTTGCCAAGTTTTCCTTGCACCGGAGATAAAGCTATTCCATTACAATTTCATCTCTAGCAAAGGAAAACACTGATTACTCCCCCGAAGATAGACACGATATGTGGGGGACGCGCGTATTTTGAAAGATTTCCCGTTGAGTGGTGATGACACAGAATATTCATATGGATGTGAATATACTGTACAGTAGCGTAACTATGTCTCCGTGGGCCCGTGTGCAATTACTTAATTTGGGTCCCCTGTACTTACCCACAATTTTAAATGCAATTAGATTTTCCAAACTAATTATTTCAGTCAGCGCCACTGACATATAATATGGATTTCTTAACTTTCTATTTCATGTGGGCTCAATTGCTTATGTCAAAAAAAGTTCTTACGCCGGTGACAACATTGAAAAAATCATTGGCGGGAAGTTGAAAAAATGAGCGCGAATAATGATCTCAGGTTGATTTGTATAGGAAAAAAGATGAATATGGAAAAATTACAACACAATTTTATAAGTTACGAATCAATTTATTCCCGAGAACCGATTATTACCAAAGTCCGTATAAAACTGAATTTTAGCTTTTTGAATAAATGTTACTTAGGGTTTCAGCGGAAACCGTCTAGACGTACAAAACAGAAATTTGTGAAAAACAAAAGTGGAAATTTTATGGAAAAATAAAAGTGTTTGGTTACATTTAGAACTTATGTTGTGTAAAAAATGCTTTATCAGATAAAAATGAATGGGAATAAAATTTTACAAACTGTGGGAAAAATATTTTAAGTAAATGAAAATGAAATAAATGAAATTAATGAAATTAATATGCAATATCTGAAATTATTGATTATGTTAGGTTGTATGTGTAGTTGGGAACGTAACTCCTCCCTTCTCAGTGTGAAGCGAAGGCCATCTGAGCGATCGTCTAGTTGGTGTTGATGTACTCTGGTTGTTATAGAAGATGACTGGAGGGTTTGGTACGTCTGGTCCTTTTCTCAGCCTTTTATAGATTTTATAGGTGCCACAAATGATAATCGCACCCAAACTGATGAGGATCATTGTTAAGTAAGAACGGGTATCAGATAACTTGGTTTCATTGGATAGGATCCTGATAGCTTCCATGTTTTCCATTGTCCAGTTGCTTAGTTCCTTGAGGCTTAGTTTTTCCATGACGTAGCTGCTATTGACTTCATTAATTAAGGTAGGTAAAATCTGTATTGAGTCCCAAAAGGTAGCTATTTTGCTTGAGTATGTTATATTGTTAATTTTTATTGTACAGTTGTTGAAGCTGATAAGGGTTACTCCCTTTAGCGTCTTGTTTTGTATGGCTGAATCACAGGTTGTGTCATCTAGGGTTGTATTTCGGCCGATGATGAGTAGTAAACTGGGTTCAAACAGCTGTATATTTTCCTGGACTTCGTTCTCGATCAATTTACAGTTTGATTTCTTGTTGTGTATAATATTTGGTACGCATGAGTCTGCCTCTATGTCCTTCAGTGAAATTTTTTCGGAGTACTTCATATTTTCAATTGTTTGACAAGGCTTATCCATATATTGGTACATGAATTTGTTTAGTAAAAGGAAGGGGGCTTTCAAATCTATGGTGTAGTTATCGTTAATGGGTAGTTCTTTTAAATGGTAAAGGGAAAAATTGTCTGTGGATAGGATAGGGATCTGTATAACAAATATTAAATTAGAGCCATTAAAGAAAGCTTGTATTTTGATGACTTCATAAATGTTGTCATCTGATAAAATGAATGTGTTTTGATTTCTCAATATTTCGTGAATGTAGAATACTTCCTCAGGGTGCAAAATGTGTTTTGATATGATATCTAACTTGGCGAGGATTATTGATTCTGAAATGTCTTTGAGGTGTTCGTTTAATAGCTCAATATCATACATTAGTTGTTCAAAGTATTGTTACAATTTTCTGTACGCTCAATAAAGTCGAAAACGAAACGAAACGCTGGCCAGAGGCAGAAATTGCAACACTTCCTTTCCTGTAGCAGCAGATGTAGCAAGAGTACGAATTGGAACTAGGTCAACAACCGTGTGGAACTAGGTCAGTGTACAGAAGCCCAGCTGGGCTCTTCTCCAACTGGGGTAGGTTTAGCGTTCACTAGTTGTTTGCGCTCTGCAAATTTTCGTGCACTTTAGTGAGAGCGTAAAATGATTGCTCTGCAGATATGTGCGAAGTATACGGGGAGGCTCACTGTGAGGCTTACTGTTCAGTGCTTAAGTGACAGCGTCGGGAATCCTAATGAGAATGATTTTCAAATCGGTCGGTATGTAAAATTAAGTGCGCGAGCTAATTAAATTTCGGTCCGTTTATCACAAAATCGAGTAGTTTGCAAGATAATGTATCTCGAGTGGTATATGCAGCATATAAAGTGTTTGGGTTGACGCGCTAGCGTAGGACGCCGTGTAGCTACGGGCCACTGTGCTGAGAAGATTTTTCTGTTTTTGGTGATATATAAACTTCTCGCTCGGTTCTTTGTGGCCAAGCGACTTATCAACAATGGATTTATTGCAGCAATTTCTACGAAATCCCTGGATTTGTTTTCCTTTGGAAAAATTGTTGGCAAATGGCGGACTTTACAAATGTGGTAAGTTTCGTGTGTGAGTGCCTCAGTAGAGAGAAGAGTGTGCTTTCAACGAGGGATTGAAAGACGGCCCGTGTTGAAAGCTTCAGTTGAACGTGTGAGTTGATTCAATCGGCTGACTGACATTCAATTCCGGCCACAGCGTTTCAATCTCCAATCTTTGTTACCCGAATAGCAATAACACACTTTCTTGTTCACGGAAAGAACTTTCTTACAGGTCCAGCCACGGACGATCTTCGGCTTTCTTTCAACACTTTTATATTACTAATAAAGTGCAGTAATGGGCGAGTAGATCAGCCCTGCTGCGATAAAAGAAAATCGGTACTCATCGCCATCTAATATTTTCCTGATACAATCCAGCCGGGGCTATTTAGATTTTCCACTTCACGTCTCCCGTAAAGTATTCCCGCTAAGCTCTTTAAATTTGACCTTTTTCGTTACACAATTAAACAAAAAATTCTAAATAACGTTGAGAATTTATTCCGCCTAGTTTTGTACACAATTAAACAAAAAATTCTAAATAAAGTTGAGGATTTATTCCGCCTAGATTTCTGGTCTGACACAAGTTCATTTTCTAACTAGAAAAAGACCTATCCTTGCGGTTCTATATCACCGTTTTTTTTTTGTACGTGAGAAAAATCGTTATTTCCCCACCTTTTGCTTAACTGGGTGCGATCGATTCTACTCTACTACTTCATTGGCTACTTAATTACTAACAAATTCGATTTTTTGTAAAATTCACAATTTTTTTTATTACATGTACTTATATCTATTTTCTTATTTTTAGAGATTTTGCAACATTGCTCTCCTTTGATGACAAAGAGCTGCCCTCAGCTCTATTCTAGAATACAGAGCGTGTCCAAGTAATCCAGCAATGGTGCTGATCCTTTGAAGCAGTCTGCCTCAACGCGCTTCCGCAGTCCAGCGCTGATCATTCGCTGCCATCAGGGTCTCGATGGTAACGCAGTTCGGGATCCAAGGGTTGTGTGACATAGACAAAGAAAAAGAAAATAATTAGACTTTAGTGCCAAGTATTATACCTGTAGAAAATTCAGGCATAGTTACGCAGGTAAGCTTTATTTTATGTATTCCTAAAATGTTTAACTTCGCGTAGAATCTATTCGTGCTGTCTTTGTTGTTGCTTTTGTTGTTTTTGATGTGATGTAAAGGGACGATTTTAGTGTGTTAGGTTAAGCCGTTGGCATTTCCGCTCGCGCACGCTAATATTTATTCGATACGACCGGCTTATCCTAACTCTGGATCTGGAGGTTAACGGAGCGCCTCCTACTTGCCTATTGGTGCCCGTATAGTTATAGCGCGCGAACCCGATCGGGATTGCATACGATTCATTTCGTTTAATGCCACGTCTTGTAAATTTTCGTCTCTTATTTAACGATAGGGTGCTAAGCGATTGCGATGAATAATAATCGGGCTTTTTCGATTTTCTCTTTTAATTTTATAAGTGACATCACTTAACTTATCTATTGCAGCATATGGGCCTTCCCAGTTTCTCTGTAATTTTGGGCATTTTCCTTTTCGCCTCTTCGGGCTGTATAACCAGACTTGATCTCCAACCTTGAAAGGGTTGGCGTGCGAAGATAAATCGTAGCGGATCTTCATTCTTTCGCTGCTTTCGGCTAGCATATTTCGGTTGCTGTTATGTACAATTTCTAGGCGTTCTCGCAGATTTTTTATATAATCAGCCATCGTTAGGGGCTGTTCCGTTGGGGGCGGGCCGGTGCACAGCTCAATTGGCAACCTCAATTCTCTCCCTAAGTTAAGTAAGGCTGGTGAATGTCGCGTGCTTTCATGCACGGCTGACCGATAGGCTAGCAAGAGAAAAGGCAGGTGGTCGTCCCAATCTCTTTGGTTTTCAGCTACATGTTTTGAGAGATAATCAAGAATTGTTCGATTGAAACGTTCCACCATTCCATCTGACTGTGGATGCGGGGGCGCCGTACGAGTCTTTTCTATACCAAACCTGCGTAGGACTTCTCGAAAGATGGCAGATTCGAAATTTCTACCCTGATCGGAATGGATTTGTAGTGGCAGACCGAATCGAGAAAAGACGTGTTTAATGAGTGCTTCTATAACAGTTTCGGCGGTTTGATCGTGCAGGGCTATAGCTTCTGGCCACTTGGCGAAATAGTCGATCACCACTAAGATATACCGCTTGCCTTTGGTTGTAGTCGGTAGTGGTCCCAATATGTCTATTCCTAATCTTTCGAATGGCGCGCCTACATTATATACTTGTAGTCTTGCTCTCTTTCTAGGCATAGGGCCTTTTCGTTCCTGACAAATTTTGCATTGCTGGCACCAATTCTTTGTATCTGTCGTACAGTTCACCCAGTAGTATCTGGCCTTGATTTTAGCAAGCGTTTTATCTATACCCAAGTGTCCACCTGTTCCGCTACTATGGAGATGATGAAGGATCTCTTCTTTTCTGGATTCTGGTAGAATAATTTGGTGTTGGACTCCAAATGCATTCGTAAAACATCGGCACATTAAGTCATTTTTGATCACGAGTGAAGGCCACATTGACCAATAAGCCTCGATTACTGGGTGGAGATGAGTGATTTCCTCACGTGGCGGTCGTTCGCCTTTCCGGAGCCCTTCTTTAACGACGCTAAGTTTTTCATCTTGCTCTTGTTGATTGGAGATCGACTCATATATAACAGTTACCCGAACCATAATTTGGTCTTTTTCCTCTAGTAGGGCACAATAGGGACAGTCTGACTTACAGCAAGGGCGACGGGAAAGTGCATCGGCATTACCATGCTTATTACCAGGACGATGTTGGATTTCGAAATCAAAACTCTGCAGGCGTTCCAACCAACGCGCAATCTGTCCTTCTGGCTCACGAAAATTCATGAGCCACCGCAACGAGGCATGATCTGTTCGAAGAAGATAGGGTTGAAAATTCGCGACCGCCTTCACTACTGCCAAAAGCTCTTTGCGGGTTACGCAGTAGTTTCGTTCTGGCTTATTAAGAGTTTTACTGTAATACTCGATCACCTTCTCTTCCCCATCCTGAACTTGAGAGAGCACGGCTCCCCATGCGTATTGGCTGGCGTCGGTGTCCAAAATAAACAGGTCTTTTTCCATTGGCTGAGCCAGTACAGGTGCTGTGGTGAGTTTTGTTTTTAGTATTTGAAAGGCTGACTCGCAATCTTCCGTCCATACATATTTGGCTTTCTTTTCTGTCAGAGAAGTAAGTGGTTTCGCTAGTTTTGAAAAATCTCTAATAAAACGCCGATAATAGGCGCAGAGGCCTAGGAATGATTGGACTTCGGTTTTGTTATTTGGCCGTGGCCAGCTTTGTACATGTACAATTTTATCGGGATCCGTTGATAGGCCTTCACTTGATACAACGTGTCCTAGAAATTTTACTTGCCTCTTGCATAATTCGCATTTTGCAGGGGACAGCTTTAAACCTGCCAATCGAAGTCTTTCGAAGACTGCTTTCAGATGTTCTAGCATGTCTTCTACAGTTTTTCCATGAATAATAATATCGTCCAAATACACCAGGCACACAGTGTAGGGGATTCCTTCGAGTACTAATTCCATCAGACGCTGAAACGTTGCGGGGGCATTGGTCAATCCAAATGGCATGACGCTAAATTCATAGAGTCCACTTCCAGTACTGAAGGCGGTCTTATCTCGGTCCCATTCATCCATTTCCACTTGCCAGTAGCCCGACTGGAGATCTAGGGTTGTAAACCATTGCGAGTCTCCCCGCGCATCTAGCGTCAGATCGATGCGGGGAAGGGGATATGAGTCCTTGCTAGTGACTTCGTTAAGCCTTCGATAGTCTACGCAAAATCTGAGAGAGCCGTCCTTTTTCCTCACTAACACCACTGGACTACTCCATGCACTCTTTGAAGGGTGTACAATACCCTGCTGGATCATTCCGTCCAAGATTGTCTCTGCTTCTGCTCTTCTTGCCAAGGGAATTCCGCGTGGTGGCTGCTTAATAGGCTTAGCATTACCCACATCAATTTTATGCCGCAGTATTGAAGTGCGGCCAATGTCGTCCTTCGAATGCGAAAAAATGTCCCGAAAGTTATTTAGAAGCTGCCAAAGAAGATTCTGCTGTGCGTGACTTAATGATTGCGACTCGATGCTACGTTGAAAGAGTTCGTTAAGTTCAGGGGACGTATTGATAGATATGGACTGATTTCTCTTTATCATTTTCGGCTTCATCTCCACATTACCAATGCACGTTGCTGCTGGAAGTACGATTTCCTTCCAAGATGAATTCATAATGCGGGCTAACACAATTCCGCTTTTACTTGATGACAGTGTTGGGACCAACTGGATATTCCCCGGAATAGCATCGCTGGGCGTAATTAGAACATCTGCTTCAGAGGACATATCGCAGGATAGCTTCACCAAATATTCTACTTCCGGTCGTATAATGATTTCCTGAACTGTCTTTGCTTCTAAATTTTTATTACTTATTTGTTTTAGGCAAATAGTCTCAGCAGCCAGGCGAAGAATTCCAAGACCCAAGTCTAATTTGCAGGCATATCGGACGAGAAAGTCTATTCCAAGGATACAGTCATCGGAAATGGCAGCAACGAAGGCAGCATGCTGTGTAGAAAATGTTCCTATTTGAAGTGTAATTTCTGCTATGCCGTCTACGTCGAATATTTCCCCACTCACACTTTGAATGACTGCATTTGAGGGAGTCAGTTGGATTTGCGGGTAAGTTTTATTTAATATCCGGGGATGAATAATTGTCTGACTTGCCCCTGTATCAATTATTAGTTTGCAGAGCACACCGTTAACAGCTCCGCTAATCGAAAGGCTACCCGTAGTTTCGGCGGCTCCTATTAGAATTTTTATTGAATCTGGGGCTATATCTCCCACTAACTTTGGCCCCATAAAGTCAGTGGGTAGCAATTTAAATTCAGCTGCTCGCTGACAAACTCGGCAGGTGGTGGGATGATAGATAAGTCGAGTTCAGCAGAGTTATCATGACATGTCTGGTCACATGGCCTTAATTGGAGATCATTCGCGGCACTAGGCTGCTGCGTGGCGAGAAGAGTACTGTAAGGTGGCTCCGCCTTGGTGCTCACATTCTCACCTGGTATTACGAAGGGCTCCTCCTGTACGTTATTAGACAGCACTGGGTGATGACCTTCTAGGCAGTGCTCCATGTCGTTTGGAGAGAGGCCTCTCAAATTTGTTGTATTACAACTGGCGGGCCTATTGGTAATGTTTCTACGGTCGACCTTTTTGCTAGCGGATGTCTCTAAATGAAAGGCTGAAGGTGGAGACGCCTTAGTTAGTGCTTTCCTTGGTGAGAAACGACTTCCTAAGACTGGCTTGCCTTCCGGTCCTGTAACGTTGATCGCTTCGCGTCGCTTCGTTCCCGCTACTATGTCGAACAAGATTATTTCGCCATCCTCTAGAGAAGCAATTTTGCTCTCGGGGTTAGTCGCTTTAATGTTAGAGCCATGTATGAATAACTCTTCACCGTTGTCCTCTCTGATTACGAAGCCATATCTACGCCGCACATTGAACCATTTCACAGTTCCTTTCATATTTCTTTTTAGAATGGTGGGTACTTTGGATGACTGTTTCATTGAGGGCTAGTTTTAATGGATGGAGGGTGGCTTGTCGTGTCCTTGTTGCATTTCTTAGCCTTTTGAGTTGAAGATTTTCGAAAAATTGAAGCCTGTTTTTCTTGTGAGTGTTTTCTGATAGTCTCGCATCTCAAAATTTGCGCATATGATTTTGGTGGAGCATGATTATTTGCTTCCAGGCCCGATCTTCGCTCCTTAAGTCCGGGCAGGACTAGTTTTCCGACGACTGACGTGAGTTTACTGTAGCCCGGTTTGCGTGTCTATTAGTTATTGTTGTCTCGGCAGGTCTTAAGTTTCGTCGGCTGATTCGGGTCGCATCACGACTAGCTTCAATTTTAATAGCTTGCGCTAAGGCTAGCTCTGAAGTCTCTGGGGCAGAATCACGCACTCTTCTTTGAGTCTCAGCGTCGGCTATACCACCCAGAAAATGTTCAAGTGCGATTCTGTTCCTGGCTTGTTCAGGGCAATCGCCAAAACTCAGGTATGTTAAACGTTGGATATCAGTAGCGAATTCTGTAAGACTTTCGTTCGATCGCTGTATACGGCTACGCAGTAGTATATGGGCTACTGATTGCTGGTATTCGTCACTAAAACGATCTGCTAAAGATTTACTTAAAACCTCAAAGTTCCCTTGAGTTTCATCGGAAAGGGTCTCATAAAACACTAGGGCAGTCCCTCGCAGATATGGGGCGAGATAAATTGCCTTGTGCTCGTTTGTCCAGGCATTCGCTCTTGAAACTGCTTCAAAGTGGCGTTTGTAGACTGTCCAGGGTTGCTTACCATCATAATCTCTCGGGGTCAAAGTGATTCGAGCTGGTGAAGCACTTGTAGTACGTTGACATGATTCCGCAGGTGTCATGTTATGAGCTTTAATCGAGCTTTGAGCCGGATGAGGGGTACTAGTTGGTCGTTGACATAATGACACAGAAGTAGACGGTCTCATATTAAAGGTGACCATGCTATCTCGAGGCTCTGGCATTATATTACTCGGCCTTGGGTCATCAAAGCTGATTAAATTTTCCGGACCGGTCATTGGACCTTGTGAGGGCAAATCAAAAATGGGTACCATTCGAAATGGCGGAGTAGGGAGATTGGGTAGGCTATCGATAGTCCGCCTAACTGCCTCCTCTTGTGTAACCTGTAAGCTACTTACTTTAGTGATGAGCGATTCAACTGCGGAGCTGAGATTACGAATTTGCTGCGCTTGTTCGTACATAAAACTTCCTAGTTGGTCTAAAGTAAAGGTAGACCTGCTTGCTTGAGAATCAAATTCGCACATCTCGGCATTTGATGAGTTTTTACGCTGATTATCCATACTGGTTTCCCTTAATGTAGTGTGGCACAGGATTCTTTCGAAGATCCGATCGCTAACCCCACACTTGACACCAAATGTTACAATTTTCTGTACGCTCAATACAGTCGAGAGGGAGATTTGCTAAATTTTCGACGAAACGCTGGCCAGAGGCAGAAATTGCAACACTTACTTTCCTGTAGCAGCAGATGTAGCAAGAGTACGAATTGGAACTAGGTCAACAACCGTGTGGAATTAGGTCAGTGTACAGAAGCCCAGCTGGGCTCTTCTCCAACTGTGGTAGGTTTAGCGTCCACTAGTTGTTTGCGCTCTGCAAATTTTCGTGCACTTTAGTGAGAGCGAAAAATGATTGCTCTGCAGATATGTGCGAAGTATACGGGGAGGCTCGCTGTGAGGCTTACTGTTCAGTGCGTAAGTGACAGCGTCGGGAATCCTACACAGAGAGAAAATTGTAATGTTATATATGAAAAATGAAATAAAATCAATTAAAATTTCAGTCGATTTTCAGCCTATTACACTGAAATAAAAATTACTGAACAAAATACTAACCTGTAATAATTTTTTTTACTAAAGTGAAATAAAACCTATTGTTATTAAGACAATACAATTTATTACTACACAATAGAATTTACTGTGTAACAATAAAATCGATTAACCCTTTTTAATATTAATTATTATTTCAAATTAATAACTGTCATTTAATATGTAATAAGACTTACTAAATTCAAATAATAATTGATATTAAAAAGCTTTAATCGATTTTACTGTAACACAATAAATTTCTATTGTGTAGTAATAAATTTTATTGTTTTAATAACAATAGGTTTTATTACACCTTAATAAAAAATTTTATTACACCTTAGTATTTTCGTTTCCCCTTAATCATTTTTCCCTTCCTTTTTTCCATCAATTTATGTCGTTTTTGGGCAGTAAAATACATTTTAATATGTAATTCAATTTATTTATTTAACTGAAATATTATGTATATATAAGTTTAACGTAAGTAGTAGTACTAATAAATTCAAGTATATATATATTATAGATATAGGTTTACAACATTTTAAATCTAAGATTTATAGAGGTATCTGCCATAATATGTGCTACTGTGGGAAAAAATTTAAAGTGATCAATAGGAATGCAGCAAATTTTTTTTAATTTTTCTTTAATAACATATGCATTAAGATGTTTATTTTTTATTGTTTTATAACTTTCCGATATCAAAATTATAGTATTTTTATGAATAACAATTTCTTTGATTCTATAAATAATTTTGGCATCCTCATTTTTTAGCATATAATAACCAACTTTATATACAGTTCCTTTATATATTAAATGTGTACACAAAACACAAGTATTTGGTAAATTGAATTGTTTCATTTCATTTAAAAATGGCTTTGTCATTATATCAGCTTCACAACCTTGTATTATTTTAATCATTTCTATAGCACAATTTTCTAGTATACGATATGCAAATTTAATGGTAAATTTAATAGCCAAAGAATAGCAGAGATTCACTCTGGAGGTTATAGACGTTGCATATGTTTTCCCTCGTTTCTTAAGGACCAAATCTCTTTTAGAGGTCCAGATCTGCGAATAACAGTGGAGTAGTGCGTCAAAAGGTGGGCTTTAGGTTTCAAGTGCTCTTGGAACAATTGAGTGTATTGTTTATTGTGCAATGCCACAACTTCATCAAGTTGTTTAAGATTCGCGTCGTTAAAACTTGATCTTGAGCATTCGTCCAAGAGAGTTTGCAGTAAAAGGAAAAACTGCCATACTTTATCATTATTTGGTACTAAGTCTCCAACAATTAAAGAAAAATACTGGACAAAGCACCACATTTCCACTGCTGAAAACATCAAATTTCTAGATTTTAAAAGCCTTACTTTGATTGGCAAGGACATATTTCTTGAGTCGATTTCGCCATAGTCAAATAGCTGTTTGCGATTATTTAAGTCATCCAGTGTGAAGTATTTAGAAGTTTCCGTGAAGTGGAGAATAATAAGGCTCATATCATTCTTTAACACACCTTCAAAAAGGTCATGCATGATATCAACGGATATATTATTTACAACGTGAAAATATCTCAATTCATTGAATATGCATCGTTGAACAATTCCAGCAGATTTACTATCATTGAGTAATAAATCTGCGTTGTAGTTTTCTATCGTTCGCAGTTTTGATTTTATTACACGTACGGCGCTTCGCGTTTCAAGTTTAGAGAGCTTACAAATTCGGCAAAAATACGTAGCAGAAAATGACCTGGAAAATCCTAAAATGTTATTAAGACCAAGATTATCTCCAGTCACCAAAGAAAGAATAAAAAAAATTGTTCGTGGTCCATCTGGCGTTTCTACCGTCAAACCATCGTTTTCTAATCGGGACAATATCGAAAATAGTTGATAAATAGACTCATCATTTCCATACTGCTTGATGTACTTAGTTTTGATCAACATTGCAATAAGTATGTTTTCTAAACTGGACGTTAAATGTGGAGGCAAAGCTGGAAAATTGAGGTAAAAAGCAGATATAGAATTCTGTCCCGAATGTGAGCCGAGAGTGTTATCTGGATCAAAATCATCGTTATAAAGAATAATCGGTACTGCGATTTTGTTATCTGATTTGAACTTATTATAAGTATTCCTCCAAGTTGAACTACTCAAAAGGTTACAGATGCTATTATTTTTTAAGTTTTCTTCTAAATTTTTCAAACTTTCTTCCAAGACGTTAGGAATTTCAAAAAATTTCTTAATTATGTGCATTATAGGCATAATAACACTTTTGCTTTGCTTATAATCTAGTGATGGTACACCTTTTTTTATAGTCTCTCCAATTTCAGAAGAAATTATAAAGTTTTGAGGCAACTTTAATAAGTCCATTTCTTGTAATTTTTATATTAATTTGTATTCGGTATTCGTGTGACAAAAAGGATTATTGGTGAATTCTGTTATAATATCAGGGAATGCGCCTTGATTTAGTAAATAGCTAGTAGGACTTGTAATATACGTTTTCACATCATCTACAATTTTTAAAACTTGTTTGCGTGGTAAGCCATTTTCACTGCATAATTTACTTACAAATTTTAAAGCGTTTGTATGAAGGGTATTAGAATCCGAAATAACACTTGAGGCATTCAATTTACAAATATTCTGGGTGGATGGTATAAGGCTAGGAGAACTTAATACTTCATTCGAAAGTAAGTTATGAGAAGTCAATTTTATGGCCTTTTCGTTACTACCATTTATAAAATTGAGAGTCGCGTTTTTAGGATTTATAGTCTCAATGCTATAACAAATATTTGTATGTACACATTTCAAGTGTTTTTTTAATGCATTGATATTTGAAAAAGTTTGTGGGCATTTACCTTGACCGCAACTGTATACTCCATATGGATGAAATCTGTGCACATATTTTAAATGATTAGAGTAAATATTTACAGAAACAAATTCAAGCTTACAACTAAAACAAGAAATCATTTTGCGTTAAAATTTGTCACTGCATTCAATATGCGTTATAAAGGAAGTTGTAATTGAAGACAATTTTCCTTGACAATTTAGAGTAATCTCATATATATAATTTTGCAGGATATTCCACACATTCCAACTTTCCTGAGGATATTCTAAATTTAAGACAAAAAATATTTTAAATACTGGGTCGATGGCAGTTAACATTGACGTTGTCTTATGAAATATATTATCCGAAATAACGAAAAATTCCGTCTCATCTACAGATACTTAATTTTAACTTTTGATATTTATCCTTAAGCTTATCGTATCTTACTTTGACCTCTGCATGGGTTTTCACTTTAAGTAATGTGCTGTCAATCGATGCTTGAATAGTTGGGTGCTAAAGCTCACGCTTGTTGTATTCACCTGGAACTTTTATTCGTTTTGATGGTGGTAGTATATAATGTAGCAAATTAAATATAGCTACAGTAAATTCAGCTACAGAAAAAGAAATCTGTTAAATTTTATGCCCATATAAAATACAGAGCTAAGGACTTACTAGTATCTGGTGCACAGTTATCAAGTATATTTAGAAGGTCCTTAGTACACTTATTTGCCTTTAGTTGTGATTTAAAAACTGGCACACATCTCTTTACAAAATCATCCCATTTGTTCAGAAGAAACATAGATTTAGATGGCCCATAGAGCGCTATAAAATCTAAATCAATCTGTAAACATAAGTTTCATTAATTCGTTTCAAATACAAATGTCAAAATGTATTTATACCAGTCGTGATGCCTTTTCTTGCGTAAGTAAATGCCAATCAATAAATATTTCGTGGGCAAGCTCTTTTGGTTTGTTTACAATCTCCATCCGGCGTAGTCCAAAAGTCGCATTCCACTTTATTTCGACTACCTCCCATGGATCACCTACACGTTTTAGCCAGACCTTGTCTGCTTCTTCTTCTGAGGATGCGGCTATATGAATAAGAAAGTTTATAAGGAAGCAAATGAGCTTAAACAAACTGGTTTACCTTTGACTGGTTCTACTGCAGTACTTCTTCCTTCAATGCAGGATACAGATGAAATTTCCGACGACTTCGATGTCTTGTAGTCGGCGAAAGTATATTTTTTTTCTTAAAAATTGTATGGTATTATTATACTTAGTATACAGTGCCCCTTGTAACGAAGAGCTTGTCAGCCGACAGATATACCTGCATCCACTTGTACCTGAATGCAGATACATGCCGCGTCCGACACCTCTTTGTTACAAAATCATCGCGGGATTAGCGTGGGTGGCTGCACAGCAAATATGCCGCTAGCGATCAGCCGGCTTGGGGTTGTTCTTGCCACCCACATCC
Source organism: Dioctria linearis (assembly GCA_963930735.1). Lineage (NCBI taxonomy): Eukaryota > Metazoa > Arthropoda > Insecta > Diptera > Asilidae > Dioctria > Dioctria linearis. The sequence goes on from OZ005740.1 coordinate 83,867,511, forward strand.
CTTGATGCTTGTTAAGCTGTGCATACTCGACAAAATAACGAGCAGACAGACGGACGGACAGTGAAGAAAAGAACTTGTATGTAGGACTACAGACGGACGGACGGACAAAAAAAAACCGAATCTATGCAAACTTCCTTCTCCTTGTGGAAGCTGAAAGCCTAAAAAGGAAGGAAGAAATTTTTTTTATCAAATGCTGACAGAGAAAAAAAGGAAAGAGAACGAAGACCTCAGCAACGCCGAACAAGTGATTAACACCCGGAGACAGAGAAACGTAGAGATTGAGAGAGAGAGCGTGGACTCCCGATGATGATGGAGTCCTGCCTGGACGTAAACGGGCCCATCGCCCCCATCCACCCTGGCTAAGACGTCGCAGTGCAAAAAGGAATACTTAGCCCCAATTATGCGTGTGTAGACTACAGTTAGAAATGTAGTAACGAGCGCTGCTGCGGCCACATCATGCCCCTACTTTCCTCGTGCTGCTCCAATTAGCTCTTCATCTCGGCCCTAGAATGGGTATGACTGCCAGATGTCGAGAGAAACGCAAGAAAAAAAAGTAGGAAGAGGGAAGTAAAATTATGCAGGCGTTGCCACAGCTCCATATAAAGCAGATTTTAGTTATTTTCTTTCTCCTCTGTTAGCAAATCGCCATTTACCTCACATAACTTTGGTGATTCATCTGAAGTTATTAACAAAAAAAAACCAAACTTTCTTTCTTAACCTTAATAAATATTCTACCCTACTTAGGTCGTGCACGCCGTCCCTACTTAGTTGCTATGGGGTGTTGGCCCATGGCCGCAGAGATTGAATTCACAAAAAAAAAAAAAAAAAATAATGATATTAATAGTAACAATAGGAGATCTTTAAGTATTTCGACACAAAAAAAAATCGTATTTTAGAAAAACTAAAGCTAAGTATTAACAAGGAAGAAGAAAAGCACAAAAAAAATGCAAATATCATAGGCTAACTGACCTTATCACATCCATACTTAGTAATTGGCGACTTGCAAATCCTGAGGGGGGGGGGGGCGGTGTTACTATCACCCCGCCTTTCCTGTTCCGATCGATCGCTCCACTGCTTCCTCTCCTCTTCTTCTTCAAGTTGGTGCCGGGGCGCAAACGCCCTTGAAAGAAACTTCTTACAAACAACAGGAAGCTTTAACTGCGCTGTCTATGCAGCGTGAAAATATACTGTACTAATGACGCACAGGTAAGTCTTATTATAAATGAAATTGCTGATAAAATTCATGAAAAGAAACACTTTCTTTATAGATCAAGTGCAAGTTTCAGCATATATGACGCACAGGTAAATTTTATTATAATTGACGTTGCTGATAAAATTCATAAAAAACACTTTCTTTATAGATCAAGTGGAAGTTTCAGCATATACGACGCACAGGTAAATTTTATTATAATTGACATTGCTGATAAAATTCATAAAAAAACACTTTCTTTATAGATCAAGTGGAAGTTTCAGCATATCGACACACAGGTAAATTCTATTCCAATTGAAATTGCTGATAAAATTCATAAAAAAAAAACACTTTCTTTATAGATCAAGTGGAAGTTTCAGCATATACGACGCACAGGTAAATTTTATTATAATTGAAATTGCTGATAAAATTCATAAAAAAACACTTTCTTTATAGATCAAATGAGAATTTCAGCATATACGACGCACCACAGGTAAAGTTTTATTTTCATTGAAATTACTTATAGATCAAATGAGAATTTCAGCATATACGACGCACCACAGGTATAGTTTTATTTTCATTGAAATTACTGATAAAATTCATAAAAACTTTCTTTATAGATCAAGTGAGAATTTCAGCATATACGACGCACCACAGGTAAAGTTTTATTTTCATTGAAATTACTGATAAAATTCATAAAAACTTTCTTTATAGATCAAATGAAAATTTCAGCATATACCACGCACCACAGGTACAGTTTTATTTTCATTGAAATTACTGATAAAATTCATAAAAACTTTCACAGGTAAAATTTTATTTTTCATTGAAATTACTGATAAAATTCATAAAAACTTTCTTTATAGATCAAATGAAAATTTCAGCATATACGACGCACAGGTAAATTTTATTTTCATTGAAATTAAAAAAAAAAGGTAAATTTTTTTATTATAAATCAAATTTATGAACACGAGTGACTGTATGAAAAGAGAAAACTTAATCAAAAAAAAACTCCCGCCGGCATCTAGCCAAGATGTCACGCGCTCAACCACTGTCCAATATCAACTAACTCACACTCGGCGCGGTCCCCCTACATTCAATCGTCCCATCGTTCAACCCAACCGACAGCGAGCCTCTCGCTTCTTTCCAAATTTTTCATGAACGACAAGCATTTGTGCTGCTGTGGGCGCAAATTTTTGTGAAATTTTCGAAGGGCTTGCTGTACTGCATTGTCTGATGGTATCGTTCGATGCCTTACAGCTAGGCGCATTACAGTTGCTTGCCTGGAATGTTGGCTGGCAAACGGTAAGATGCATCGGAAAGATTCTAAATTGCGCGCGTTCTGCGCAAATTAGAATCTTTCCGTATAAAAATATTATTTTTTTGTTTTCTCTTTTTAGGATTTATGCGGAAGATTGTGATTTGTGCGGAAGATTGTGATTTGTGCGATTTATGGGAAAGATTTTAAATTGCGCGTGTTCTGCGTAAATTAGAATCTTTCCGAATAAAAAAAAACAAATTTTTCCTGTTCCTTGCGTTTTTTTTATGCTTTCCTAAAGCCTAAAGAAAAGTAGCGTGCAGGCAAAACGCTACACTCTCTTGCACGACCGCTTGCATCGGCAGGGATGAAATAACTTTCCTATGAATATTTGATATAATAATGATAAATTTTGAATTTTGCCTAGATATTATTAACCTTTGATTCGAACGAATTACAATTTTGTGTGAAAGAATGGATGCTTCCTTTGTACCTATATGTATTTTATTATAAACGAAGTAATCAACAACACATGTAATTAGTTTTTTGTTGTATAAACATTCGTCACGTCCACTCCTTTTGGAGATGACAGTAAAATTTGCTCTATATTCTGCAACATTGACATAATACATTAAAATTAAAATTTTTATAAATTTTTATATATGAAATTTTACAATTATTTCAATTGATGATATGACAGGCGAGGAATCTCTTGATGTTGAACTTGACGGAAATACCCCTGGATTAGAATTTGTCAGCCACTTTTTTATTTCGCCATTGAATGACGTTGTGGCTGAAATAGTTTCAGCAACAGAAACGACAGAAAAACCCTATAGGACGTAGCAAATAATAAAAGAAAATTTTTACTCTTCAAAATTCTTATAAACCTGTTCAACCCTCCATTCTGCCAACCTTCCTCTAAATTTGATTTTTTCAGCTATATTCGACGCGGGTAGTAAACTATCAATATCTTTTTCCGTCATATACTTCAAACATTCAATATCGATCTTATTGTCTAAAGAATTCACCAATTAAATTAAATGAAGTTATATATATTCTTAAAAAGATTCCATATACAATATCTCAATAAATATCCTGATTAACACGATTTCAATATACACGAATCTTCCGTGAAAATAAACTTCCGCATTAATTCAGGGAATATATTCATTGAAATAATTTCTTTATTTAACTTAAAATAACACCTGAAAATATATTCTTTAGTTGCGGCAGATTCCACTTTTCCAATAACTGGCAAACTTCTACCTCAGAAGTATTTTGGTTTTCAAAAGGAATAACTGATTCTATTATTACTGATACTATTATTTGCCAAAACAAAATAATTTCCTTCTACATTTTGAAGGAAATCAGTTATGTTCATATTTTCTGCATCACAATCGCCTTCCATTTTCTAAACAAATATTTTATTTTCTAAAGCGCACGAATTAAAAACTTGATTTCCGATAAATGTATAACAATTGCCCTTAGAATATCAAAACTTTGATTATCTCTTTGTAACACACTGCTTGTTTTTTACTCGCTATAATTTACCACTGCACAAATTCTCAAAAACTGTAACTATAGATCCGAAAAGACGCACGCACGGTTATGTGATGAGAATAACACATACCAATTTTACACCACATTTCGAAACTGTAAATTTTATTGTAGTTGCAATAAAAATCATCAAGCTTAATACATTTTATTATTTCGTAGTAAATTGTATTACATCTCTGCAATAGATTTTATTGGGCTGCAATAAAATTTATTACAACAAATATTTTATGTATTGTATTTCATTACATGACAATATAATCTATTGTAGTAGCTGTAATAAATTAACTTATTGCAGATAATAAAATTTATTGCTGATAACAGTTATTATAATTTTAATAGCATTTATTAAAAAATAGCTTAATTTATTAAATATGTAATAGAATTGCACAAATTTGAAAATTTTCACGTTATTGTAAAATTTACTACTCCAACATAATAGATTATATTGTATCTATTCTCTGTGTGTAATGAGAATGAATTTTCAAATCGGTCGGTATGTAAAATTAAGTGCGCGAGCTAATTAAATTTCGGTCCGTCTATCACAAAATCGAGTAGTTTGCAAGATAATGTATCTCGAGTGGTATATGCAGCATATAAAGTGTTTGGGTTGACGCGCTAGCGTAGGACGCCGTGTAGCTACGGGGCACTGGGCTGAGAAGATTTTTTTGTTTTTGGTAATATATAAACTTCTCGCTCGGTTCTTTGTGGCCAAGCGACTTATCAACAATGGATTTATTGCAGCAATTTCTACGAAATCCCTGGATTTGTTTTCCTTTGGAAAAATTGTTGCCAAATGGCGGACTTTACAAATGTTGTAAGTTTCGTGTGTGAGTGCCTCAGTAGAGAGAAGAGTGTGCTTTCAACGAGGGATTGAAAGACGGCTCGTGTTGAAAGCTTCAGTTGAACGTGTGAGTTTATTCAATCGGCTGACTGACATTCAATTCCGGCCACAGCGTTTCAATCTCCAATCTTTGTTACCCGAATAGCAATAACACACTTTCCTGTTCACGGACAGAACTTTCTTACAGGTCCAGCCACGGACGATCTTCGGCTTTCTTTCAACACTTTTATATTACTAATAAAGTGCAGTAATGGGCGAGTAGATCAGCCCTGCTGCGATAAAAGAAAATCGGTACTCACCGCAATCTAATATTTTCCTGATACAATCCAGCCGGGGCTATTTAGATTTTCCACTTCACGTCTCCCGTGAAGTATTCCCGCTAAGCTCTTTAAATTTGACCTTTTTCGTTACACAATTAAACAAAAAATTCTAAATAACGTTGAGAATTTATTCCGCCTAGTTTTCTACACAATTAAACAAAAAATTCTAAATAAAGTTGAGGATTTATTCCGCCTAGATTTCTGGTCTGACACAAGTTCATTTTCTAACTAGAAAAAGACCTATCCTTGCGGTTCTATATCACCGTTTTTTTTGTACGTGAGAAAAATCGTTATTTCACCACCTTTTGCTTAACTGGGTGCGATCGATTCTACTCTGCTACTTCATTGGCTACTTAATTACTAACAAAATCGATTTTTTGTAAAATCACAATTTTTTTTATTACATGTACTTATATCTATTTTCTTATTTTTAGTGATTTTGCAACAGTATTGATGGAGTACAAGTTCTATATTCAATCGCTTAATTTTATTGGCTACGTTTAATTGATACTCTTGAATTTCTTGTTCTGCATTAATATGTGTGGATATATTATTGAATCTTTCTATCATTCTTTCGTTTAGGATTATTTGTTTGTTAAGCTGATTTTTAATATTGTTTTCATTTGTACGTAATGATTCTAAATGATTACTAATTTCCACATAGTCATTGTGGTCTAATTTTCCAGTAATATCTTTTATGATTGTACCTAATCCATTTATTAACCCACGTTTTACTTTATATTTTGGGACGATTACGTCTAAATTATGTAGAAATTTATTATATTTGCTTTGCAATATTTTTGTTTTTACAGTATATTCCTTTTGGTTCCCTGTTTGATTTATTAAGTTATCTATATTTCTGCCAATAATTTCCACATTAACTTGGTATTCGGTGATATTTATTATATGCAACATTTTAGAATAATTTTCAATTAACTTGGCGTTTCCTAAATTTAAGGAAAGTAATCCCTGGTTTTTGCTCAAATCCTGAATGTTTAATCGTTGTCCTTGGGCGTTGTTGGTAACCCTGAAAATTTACGTTTCGTTTTAATCTTTTGTTTATGAACTTTTCTTTTATTTGAGATGACAGTAATTTTGTTATTTTTAATGACTTTATGTTTCATAAATTTGGGTGCTAATTTATTACGTCTATTTTCGTATTCAAAAATTATTTCATCTGTATCAAAATCCGGCGGATCTTTCCGATTTTTATTCAACCTACTAATACTATTTTTCTTAATTTTTTGACTTCGTTCGTGTATTAAATTAGCTAATTTTTCATATTCCTTTTTATGGGCTTCTAAATAATCCTGATTTGTCTGTGAAGTTGATTTTGTGGGAAATAACGAGAATTTTTTATAGTGACCTGTTATCGTTTCTAATGGTGTTAGGTTTGTCGAAGAATGTATAGAGTTATTATATGTTAGGATTGCTTCGTCCATAATTTCACTGATTGGTTTAGTGCTATTCTGGCTATGAATTATCCTAATTATTTCAGTTATCGTGGAATGTAACCTTTTTATGGGTGAGTTACCGGTAGAATTCTTTGCTGATGTCAAATGGAGTTCTATGTCGTATAGTTTTAAAAAATCTGTGAATAGGGTTGACGTGAATTCAAGACCATTATCATAAATTAATTTTCTTGGGATTCCGTGGTGTGAAAAGAAATGTTTGAGACACTGGATTATATTTATACTATTTCTATTAGTTAATAAATAGGCACTAGCGAATTTGCTGAATTTATCTATTATTGTTAGAAAATTTTCTTTGTAAACTGAATAAATGTCTATATGTACAATTTGTAGAGGTTTGTTTGGAGTTTCGGATAATTCGAATTTTAAGGGTTGTCTATTCAAATTTCGCAATTATTGATTATTCTTGTTATGATTAATTTCATCTTTGGAAAATAATAGGTTCTTCTTAAATGTGCTAGAGTCTCGGTAATCCCTCTGTGATTCGATTTCTCGTGGTAGTCTTTAATTAATTTTTCCTGTTTATCCGCTTCTGCGATATCCTGAACCATTGTCATGCAACGGATTAGCTTTATCCGTCCATTGCTAAATAATTTTGAATATACTTGTTGTTAAAGGTATTATCGTCCGTGATTATAGCGGTTAGTTTTTTGGGATTTGTAAAATTTTTAAGAATGCTGATTATGATAGTCTCATTGTCTACATCATTCTGCCTAAATGTATGCCTACGTTTAGTTTTAACGATTATTTTAAAAGATTTTTGTTGCTTGGATAAGCCTTCAGTTTTTTCTATAATTAATTGATGAGAGAATTCGTTCAGATGTCGTTCGGAGATAGGAATTCCATCCTCCAAATTTTCTTCTCCAGAATGTACAGTTGTGTAGTTGCAATGTCATTCACATTATTCTGTAGAGGTTCAGATACATTGATCCCGATTCGAGATAGAGCGTCTGCATTAGCATTTTCCTTACCCTTTTTGTAGACAATATTATCGTCAAATTCTTCTAGCTTCAAACGCCATCGAACCAATTTTGAATTTGGTTCTTTTAATGAAAAGAGCCAGTTAGAGGATTATGATCGGTTATGATCTTAAATTTCCTGCCAAATAAATATGGCCTATACAATGGCCCATACAATGGCCAAAAGCTCCTTTTCGATAGTACTGTAGTTCTGGTCTGATTTATTTATTGTTCTACTTGCGTAGCAAACTGGCCTATCAGAACCTATTGGACCTTGTGATAATATAGGTCCAATGGCTACATTACTTGCGTTAGTTGTTAAATTAAATTCCTTGGAGAAATCGGGGTACTGCAGTATAGGTTCGTTACATAGAATGTTTTGCATTCTTCGAAACACTATAAGTACCGAGAGTCCAGTCTTATTTGTTTGTCCTTCCTTAGACATTCGGTTAAAGGTTTGGTGAGTTTTGCGAAATCTCTAATAAATTTTCTGTAATACCCTAATAGCCCTAGAAAGGATTTTATCTGTTTAGGTGTTTTTTGAACTGGAAAATTCTTTATAGCCTTCATTTTGTCTGGATTTGGTTTCACACCATTTGGGGTGACGATATGACCAAGAAAAGCTATTTCTTTATGGAGGAGTTCTGACTGGTCTAGTTGGACTTTGAGATTAGCATCCCTTAGTTTCTGGAAAACCGCAGCGAGATTTTCGAGATGCTCTTGAAGTGAGGTTGAAAAAATTATAATGTCGTCCATGAACACCAGACAACATTTTCCCAATAAGTCACGATGCACGTTATCCATTACCCTTTGGAATGTAGATGGGGCATTTTTGAGCCCAAATGACATTCGTAAAAATTCATAATGGCCATTTTCTACAGTGAAAGCTGTTTTAGGTATGTCTTCAGGCTTCACTTCGATCTGGTGAAATCCGGATGTAAGGTCGAGTGTACTGAAATAAAGGCTTTTCCCCAACTTATCTAAGATTTCAGTTATGTTGAGTAAGGGGTACCTGTCATCTATTGTTTTTTGGTTTAATTTCCTATAATCGACGACCAAACGCCACTTTTGCTTCCCACTGGCATCGAACTCTTTTGGTACGATACAGATGGGCGAGGACCAAGGGGAAAAACTAGGACGGATGATTCCGTCACTAATCATCTTTGAAATTTGTTGTTGAACTTCTTTTTTATGAATCTCCGGATATCTATACGATTTTGTATAGATGGGAATGTCGTCTTTTGTCTTGATTTCGTGCTTTATTTGGTTTGTGAAGCTTAGATTTTGTCCTTCTTTAAAGAACACGTCCTCAAAACGTCTGCACAATTTAATGGTTGGTTGGTCTCTTCGCTGTTTAGATGATCAACGCGGATCAACCTGGATATATCTACATTGGCTTGTGAGTGTTCCCTATTATTAATTGAAAAAATGTGTATTTCTTAGAACTGGTTACGACTAAGCGGCTCAGATTTTATTGGTTGTTCGACTACGAAATTTTGAGGAGAATGTGAGAAGTTGATTACTTCTACATAAGAATACCACTCGTTAGCTCGGAAAATACCTTCTGGTATCCTTAATTGCTCCTTTATTTCTACAGGTTTAATATGAACGTCTCCGGATTTTACATCCACTGGTAAATGAGCTATTATCTTACTGCGAGGTGGGACAGTGTACTGTTTGGACATGTAGTTAGGTTTATAAATCAAAGGTACTGTTGTAGTTTTTGTTTTTAAAACAGAATTGTTAAAATCCAAGGTTATTCCTAGCTGTTTCATTATTTCTAATCCGATTAGTCCGTCGAAATAATGGTGAAATTTAAATAATAGAAATAAATGTGAGCTTATCCTTGGTTCTGAATTCCCTAAATGCGTTTAATATAATTTTCTTATTAATTGAATGGGTGTTGAAGGCTGTTTTTATTTGTACTGGTTCTATTATTTCTATTAAGTGTGGGATTTACCAAATCTGGATTTATAAAAGACATATTGCTTCCTGTGTCTATGAGAAATTTCAGTGGAATTTTATCGGACCCTAGGATGTGAATGTATGGTAGAAGATATGATTGGTGGGTGTTAAAGTCTGTGTAACCTGTTTGGTCTCCGAGGCAATTGATGGAAAATTATTCGTCATCAATTTCGTTTTTAATTGATTCCGTTGGATAGGGAAGTTCGTCCAACTTTTGGAAGTATCTGTTAAAATTGTCGTTATTATAGTTGTTTTTGATTATTAGGGTGATCTATCTGAGTAGTTTGTTGTAATTCATATGTTGGGTTATCATAAAAGGTAGAAGGATATTGAGGTATATTGCATTGCTCTACACTAAACAGTTCTTCGGACACAAATTTGGGCGAGTGAGATGATTGAGGAAAATTGCTAACTGGGTTCTTAGCAAATTTCAAGTAAGTGTTGCCGCTGGAAGTCTCCATGGGTTCTGGACGATTTCTAGAGGTCTGATTGTAATTTCTGTTATTCTGATTATAATTATTAAAGGAATTCTGTTGAAATGGTTTTTGATGTGGTTGAATGTTCGGTCTTTGGGGGGGTTGGAAGGCTGGTCTATAGGGCTGCTGAAAATGTAAACTTTGAGGTTGCGAAGAAACTGGTCCTTGTACTTGTGAATTAAATACTTGGTGTTGCATAGCTAAATTCAGAGTAGATAGGTCTGATCGGTAGTTTTCTAACAGTATTCTGTCTAAATGGTTGTGAATTTTTTATGTAATATGTGTTTTGCTCTGTTAAGAGTAATTCAAGGCTTGTGCTAACGAAATCGGTCGCATTGCTCTGATTGTAGAACCAAGGGTTCTCTTAATCCCGATAAAAAGGTGTTTAAGCACATTTCCTGATACAAACTTTGTTTTGAAATTATAACGTTACGATCACTTTCGTGAATTCTGACGTGGTTTGAGATAGTTGAAAGTATTTCAATAACCCGTGAATAAAATTTTTCGACTGTATCTGAATTCTGTCGCAAACAATGCAAATCACTTATAAAGATTGTTTCATTCCATTTGTCGGAGTAATGCGTAATCAAATTAGTTTTAATATTCTCCCATCTTGTTGGTGTGCCATACTTATTCAGCATTTTGCATCGCCAATCAGTTTATTTCTTATGGCTCTCAAAATAATTTTAGCATAATTTGTTCCATCAATTCCAATCATTAGCCCTAGGATTTCTTCGACATTGTCAATGAAATCGAATAAAGATCTCGGATTACCATCGAAATTAGGTAGATCTTTAATGGCATCCGGAATTTTCAGGTATGTAAGAATTAGACTAACATTAGCACTATTATAACTATTACTAACACCAGGCGTATCACTATTATTACTGGCATGATTTATATTTAGATTACTGTTATCGCTAACGGCATTATTATTATCAGAGGTGTTAATTCCTTGATTAATTTGATTTTCCGTTTTAATACAGAAATTATTTTTCACTTTTTTATTATTCAATTCAAGTTTAATTTGACTTAAATTACTTAGATCTACACTATCTGAACTATTTTCCAATTTATTTTTCAAAGAAATTTCAGAATCAGAATCGGAATTATAATTAGAATATCCGTATACCGCGGCGATATCTAATGGCTTTTGAGTAGTGTACGGCGCTTTGGGATTTGTTTGCTTTTTATAATTTGATTTAATGAAGAAGGACATGATGAGGGATGATTAAATGTATCAATATAGGACTTACCCCAGCATAACAATGATGATGTACCAAATAAACTGCATTTCACTTTTATTCGTATGGTTCTTGAAGCTGAAGGTTTGAAATCTACCAAACAACGATATACTCTCGCTATTGTGCTTCTATCCAACTATAGTCGTTTAGCGAATTCACTTATGCCGATTTTCACTCGGCACTGAGTTAATATCAATACAGAAATACGAAAACAAAAATTTTTTCACAAGTCAATATCCTCTTAACACAATTTCACGTGAAGAAATTTCGTTTCAAATTTAATTTTTATTAATTTTCGTTCGATTCGATTTAGTATAAATTTCGATAACTCCCGAATTAACGACAAGAAATTGATTATATATAGGAATCCCAAATTGTCGGAATCCTACCGGCTGCGTCAAAAATGATCTCAGGTAGATTTGTATAGGAAAAAAGATGAATATGGAAAAACTACAACACAATTTTATAAGTTACGAATCAATTTATTCCGAGAACCGATTATTACCAAAGTCCGTACAAAACTGAATTTTAGCTTTTTGAATAAAAGTTACTTAGGGTTTCAGCGGAAAAGAAATTTGTGAAAAACAATAGACAATACATATAGAACGAGGAAATTTTATGGAAAAACAAAAGTGTTTGGTTACATTTAGAACTTATGTTGTGTAAAAAATGCTTTATCAGTTAAAAATGAATGGGAATAAAATTTTACAAACTGTGGGAAAAATATTTTAAGTAAATGAAAATGAAATAAATGAAATTAATATGCAATATCTGAAATTATTGATTATGTTAGGTTGTATGTGTAGTTGGGAACGTAACTCGCGCAGCTCGTAAAGTGATTATAATAAAACTTTGCGAATTTCTGCTACACACCTTATGAATATATTGCCTTTTGTAAAACAATTTTATCAGTAATAACCCTAAATATTTAATTTAAAAACATTTATTTCGACGGACCCACTTATTTTGTTGTTGTTTACAGTTCTTGCTCAGTTGGTACTTGGTCCTTAGACCGAAAGAGTCAGCAATATAGAAGTGAGTCCACTTTTTGCAGCGCATTTTTATGAGCGTAGTCAGTCCATATTATACATGTCAGCGTAAGCGCTAATACACGTTGTATGAGAAGTAGAGATTCGAATTCGCAGAAAAACGCGCGTCGCGAAAGACGTTTAGTAAGAAAGTCATTCATTTATTATCTAAATCATTTAAACAAAACAGTCAATGCCATTGATTTATTCAAACCCATCATTTTCTCCCGAAAAGTGATCATTCTTCTGTATTTATTTTTCATTAATTCATAAGCGAAGATCAATTGTGTTAAATGGCGAATGAATTACTTTATATATGCAGTCAAACACTCAGGCACGTTTGTTTCTGCAGGACTCTGCATGTTTATTTTCTTGAATTAACTTGTCCAAGACCATAGACCTGCGTTTATCCGGCAGCCGCGATGCATTTTAGTCAGTTTGTTCTTCTACATATGGTGAATTAGACTATTTAGATAGCAGGCCAAGTGTAAGTGTTACATAAATTGAAAATATGCGATTTGAGCGAGAGCATCTATAATTACTCAGTTATTCAGGTATATTAAATTCTACATAATAAACCTACCTAGATAACTAATAGCATACAAAGGCTAGGCAAGTACACCAAAACCCAGTAACAATTAGTTCGAATATAAAATCTACTTCGCGACGCCTCGCCGATGCCTCGACTTAATAACATAACCAGCAATGCTTCGCTCCAATATAAAATCAACGATGTCTGGACCTGATGTAGGGAAGCCCGCAATTTTTTCTTACAAATTTGCTAGAAATTTTTTCTTTACACTTTATATGCATTTTTGGAGGCCGACAACAGCACACATTGTATCTAAAAATAACTCCAATCGGCTACCAAAGTGAAAAAATTCTGCCGAAATATTTTCTGCGAATTTCTAAGGACAAATGAGTGTCTATTGCTCATCTACACGTCTACGCTCATTTAAAATTTTTAGCGTCCCAAGCAGCCGTTGTCAGCTTCCAATAATGCATAAAAATTCTAACAAAAAATTTCCAGTAAATTTCTAAGACAAAACTGAGGTCTTACCTAGATCAGGACAAGGCATCGTACATTTTATATTGGTTGTATGTTGGTTACGGCATCGAGGTATCGTGGATTTTATATTCGTGGGAGAAGTCATTGGTTTTCGTTCTATTTAACAGGCCTTGTATTTTATTAGTTTGCCTATGAAACTAGGTTTATTATATCGAATGCGATGCGTGTAATATAAATTTGTATTTTCCGCTAGAAAAATGCCACCTAAATACCAGAGTGGAGCTGCCAAAAGAAAGAAGAAGGAACTTCTAAATGACAGCATAAAAAAAACTCCGAAAATTGAAAGTTTCTTCAAGGATACCTCTGTACCTAAAACTGATAACACCGATTCCACGGAATTGGGAAAAAATGTTATTCAGTTGGTTGATGCAGAAGCTGAATCACAGGACGAACGGGATTCACAAGGTGTAAGAGGGATTCCAATTCAAGAGGAGGAATCACAGAAAATGAAGAGTTCGACAGATTTGTCAAGTAAGAGCTCAGAATCAGCTGTTGAGATGATCATCGCAGAGTCAATCTTCGAGAATGAAGATAACTCAAAATCAAACCCAGCTATAACCGACGATACATTAGTACCCTGTGCAAGTACACCATTTCCTACTGACCGAGCAATTTTACAAAAGAACTTAACCACAAACGATAAATGGTTTATCATTTCGCACGGACCATGTCAACCGACTGGACCTTTTCCAAAAGATCACAACAATAAAAGCTTCAATGTGTCACATTACACAAAACTATCAGAAAACGAAGTCAAGTATCCAAGAACTTGGCTATCTTATTCCTTAAAATTAAATGTAGCTTATTGCGAGCCTTGTTGGTTATTTGCAGATAAATCAAAGGTCAATATCTCGAAATTTGTGTGAGTAAACTGAAATAATGATTGGCAACACCTAACTCAGGGTATTAAAAGACACGAGCATTCACAAATTCATATCGATTCTTGTCATATCGTGCGCCAATGGAAAAATAAAAGAGTACTCGACAAAGATCTTGAGCAGGAAATCATCAACGAGAGTAGTTACTGGTCTAAAGTGATGAGATAGTGCTGGGACATCGGATCGGAACATCGATGTTCACCATAGATGTAGACATTGCCCAAAGAGCATCGATGTGGCGATAATATCGATCATATAACATCGATATACATACCACATCGATGTTAATGAACAAATGTCTGACTAATAAATCATAGAAAAAATGCTGTGGTTTAGTTTAGATTTTTTTACTCTCGTCCTTATTTATAACTTAATAAAAATAACAAAAACAAACAAGTTCTTCATTATCAATTCTAAATTAAAAGTTTCCTAAAAATAACGCATAAATGAATTAATAAAAATGAAAAATTACAGGTCTCAAAACTTCTAATCTACAGACTGAAGAAACAATAACCGGCAAAGGCGTTTTCCCTGCAAACTGTTTCTCTTCTGAGTTATAGTCTCGCGTAACTTAGAGAACAGATATTCAGCAGGCATGGAAGTAGCCACAATGGACAACATTTTTGCTGCAAGACGTGATAAGCCAAGATATATAAGTTGGTGACGCTGCCATTATCCAAAGGATTAATATTAAGCGGTACCAAAAGAGCGCTTAAATAAAGGGGTATTTCCGATTGCCTACGTTCCCAACTTCCTTCCAAAACGGATGTTATTAGCACATAAATTGAACTTTGTTGAGCATGAAAAAGAAGTTGCAAGCAGACGCTTACGTTTACGGCGATGTTTGTCTTGCATTCGTCATTGGTAAGTGAAGTCTAACGAAGAAATGATAGCAATTAATAGTTCTAGCAGCTCGTGAAATGTGTTCCTATCCTAATGTTGGATAGCATATTTAACAGTGTGTGGAGAAAAAGCTTTCATGTGTGGCACACTATGTTCGCCGTGTATGGGTCGCTTTAATTAAAGTAATAAACAAACCTGTACCTGCTCTCTTGTAGCCTAACTTTGTTGGTCTCCATTGAGTCAGTGAACGCAGTGTGATGTATGGTCACTCTGATTGTTTCCTCCCAACTATTTCAAAAAATTATTATTGGTTCCACCGAACGATGTTTTCTGCCCCCAGCCCAAATCATTCTAAGATCTAATGATGATTAATTGTAACGATGCTTTGAAAATGAAATGAACAATCACTTCATTTTCCGTTTTACCACAAAAATTTTATTGAAATATACGTATTTTCTTTGTTCAAATCTAGATAAATTTTTTGGAATTTTATTTGGTTTTTACAGTAAGCATTTATTCCTTTGCGGTAAGAAGCATGTAATTCCCTAACATCGAAAGGATAACATCGATGTACGTCGATGTTTTAGTGCGTCGACATCGATGAAAAAATATCGAACATCGAGAGCCGAAACATCGATGTTTTGAAAACATCAATGAACATCACCCAGCACTAGATTGAGAGAATCATTAACGTAACTCTAACTTTAGCAATTAGTAATTTACCATTTAGAGGGCATAACGAAAGTCTCAAAAATAAGAACACGAATTCAGGAAATTTCTTAAATATCGTCAAACTCTTAGCAAAATATGATCCAGTTCTCAATGGGCTCTTAGCAGATGACACTAAAAAAATAAAATATCTGAGTCCTAAGATTCAAAATGAAATTATAGATCTTCTAGGAAACAAGGTAAAGAATATTGTAATAAATAAAATTAATGACTCTCCGGGCTTCTCAATCATAATCGACAGTACACAAGACATACGAGTATCTAAGATCGACCAGGTCAGCATAATAGTTAGATTCGTAAACCTCTCAAAAGAAGGTGAAAATATTTCGGAAATTGAAATTAAAGAAGTTTTCTTAGGTTTCGTAACTACAGACAATCAAAAAGCAGAAACACTAGAAACTGTAATTTAACAATTCCTGAAAGAAAATGGTTTAACTCTGGATAGACTTCGCGGTCAAGCATACGATGGTGCAGCCAATATGAGTGGCGCCTACAACGGTTTATAGGCACGAATTGTTAAAAGTCAACCGAAAGCTGCGTATATTCACTGTTCTGCCCACAACCTGAATTTGGTAATTAATGATGCCGTAACTTCAGTGTTGGAAGTAAAAAAGTTTTATGACTTTGTGGAAACCGTTTACGTGTTTTTTGGACATAGCATTAAGCGATGGGCCTTATTAAAATCTGTCATCGAAAGTAAAAATCATTCGTTGAAACGTTTGTGTCCTACCCGATGATCTTCGCGTAACAACGCAATATTTTCCTTGCGTTTTCATTTCAAAGATAGCTTGAAAGCGCTGACTAAAATTATTCTCGTTTCAGAAAACTTTCTTTACATTGTGTATTTCTACACTTTGTAGAGTAGGTGCAGAGGTCTAAGATACATGCTATATTATTGATTAGATAATATATATGATGGTTAATGTGGTGGAATGGTGCACAACTTGCACAACTTTCCATTCCTCCATTATGTTGTGTGTGGGTGTAGCATGGGCTAATCTGAACCACACTTAGGATTGTGTTTACATTCTATTTAGTTATAATGTATTTAATTTATTTCACTTCGTTTAGCAAATTGTTTATTGTTCAAAGGACTCATAGTTGAAAAATCGTGAGTGTAAGATGATTATTTGTTACTATACATGCATTAGTGGTGTTTGTTTTGGGTTGTATTAATTGCTAATCTTGTATGAATGCTTGTATGAATGCTTGTATGAATGCTTAGTGGGGAATTGTGATGTTTGTGGGTTGTGTGTTAAAGTGTATATATACTTAGTGGGGAATTGTTATGTTTGTGGGGAATTGTTATGTTTGTATATTAAAGTGTATATGTGTTGTGTTGTGTTTATTTTATGGATTTTGGATTATGGAACGGGAGTTGTATGTTATAATTGAATTATTTCCTAATAGTCACGGATATTAGCTTGAATTAGTTAAGTTATAATTGAACACGGTTTAGTGAATTCTTATGCTTTGTTTTGTTTGTTGTATTACCTTCCCGGTACTGGTAATTGGTGTATAAGTGGAATCATATTCAACGGTTTGATTATGTTCGATGTTTGCAATTGTTGTGATATGGTTAGGTTAATTTTAATTGACTTGTGGGATGAATTTTGGGATGCCGTTTAGGCTCCTACTGGGCTTTTCCGTACGTTTCTCTCCCGCCACGGAGTTTCTTCAACGATTTTGCTTTAAAATGCGGTAAATTATCAGATGTACAGATATGTGTACAAATTGTAGGTGGGTATAGTTAACTAATTTAAGAAATAATGTGATATGGTCTGAGATGTTTGTTAAATTGTTTACGTATTTTAACTGATTATCCAGATTTCCTTCTTGGTGGATTAAAAATTTGATATGTGCAAGATATCTTTTAATTTTGAAACGATTTTGGTACTAAATAACTAATTATTTGACTATATTTAATTGTTATTGATATATTTATTTGTTTGTAATGATGTAATTAAATATTTTACAAGCAGGAAATCTGTAATGTTATATATTTAAGTTTTCTAAAAGTTTTATGCAAACTTCCCTCTTAGTTAGTTAAATATCTATAGTTCTATGATATGCATTAAGCTGATTCAAATTTTAATGTTGCTTCAGCATAAGATTGCAACTTGATCATTACTGTTTAATTGTTATTAATTAATTTATTAGTTTGTGATAATGTGATTGGATACATATATAAGTTGTTGATATTGGGTGTTGGTTTATTGGTAGAAAATTATGTGGTGTGGGTGATTAAAACTATTTATATGTTAAAGAATTGTTGTTTTTAGTTTATGTGTTTTATTTATTTGATACATATGTTATATTTGATTCATTATTATTTGTTGCATGTTAATTGTTTAATTTAATTTTTGTTTGTGGATTGAAGATTGCTTATATTGGGTTTGGGTATTATGTTTGATGATATTGCGTTGTTTTTTCAGTTCTTTCTGAAATGCTACTTCAGTAGTTTGATTATAGTTGGTGTTAAGTGTGTAGCGATATTGTTATCTGTTAGGTGAATTATTTCCTGTTTCTTATTTTTCTTATTTTTCCGTTTGGCATAATTATGTGCTGCTATATATTTGTCTGCTTTCCTATGATCTGCCATCTTAGTGATGATTATTATGTTGTTATCAATATTGTGTTGTAGTATATTGTTGTGTAGGTAGATTGGTTTGTTGGGTTTGGAGTATTTGATGATAGTGGGTTCAATGCCTAGTTTACTTGTGTGTGCAATGTATTGGGTATTACAGTTTGCACATTGTATTTGTATGATTCTATACCAATGTGTTGGTTTGTTGGTATATGCATTGTATGCAGTGTTTATTTTATATTTCTTGATTACATTTCTTCAGTTATATTGGTTTCTTAACCTGTGCTCATGTTTATTATATATTATAGTGGTGAGGTTGGTTGTAATTTTATTAATTATATTGGCTACATGTAGTGTTTTGTTATTATAGTATGGTATTTTGATTATTCTACGTCCATCAAATTTGTAGTTATGCTTAGTTTTGTGCTCATGTGATATGTTTAGGTTAGAAGTGTGGTTTATGATTATTTTTCGCATAAATGCTAGAAGTGCTGGGGGCTGAAGCACATGCTATATTTCATTCAAATATATATGATGTTATGGTGTGAGCATATAGGTGCACCACTCCCATTACTCATTGGTTGTTTGGCAAAGTGCCTGAGATTAGACTAGATCACATGAACTAGAGTTAGCAATTATCTACGAAAGTTACATGTATGTTAATCACTGTATCCAAATATCATGAGTAAAACAATTGAAATAAGGATGCGCATCCCTTATAAATATATGTTTGTTTACCATGGCCTGTAAAATGTATGGACTCATCATAATCTTTTAATTGTTTGCTGGGTATATGTTGTTCCAGTAGTCCTCAATTGTGTAGTTTAGTTATACATATGGTATGTGGCTAGTTATATGTAATTAAACTTGGTTTAATGAATTATTAAAGCTTGCGTATAGTATGCTTCATTACCTTCCCGGTAACTGGTAATGGATGTATGAGTGGAATCATATTCAACGGTTTGAATAAGTTCGTTGTTTGGAAATGTTGTGCTATGATTTTATTAACTTTAATTTACATTTTAGATAAATTAGGGATGCTGTTTAGGCTCCTACTGGGCTTTTCCGGACGTTTCTCTCCCGCCACGGAGTTTGTTCAACGGTTTTGCTATAAAATGTGGTAAATTATCAGATGTACAGATATGTGTACAAATTGTAGGTGGGTATAGTTAACTAATTCAGGAAATACTGTGATATGGTCTGAGATGTTTGTTAAATTGTTTACGTACTTTAACTGATTATCCAGATTTCCTTCTTGGTGGATTAAAAATTTTGGTATGTCGAAGATATCTTTCAATTTTGAAACTACTTTAGTACTAAATAACTAATTAATTGACTATATTTAGTTGTTACTAATATATTTACTTGTTTGTAATGAAGTAATTAAATATTTTACAAAGAGGAAATCTGTAATGTTATTTGTTTAAGCTTTCTAAAGGTTTATACAAACTGATTATTTTTCGCATAAATGCTAGAAGTGCTGGGGGCTGAAGCACATGCTGTATTTCATTGAAATATATATGATGTTATGGTGTGAGCATATAGGTGCACCACTCCCATTACTCATTGGTTGTTTGGCAAAGTGCCTGAGATTAGACTAGATCACATGAACTAGAGTTAGCAATTATCTACGAAAGTTACAGGTATGTTAATCACACATGTTGAAATAAATGTTCAAGGAACATGTAATAATTTTGTTTCATTACTTGGGTGGCTTAGCCTGCAAATAATTTTTATCTCTCTGAGCGTGGGCCCTTGGATCCCATGGGCCCGTGTTTTGCGCACACCCCAAACCCCCCGTAGTTACGCCGCTGATACTGTAGTGATGATGCAGTGATGAGGGTGGTTGCTAGTAGTTGTTGTTGGTTAAACATTAGAAGGGAATACATATTTATTTTTTATTTTTTAGGTTTATATTACAAACTACTGTTGGTAGGGTGTTGTTTAAAGGTAGGTGTACATTGCGCTGGCATTATTAGCAATACAAAGCTAGTTATGAATGTAAGAAATATTATGCTGGGTTACTTAATTACTTGATGATCGATAAGCTGGGCTGATGTATTGTACATAGTTCTAAGCGTGGAACTAAAGTGTGCATATTCTATAAATAAGCAGCGGTGAACATAGCTCTATGCGCTAGACTAAGGATAGATATTCTAAAAGCTGGGGTGAACAATATATGAACATAGTTTTATGTGTAAGACTACAGGATGGCGATGGGGATGGGATTTTTGCTATAGGCTCTGGACGTGCGATGGTTGCAATAGAGCGAGGTTGTAAGTTAATGAGGTAGGTTTTTCTAGGCTGTTAGGACTATTTCTGGTTTAATGTAATTATTAGGGTAGGAGGGAGAAGGTGGAACTTTTTTTTTTTTAATTGTATTTAAGAATGGATGTCGAGTTGGTATTTGGGAATTTGTATGCGATGATTCTGTTTCCACATTTTATAGATTAATGTTGTTTTCCTTGATGTACTTGCCCAGAGTATTGTATATCTCGGTATCGTTGGAGCTCAGTAAGGAGAGGCAGTTGGTGAAGTTGGGGTAGATTTTTTTGATTTTCAATGAAAATCTCTGGAGGTGCTCTGCTGGAGCCTGACTGGAAGACTTTATGGTCTATTGTATCGTCAGAGAACCCGCATTCACATAGGGGAGAAGCTTTGATGTTGATTCTGTGGAGGTGCTCGTTGGTGGTGACGTGTCCGAAGCGCAACCTTATGATGGTGGTTATGGTGCTGCGTGGGAGTGAAGTATTGTATAACCAAGAGAAGACGTTGACTTTTCGTAGAATTGAGTGGAATCTCCTTCCTTTTGGGGAAGAATTCAGTTTGTGCATTGGGGTAGAAGGGGATAGCGTTGACAGCGAAGCAGTAATGGGCGTTTTTGGCAAGTGGGTCGGCATGTTCGTTGCCGTCTATTCCCATGTGACTGGGGATCCACAGGAAGTGGACATGAGTGTGTTGTAATTTGAGTACCAGTACCAGCTGTCTTATTGTCTGAACAAGGGGGTGGGGTTTGTCGCAGTGGCTTTTCAGTGCGGACAGAAATGATTTTCTGTCTGAAAAGATAAGAAACTTCTTATCGCTATCAAAAGTGGGGATGATTTTGATAGATGAAGGATTGAGAGGGAGCGTGGCTTCCAGGTCGTAGTTCGGTATCCAGAAGGCGGCGCTGATTTTGTCAGAGGTCCTGTAGCCATCAGTGAAAGTTTTTTTTAAGTTTGTCCAGCGGGTGTTTATGAGTTTGTGAAAGAGAGGGGCGCCAGTGTCAGGATTAGGATTCTTTTTCCTAAGATCCGGGATAATGACTGTAGGTGAGAAGCTAATGGTTGGCCAGCTGAAATGACGTTGTGGTCTGACGAGAATTGTTGGTATTTTTGCATGCTGAATAAGGGTGTGGTGGAATAGAGAGGGTGTTATATTTTGCCAATTTGTTATATTTCTTTTTTACGTACCTTCGTGTTGTCTGGGTACAATAAATATCCAAAACACTTTTTTTTTTAATTAGAACATAAACTTTTTATCTTTATTTAAGAGTAGAACTTAAACTTTTGTATATATATTATTTAAATTAGACGTGAACTTTTTATCTTTATTTAAAAATAGAACATAAACTTTCTTCTCTTCCTTTAAAATTAGAACATAAACTTTTCTCTCTTTATTTAAAATCGGAACGTGAACTTTTTATCTTTATTGAAAATTAGAACATAAACTTTTTTCTCTTCCTTTAAAATTAGAACATAAACTAAACTTCCGTTTACTAACTACTTTTCACCGATTAATTTTATTTTGATTTTCGAGAAACTAAAACCGCCGAGGTAGCCGCGCCAAAATCCAAAAACCAACTCTATTCTTGATCACATTCATCGTGATCAAGAGCAATTGCTCAGGATAGAAAATGCTAAGTTGCATTTTCTTATCCTGAGAAAATTTTACTTTTTAATTCTGGACTTGTTCAAACATGTCCAGAATTATTCGCGTTGAACGATGGCTGCAAAAATGTAATCTTACACTTTTGAAAACATCAGCCACCGTCCCGTCGTTTGACAATCGCGACGCGCATATACATGCAATGCATTTGTGTGGCGTGCGGTTCTTATTACAAAAGTTTTTTTTGTCGTAATATGTATGTACGTATGTATATGCATGTTGAATTTTTTCGCGGCAAATTGTACTGAAGGTACAATTTGCTTTTTGATTTATTTTGTAATTAAATTATTGAAATGACAAATTTTGCTGAAGGCAAAATTTTGTCGTGGAAATTTTAAAGTAAAACGACTTGGGGTGTAAAATGAAACTTTTGTTTTTCCCAAGTCGTTTGATGGGAAAAATTTTATGACTTGTTAGGAATGTGAAGAAAATTGCTGATGCAATTTTCTTCATCCTTTTTGGACGATAAACTAATCATGTTTTGTGCATGATTAGTTTACTGAATTTTTATATTTTATGTTTATATTTTTCTTTTATATGCCCAATTTTAGGTTTCTAGGTATATAGGGCTTATTAATTATTTGTGTTTTTTTTTTATTTTTACCTGTTAGGCCCTAAGGTTTTATATACCTACATATGGTACATATATGTACCTAAGTTTTTTATACATAACATTCCTTCCCCCTGAGAAAAAGAGAATTATTCTTTGAAGAGGAATAATTCTCAGGGGAAGTTGTTGTTGGTACGTTTTTTGGTGGCTGGGTTTTGGTCGTTTTCGGTTGCGTTTTACATCTTTGTGTTTGTTACAAAATTACATAAGTTATTCTAGTCTTAGCTTGTATTGTATATCTTTAACTTATTCTATTTTCTATTTTCTATAGTCCTTATGGATTATCTTATTGTATGTAAAAATAAAAAAAAATTTGTTTTTAGCGATATTGATTATTCTATCCCAAGAAATTCTTTGCCGGCCCCAATTAAAAAAACTCTGTCTGATAATAAAAAGATGTCATTTCATTTGGATATTGCTCGTAATTTAATATCTCGTGCCGCTGATAAGCGAACGAACTTATTTTTCTACCGTAGAGAGAGTGTTTGCACATTGCCAGTGCAATTGTATTTATTTATTATTTTTTTTTTTTTGAGGGGTCGGTGTGAGATTGAATTGAATTATAATGAATTTGATATCTGCCTCAGTAAAATAAAAGATAAAAAAAAATCTTGGTGCACGTAGAGTTGGTATGAGATATTGGAATGCATCTTGTATCGGCTTGGAAAGGAGGAAAAAAAATTTGTGAGGTTTGTGTACTTGTAGCTGCCTACATACATAATGCACGAATTGCAACTTGTGGAGCTTATTTGTGTGTTAGGAAAGGATAAAAAAAACTACCATTGCTATTGTAGTTGCGTGGGATTTGTATTTTTAACCAAGATAAGTACCCGATGCATTCTAACTGCATCTTGCCAATTTTTTGCTGACGTTTGGGGTTTTGCCCTTTATATGGGGCGATTTTTGCTGTTCAGTCCATAGTTTGTTTCGACATGGAATTTTGCGAAGTTGTGTCACCGCGTACTCCTTACGCCAGCCCCGTACCTAATTGCATGAGGGTGCTGGCCATTTTTGTGCAAAGTGTGGCCCCCCGGTGGCGTGGGCTCATCAGGCTGCTGCTGCGGAGGGATGGTCGTCCAGATGTGTGCATCTGGGGTGCTCCAGCGGAGGCTGATGTATTCCATAGGGTGGAGCTATGCTTGTGGCCCCACGGTGGGAGTTCATGGGTGGTCATGGGTGAGTTTTTTTTTTTTTGATTTTGTTAATGAATTCTATCGATAACTTCCTCAATATTCTTTTCTAGGAGCAACTTTGGTACTATCTGGGGAGGTAGGGTGGTGTGCCTGCCCTGGTTGTCGGATGCATCCCAACTACCTGGTGCATGACGTGACCGCCTGGGTTGGATCTTCGGAATCCGAACTAGGGTTGCCTGGTGCACCGCCGAGTTTTGCGTCTGAGGAGGACTGGGATCTCCCTGAAGAGGCTTCTGGTCCTGCCCAGGGTTAGGCCGTGGACGCTCCCTCGTTTCATGGTAAGTTATTTTCACTTTCTATTCGAGCCCTTTTTCTAATTATATTTGTTTTTATTTCAGAATTTTTTGTTATTTTGGTTCGTGTACCACCACCGTTCTTTAGTTTTATTTTCTATTAACTTTTAATCTTTTCAAAAAAAATTGTACTTTTAGTTTTATACAAATTTTAGTTTTACTTTTATTCTTCTGTTTTATATAAAAAAAATAATAATAAAAAATTCTTGGCTAAATGGTGAAATATCGTCTTTCATTTTTTGGTAAAAAAAAAAATTTTTGTTTTTTCATTTATAGATTTTAGGTAACACAAAAATGGACTTGACAGATTTTGAGTTCGGTCGTCAATTTCTCTCTGACGCTGGTTTTTGTTTAGGTTTGGGCGGCTCTAAGTGTTGTTAAGCGGCTTTAAGCTTGACTGGATGTTATTAGTGTATCCAGTACTCATACTGTTGTCTTGGGTAGTGATATGCACAGTGTCAACTTATAGTCCCTGATTATGAGGGTAGTTGCTATCTCGAATAAGCTATCCTATGAGAGTTTTGGGGTTACTGATACTCGAAATCTTGTAACTCCGAAAGCTTAATTAGGCGGGTTATCAAAGTAGATTCTTGCATCTCTTTTTCTTTTTGGGCCGACCTTTCGTTGTTTTGTGGTCTTGGAGAAGAATGGTTTACTGTCTTGGTTTGACGGGAATATGCCTATATATAGAATATATTTCTTATGGGAATACATATAATTTCTACTATATCTAATATCAAAAAAAAACTTTTCTTATTTATTTTACTAATTTAAGTCACTATTTCCTATTTATTATCTTATTACTTTACCTCTCTATTTAGTATAATCTTAGATATTTATGTCTATATTTAAGTTAATTGTTAGGTATTATTGAACGTTGCTAAATATCATTTACTTATTATTTTTATTATTATTATTTTTGTGTAAATAAACTTCGATTATGATTAAATCTGTCATTTGTTTGTTGTAATTCTATTATATTCTGTTTTTCTTTCTTCTATTAGCTTTAATCCTAGGGCTTTTAACTTATTTAATTTATTATTTCTACTTTGCTATGTACTACTTAGGTTTATTAAAATATTTTTTTTTTTTTTTTTTTTTTTTTTTTTTTTTTTTTTTTTTTTTTTTTTAGGTACTACTAAATAAATTTTATTTTTATGTAATATTAATTTTCGCGTGTTCGCTTTATCTTATATTTGCTACTATTATTTTAACTTATCTTCTAATACCAGTGTAGTGAAAGGGTAGGATGCTGCGCCGGTAACACAAGAATGAGTCGGGGGCCAACCAACGAGTATAGATCTTTTTGATTATACTACTTGTATAGATCTCGCTCTGGGGAGACTTTGAGCCCGTTTTAACTTTTCTTGGGGTGTTGCGTAAACCGGTTCCATGGGAACGTTTTCAGCTGTAGGCTGTTGTCTGCGTTTAGCAATCCATGCCATGAATGCCGGGACGATATATTTTGCTAATGCCACCACTGATATAAGTAGCAACAAGAGTCCCGTCATTGATAGGGATGTAATAGAGAGTATATGAGGAATGTTGGCCTTTGGTCCAAAGTGAATGCTGTTCACTTTGGTACGGATTTCGTCTAGAGATTTTGTATCTAGGTGGATACGTTGGTTTGTATCATCTCCGAGGAGTAACGTTGGTTGTTTATCAAGGTTTTTAGGAGCGGATATCTTGGACATATATTCTGCCAATTCCTCTTGCGTTTCGTTTGTGCCTGGGAAGTAGGTTGGTTGGAAAACTTTTAGCGGATGTAGATTTTCTGCTTCGTAATACAGAGTGTGAGACCCTATTTGCAAGGAACATGGTTCGTTGACTGTCATGATTCCTTGTCCTGCGAGACGATGAGTGAGTAACTGTTGAGTACAAGTTATATGTACTATAGTGGTTTCGGTTAAGGAGTACAGCCACGAATTTGGTCTATTGAGCTTAATTATTGTATCTCTTGGGGGAATTTGAGCTCTGATGCTACACTGTGGGCGTTCGCCCAGCGGGTTGAATAAAAGTTTAATAACACATTCATCTGTTTTTGTAGCCTTGGTGAGTGGTGTGTTCAGCTTACCTACCCACGTATCTTCATTGATTCCCTTTGAAATTTTTTTGAAAGATCTCAGGTTTTCTGGCTTCAACAGCAGAAATTCCTGGGTCTGTATTTGACTTGCCACATGGGAAAATTCGATATCTGGTATTATTGAGTGGTCTGAATCCAGCCGTATGGGAAAACATCTAATCTGTTGGATTTTCATCTTGGGAATATTAAATATGGGAAGTTTGACTCGGATAACTAATTTGTCCTGCAGCAAATGTGTCTTAACATCTGCTGTTTGATACAGAACTGACAAACAGTCCTGTAGATTGGGACAAGTGGAGTGAGATTTGTGATAAATCTCTAGCAAATGATTTGGGGAAATTAAAAGTGGATGAATTTGATTATTTCTACTGGACACTATTATGTCCAGTAGAGCTTGTTGTCTAAATTCCAACTCTATCATTTGTAGTGTCAGACTAGAGACAATTTCTTGTCTTATTTGGTGGGCTGTCAACTCGTCTGTTGTATTCCTCAGATTGTTAATCTGGTTGGTTATCTGACGCTGTCGTTCAGACAGGGAAGATAGGGGTTTCTGAATTTGTTCAAATGTGGTTTTTATTACGCTGATCTGTTGTTTTTCCAGATCAGCTAAGGTTTGAGTATTTACCTCTAATTCGCTTAGTCGGCTGTACACCTCTTGTTCGTTTCCACTATCCATGGTACCGAAAAGATAATGCATCGCATTTCCAATTCCATCGAAGATGGATCGGGGCTTGCGCGATTTGGGCACAGCTTCCCTAATAACACTGGTACGCCTCTTGATATTTTCCATTAGGGCGTGTATATGTTTTGTCTGTAGCGTACAAAGGTCCTGTATAGAAGACCCATTTCCACACAATTGGTGTATGTAGTGTTCCGCTCGTTCTGCTAGTCGCGTCTGATTTTCCAACTCGGCGAGATCTAACTCAGTGATGATGCTCCAAGTGTCGTGGTAAACTGATAGGCTTCCAAGATCCTCAAATAGTACTCCCGTATTATTTAGGGGCGTTATAGAGTAAGGTTCCTCCGCGAGGGCTCCTATTATGAGCAGGAATAGTCCGTGGAAAATGATGGACTGCATTGTTATCTAGGAGAGGATAGGATAGGGTATTAAAATGGGTTTTTATTTGACTTTATAGCTTACATGCTATTATATATGTGTCTTTGAATTACTTAAATTATATTGACACCATGTTATTCGTAGAAAGGTTTTAGACGGTTGTTATGTACCGTGACCTCTCGTTTACGAATTTTTATTGTGGTGTTTACAGTACTAGGGATACCGGTTACCGTGTAGGGTCCTACCCAAATCTGGGAGAGCTTATGTTTACGACTCTCGCTCTTGAGTAGAACCTTGTCTCCTCTGTGAAATGTCAGGGGACGTACAGCTTTGTCATAGTAATTTTTCGAGCGTTGTTTACTCATCAGAAGGTTTTTTCGTGCCAGGGCGTAAGACTTCTGAAGCTTATACCTGAGAATGTGGTAGTAGCTCTCGTGATTATACACGGGTTCGGGGTCTCGCCTTAAGTTGGACGGAACGTCCGCTGTAAAGCCGTAGAGGCAGTCCATGGGAGTTAATTTTGTCCCTTCGTGTACACTGTTGTTGTACACGAAAGCAGCGGTTCGCAGATAACTATCCCATGACCTGGGATTTTCGTCCACTATAGTTCGTAGATATTCAATCAACGGTCTATGTGCACGTTCGAGTGCTCCATTTGATTGGGGATGATAAGCTGAGGTTTGCAGCTTATTTATCCGGAGTAGTTTGCATACCTTTTTGAATAGGTCACTCAGGAAATTACTTCCCTGATCGGTGACTATTCTTTTGGGAATGCGGTAGCGCGTGACGATTTCGTCGAAGAAAATTTGCGCTATCGTTATAGCTTCTCCATTTGGTATGGCATACCAATCTACGAACTTCGTGAGGTTGTCCTGAAACGTTAATATATATTTGTTTCCAGATTCAGTTTCCTCTAGTGGGCCGACTATATCTAGGTAGATTTTGTCGAATGGTTGTTCAGCTATGTCTGTAATCACCATTGGCATTTTATACTGTGGTGAAGCCTTCATGGTTTGACATTTGGCACACCGCTTAATGTGCTTTTTGATGTCACTAAGCATGTGCCTCCACCAGTACTTTCTTCGAATCCGTTTGTAGGTTTTTATCACTCCCTGATGGCCGCCAAAGAGAGAATCATGATAATCTTTTAAGATTAATTGAATCTCCTCTGGGCTTGTGATTACTTCAGGTGGACGAGCTTCGTCTATAATTGGTGGATTGGTACTAGGTGGACTGTCATGGTCTGCGGTCTCTTCTGGATGATGAGTTTGTTCTTCTTGTTCTATTAGTTTGGCCTGGCTGTCTGGATTTGTTCCACTTTCCTGAATGTTTCGTGTCTGGGCTCTTGTTACTGCATTGCATTGCAGACACTCCTTAAGGTCCGATGAGTGTTTTTCCTCCTCTATGTCCGAGTCCATTTGGTGGTGGACTATAGCTTCTACCGTGAAGGTTGTAGTTTCCTTGTCTTTGTTATTTTCCCGTGGAATGCGGCTTAAAGCGTCGGCATTCGTGTTGTACTTTCCGGGCTTATATTCAATTTTATAATTGAACTCGGAAAGTTTATGGTGAAATCTCACCAGACGGGATGTGGGGTCCTTAACATTGAAGACTCCCTTGAGTGGTTTGTGATCTGTATAGACCGTGAACTCTCGGCCTTGCAGATAACACCTGAAATTTTTAGTCGCCCAAACTATAGCCAGTAACTCTTTCTCAATCGTGGAATAGTTACGTTCGGCTTTGTTCAGGGTACGGCTGGCGTAGGCAATTGGCTGGTCACTTCCTACCTCTCCTTGAGAGAGAACTGCTCCAAGAGCCTCGCTGCTGGCGTCGGTGGTAAGGTTAAAGGGTTTTGAAAAATCGGGATATATTAAGAGTGGAGGGGAAATTAAAGCGTTCTTAATGCTTTGAAATGCCTCTTGGCATTTCTCAGTCCACTTAAACTTTACATCCTTTCGGAGTAAGTTTGTTAGTGGACGTACTGTTTTCGAAAAATCGGGTATGAATTTTCTGTAGTAATTGGCAAGGCCCAAAAATGATTGTACTTGCCTTACTGTCTTAGGGATGGGGAAGGTTTGGACGCATGCCGTTTTGCTAGGGTCAGGTAGTGCTCCTTGGTTAGAACATTTGTGTCCTAAATACACTACCTCCCGCCTGAGAAATTGACATTTCTCAGGTTGAAGTTTCAGGTTATTTTCTCTTAACCTGTCAAAGACTTTTCGAAGCTTTTCGTTGTGGTCTGCCAGACTTTTTCCATAGATGACGATGTCATCTAAGTAGACGAAACATTCTAGGCCTTGTAGGCCAGTTAATATGAAATTCATTAAACGCTGAAATGTGGCCGGGGCTCCTTTGAGTCCGAACGGCATACGTTTGAATTCATAATGCCCGTAGTTGGTACTAAAAGCCGTTTTTTGCTCGATCTTTCGGATCGACGAGTACCTGATGATAGCCATTGGCTAGGTCTAGGGTGGTGAAGTATCTTGAATGGCCCAGTTGATCGAGGATATCCTCAATCCGAGGTAGAGGGAAGGCGTCGCCAATCGTTTTTTCATTCAACTTGCGGAAATCAACGACGACGCGCCACCTTTTCTCACCGTCTGGTCCCGCTTTTTTGGGGACGACTAGCAGTGGTGAGTTCCATGGGCTTTTGCTGGGCTGGACAATGTCGTTGTCAAGCATTTCTCTGAGTTGCTCATTTATTACATTTCGCTGTGTCTCTGGTAACCGGTACATCTTTTGGTTAATGGGTGCTTGGTCTTGCACCAGAGGGATGTCATGGGTGATGGCATTGGTATGTGTAAGCCTGTCACCTTTTAAAAAGAATATGTCATCATATTCGTAACAGAGATTTTTTATTGAGGCTTTTTCCTCAAAATTTAAAGTTTCATCCAGACTGAGTTCTTGCTCTAATCTGGTGAGGCGGGGATGAATACTGGTGTCTTCTTGCTCGACATCGTTTGGGAACAAGTATTTTATGTGTTGTAGGGTGGCCGTCTGTTCAGCGCTTCTTGCCCTATTTTTATTATTCTTAAATCTAGTCTTCTTTAATGATTTTATATTACTGATTTTACCTCTTAACCTACTTGTTTTATATATGAGAGGCGCTGGGCCAGGTGGATCTGCGGGAGTTGCTAACGGCAGACCTTTTGTATGCTGGCCAGCGCCTGACGTTGGGGTTTTCAGGAGGGACCCGCAAGCGTCTTGGAGCAGTTTCTTATGACTGCTTAATTGACTGGGGCTCTTATGCCCTATTTTCTTAATCTTAGATCTAATTATATTTTGATGCTCACCATCGCCGTCATTTCGACTCATGGGATTCAAAGGATGGGCTGTTGCAATATTTTTGTCTGGCTCTCGTTTGATGGGGACGACAGTGTAGTCTTTAATGGGAACCAGATTTAGGTTCACGCTGTTTAGAACTACTTGTGTACTGCGTGTATTGAGGATTCCGATAGGGACTGCTTTTAACCCAGCTGAGAGTAAGCTGTTTGCTAAGAAGACTCCGTCGTCTATTTCTTTCGACAGACTGAGCATTTCTTCCTGCAACTGCAACGGAACTTTGACTACGATCTGAGACCTTGCTGGTACGCACACAGGTTCATTTAAGTTCACCTGATACTGTCCAGTCTTACGGGCCGGATCTTCGGTAATTAAGTCACCCTTATCGCGTTCTTGTAAGTCACAGCCGACTTCTTCTGACTGAGAAGCTTTGAGATCACTTCGGGTAGAAGGTGTATCCCCGTCGGGTTTAATATCTTCTACCAGTGTCTCTTTGTTGACTGTGTTTTGTGAACACGGGTTGTCCGATGCGGTCTCTAATGGAACAGCAAACTCTTCTGGATTGGTTTCCGTGCGAGGAAATCGCAGAACCTTGTTGGGTCCCTCAACATTACAATTTTTGGCTAGGAAATCATTTCCTAGCAAGCCGTCGTCGGAAATACCTGGGATGTTTTTTACCACCTGAAAGTTGCAAGGTAAGTTACTTTTTAGCATGAAGTTTCCTTGACAACTTCCTAAGGTTTTTCCGGTGCCAAAAGGGCTTTGAAGCGTTAGTTTTGTGTTGGGGTTTATTAGCTCGCGAGATTTGAGAGCTTTTTTCTTAATTATACTGATCTCAGCGCCGGTGTCCACTATTAGCTGGGCCTGACCATTTAGACTTATGTCTAGAGGGAGTCTGGCGGTGGGCACACTGAAGTCGGGCGGCTGAGAAGACCCTTTTATATTGCTGGTAGGGTTTATAGTCGAGCCGGGGAGTTTTGGGTCGACTCTTTGTCGTTTCCCTGTTTTTTATCCTCCCATTTTTGCTTTTGTCGACACTCGTCGATCTTGTGTCCGCGGCGCCCACAAAAATCACATTTTTGTCTTATATTAAAGACTCTGGGGCCTTTTGTATTGCTTGGGTCTGACTGTGGGGGATTGCTAGGCGATCCTCTTGTGAAACGGTTTGCAGACTGTGTTTGGTTGTTTCGGCGGCAGTCGCGAATGTCATGCCCGTAACTTCTACAGTTAGAGCAGAAGGGGGTGTTTTTGCGTTTTAAACACTCCGTGTAGGTGTGTCCCCGCTTCTGGCAGAAATTACAGGTGATGTTTTGTACCAGATTCTGTGTATCCGGTTGTCTAGATTCCCTTCGTGGAAACGGCGGGCGTAGTGGTTGAGCATGAACGTATGGGGGATTAAACTGTCTGGGCTCTTGTGCTCGTGGTGATGCATACATGGGTGGCTGTGGTGCTTGATTGTAAGGTGTTCGGCTAAGAGCTCGAACTCGAAGACTTGGGTCTATTGGTGCCATTGGATATGGCTGCTGCGTTAGCGGCGTTTGGACGAACACTGTGCCTGCTTGTAACTTTTCCATATCTAAAGCCTTTTGTATCAGCTGCTCTAGATCATTTTCTACCAGAGTGAGGAGGTACTGGCATAGGTGGGGATTGTTCACTCCACTTTTGAGGGCATTCTTGGCGAAGTCCGCCAACTGTGTCTTCACAGCTGGGGCTGCCGTTGCTCCGTACTTCAGTACCGCTGCCTCGTTGCAAAGCATCAGCAACTGCTTCACTCTTGTTGTGAAGGCAGTGAGAGTTTCCAACGGGTTTTGCCTCATTGTGATCAATTTGTTGACCAACTCTTGGTACGATTCTCGTGGTAAATAGGTTCTGTTCAGACGTTCCTCCACCTCACTAAAAGTAGTTGGAACGTCCGAAGCAAACAGCTGATATGCATCGCCACGAAGTCTTGTGGGCAAGATATGTAGGAAGGCTGGTTTTTCTTCCTCACTTAAACAGTGTAAGGCCTGTTTGCAACAGCCAATAAATGTTTGTAGCTCACGACCTAGCTGTGGGGTATTTTCACCCGAAAACAGAGGAACTAGTTGTGTCGTGAGCTTGGCCACCTTTGCATAATCTACCATTGTGATTATCTTTTTATTTAAACTTTTGTAGGGTAGTCTACTGGTGCTTTGACGAGTTTCAGGGCTGGTTTCTGGACTAGAATCCGTGAAGGATACTTCTAGCCAGCCACTAAGGAGATTTTCTGCGGTTGTTTGGTCACCACTAATATCACTGACACTAGTATCACTATCAGCACTTACAACTACACTGGCTGTGGTTTTATCTATACCTAAAGAACGCGAAAGCCCGGCGAATTCGATAAGCTCCTGTTTGAATCGCTCTGTTTCTTTTTTGAATTTTTCGATTTGCGTCAGCCTCTGCTCTCTGCCTTGACTTAATCTGTGGTCAAGTGCGTCGCAGTGCGTGACAGTGAGCTTATCGGATTCACGTGCCTTCTCTAATAACTTATCTAAAAATTTATCTAGACTTACTTTAGATACAACTGTGGGCCCTGTTAAAACGGTGCCGCTTCGAAGGCGAACTCCTGTTGCTTCTTGCTGTGATGGGTCGTCTTCTTGGACGTTTTCTGTACCTTCCCGGAGGTGTTGGAGATTTTCACCTGGGGATTTCTCCGCGTCGGATGAAGGTATGTAGTCTAATCTCGTGCCTGTCTCAGGTGCCGGTGTCGAGCTTTCTCCTGACATATGCGTCCCGCGTTGTCCAAAAGGGGGGCTTCCAGCCTTCTTAGAGTACTCCCTTCTGGAATGCTTTTTGCTGCTAGGGGGGCTCCTGCCGTCTTAATTCCCTTGGCTGAGATTGAAAGGGGGGCTTTTGCCGACTTCGAGATCCCTTTCAATCCTGGAACGAAGTTACAATTTTCCGGTGCTTCTTTTTGCTGCTGGGGGGGCCCTAGGCCTACTTACTTCCCCTGGATATGGTTGAAAGGGGGGCTTAAAGCCTTCTTCGAAATCCCCTTCAACCCAGGAACGGTGATATCTTCCTTCTGGAGTTGGTTTTAAATGTGTGTCCGTTGTCCTGACTTCTTTTCGGCTGGGAATGAGCTTCTATTAGTGAGTCCCGGTCCCCTGATGATTTCGTTTCTTTTTCCACTCACTGGGGTGAACGCTTGCTCGCCTGGAGCAGAGGCGCCTATAGATGAGATCTACCCCGAGCGTTGGGGGTGACGTGGCCTTATAGTGTGGCTAGTGTCACAGGTTCCCCGTAGATTCGTGTAGGACCAAGGCTTTTCAAGCGTTTACGATCGTTTAACTTGATCAAGCTTCCTTGATCCTACCGGCTGCGCCAATTTGTTATATTTTGCCAATTTGTTATATTTCTTTTTTACGTACCTTCGTGTTGTCTGGGTACAATAAATATCCAAAACACTTTTTTTTTTTAATTAGAACATAAACTTTTTATCTTTATTTAAGAGTAGAACTTAAACTTTTGTATATATATTATTTAAATTAGACGTGAACTTTTTATCTTTATTTAAAAATAGAACATAAACTTTCTTCTCTTCCTTTAAAATTAGAACATAAACTTTTCTCTCTTTATTTAAAATCGGAACGTGAACTTTTTATCTTTATTGAAAATTAGAACATAAACTTTTTTCTCTTCCTTTAAAATTAGAACATAAACTAAACTTCCGTTTACTAACTACTTTTCACCGATTAATTTTATTTTGATTTTCGAGAAACTAAAACCGCCGAGGTAGCCGCGCCAAAATCCAAAAACCAACTCTATTCTTGATCACATTCATCGTGATCAAGAGCAATTGCTCAGGATAGAAAATGCTAAGTTGCATTTTCTTATCCTGAGAAAATTTTACTTTTTAATTCTGGACTTGTTCAAACATGTCCAGAATTATTCGCGTTGAACGATGGCTGCAAAAATGTAATCTTACACTTTTGAAAACATCAGCCACCGTCCCGTCGTTTGACAATCGCGACGCGCATATACATGCAATGCATTTGTGTGGCGTGCGGTTCTTATTACAAAAGTTTTTTTTGTCGTAATATGTATGTACGTATGTATATGCATGTTGAATTTTTTCGCGGCAAATTGTACTGAAGGTACAATTTGCTTTTTGATTTATTTTGTAATTAAATTATTGAAATGACAAATTTTGCTGAAGGCAAAATTTTGTCGTGGAAATTTTAAAGTAAAACGACTTGGGGTGTAAAATGAAACTTTTGTTTTTCCCAAGTCGTTTGATGGGAAAAATTTTATGACTTGTTAGGAATGTGAAGAAAATTGCTGATGCAATTTTCTTCATCCTTTTTGGACGATAAACTAATCATGTTTTGTGCATGATTAGTTTACTGAATTTTTATATTTTATGTTTATATTTTTCTTTTATATGCCCAATTTTAGGTTTCTAGGTATATAGGGCTTATTAATTATTTGTGTTTTTTTTTTATTTTTACCTGTTAGGCCCTAAGGTTTTATATACCTACATATGGTACATATATGTACCTAAGTTTTTTATACATAACAAGGGTTGGGGAGGGCAATAAGGGCTTTCAAGGGGATGTGTGCTGGGTGCCAGTCGTCACTAAGTGTCTTAAGGGTTAGTTTTTCGGCGGAGAGACGACTTCTTTCGGGTGCCTGGATGTGGGTTGAAAGCATAGCACCTAGAGCTGTCCATAGAGACTTGTATTATATCCTATCGAGTTGGAGAAGGAGACTGGCAGAAGCTTCAAGAATAAATGGGTACATGTAGTCAAGGACTGGGGTTATCAAGCCTTTATATTCAACAGGAACTGCGGGTTGGCACCCCATCTGTCTTCGCACAAAGACGTGAGGATATTTGTTAGCTCAAAGTGGCTAGGATGTGGGAGGACCGATCGTGAAACCTAGGAAACTGGTTTCATTTACATATGAAATGAGATGGGAGCTCAATAGTATGCTGGGCGGGGTGAGTAGCTTCGGAAAGCTTTTTTTGCGAGAAGGATGCGTGGTTACTGTAAATGTTTTTAAAGGGAATAGGCTGCTGATAGCTAGTGCCCCCGGGGATACCGTCTTGGAGAACTTGGAGCACAGGTATATTCTGTTGGACATTATCAAAAGCATTTGGGATGTCTAGGAAGGCGCAGAGGGAAAATTCCTTTTTTTTGTTTACAAGTTGAAGATGATACCATAGTGTGAAGACGCAGTCTGTCGTAGACCTCTCCTTTCCAAATCCGAATTGGAAGTGAGGGAGTAAATCGTTGTTTTCCGAAAAATGCTCGAGCTTTCGCTTGAGGATTTCTTCGTATGTTTTCCTTAACACCGAGGTGAGGGCGATAGGTCTGTAGAAGGCAGGTTCGGCTGGGTCCTTGCCTTTTTTGAGTATCGGAATTATCCTAACCTGACGCCAGTCGGATGGAATGATCGAGTTTATAAAGCAGGAGTTGAAAATTTGCAGGATGAGGTCTATGAAAAATTTTTAGATATTTTGCAAGGTGCTTAATATAATCCTACCCTGAGGCTGAGTCCTTTTTTGACGACAGGACGAGGTCCTGTTCGACGTGTGAGAACAGAGCGACAAGGTGGCGCTGGCTTGAGGGGATTCTGTGAAGGGGACGACGGGAGGAGTTCCGTGGTCCGTGCGTACCAATTAGTTTGAGTGCGAGGAGATCGACTGACACTAGACACTTGTTTCTTTTGCGGATGCCCCTAAATTGCCGTACTTTGTCCACATTTCGGATACAGTGGAGTCAGGGGAAATGGAGGAGCAAAAGGTCTCCCATCCTTTTTTCTTTTCTGTTTTTAGAGTCGATGTAGTGTTACGTTCCTCTTCTTTCAGGGCTTTTAAGTTCTCTCTAGAGGGTGTGATCCAGAAGCTTTTTAATGCCAATCTGCGAAAAGCCACTGCCTTGGAGTATGTACTGTTCCACCAGGGGCATGGATGGTGTTGTTGTTAGCTATTTGTCGTCGATATTAAGCAGGACTGGTGCGCTATTTCTTTGAGAGCTTTGTAGTTGTCTTGGCGGTGAGAAGGGTCGCAGTTCCTAAAGGGAGAGAAAATCTTTTGGTTGAGTGAGTCGTAATTTTGCGTTTTAGGGATATATGCCCTTGCAATGGGATTGAAAGGTGATTGGGAGGGTATTTTGACAAGAAAAGTTGTGTGCAGGATGCCCATGGAGTAGTTTATAGTGAGCCATTCAGCTGTTAAGGCTAGGTCCGCAGAGGAAGTGCCGATGTCGATGGCAGAGCGGCTGTTAGCATTGAAGAAGGTGGAAGAGCCGTCGTTTAGAATAACAAGGCGATTGTTGTCTGCGAAGTCTAGATATCTTTTCCTTTAGTGCCTCAGGCTAAGTTACCCCAGAAAAGGTGGTGGGCGTTGAGGTCACCGCATATAAGTGTGGTCCTGTTGAAGGGGAGTTGGTTGTACAGCCTTTTGAGATGTGACACATTATATCTAGCACGAGGTGGGATGTACAAAGCCAAAATGACAATCCGAGATGGCCCGGTATATATTTCACATGCAACAAACATATTGCGGGGGGAGCGCAGGGGAATAACGGAATAGCGCAGATGGTGATGCATGCTGATCGCGACGCCACCGCCCAGTGAGATGCGATCGTTCTTGATACTGAACGTATGTTGGAAGAAAGCCAAGTCTCATTTAAGCAGCAGATGGATATATAATTTGAAAATAGAAAGTTAGTGAGGTCAATAGCTTTATTTCTTATGCTTCGGCAGTTCCAGTGACTGATCTTTAGGTTCACCATTAGTGATCCATGGAGCTATCGGGAATTGCTTCCGCGAGCTCTGCTATGTGGAGGTCATATGGGAGGGGAAGCACAGAAGTGTATACGAGCTCTAGGATCTTATCTTTGAGTAGGGAAAGGTACGTTTTAATGTTCTCCTGGGACGGCGAAAAATTTTCCTCTGTCATATTTTTGGTGAAAATATCGAGGCATAGTTTGAAGGGGATTCCGAAGTTGTAGCATTTTTTTTTCATCGGAACGTCGGAGGTGACGGGTAGCTTTTCGGGGGTGAAGACGTAGTAACGTGGAAGATTTGGGCAGAGTTGGAACTGGAAGCCGAAAGGGGTTGAGCCCGAAGCTGAAGTTTGGAGAATATTCCTCGGAATTGCTGAGTGACGGTGGTATTTAATGTAGGGTGATTTTGGTTTTCAGATATAGAATGGCCAAGTTTGGTCTTCCTGGGCGCTCGGGAACCGAGTGCTGTAAATTCTTCCTCGGCGAAGTTGAAGGTAGGGGACTATTTCGTGACGTCCGAGTACAGAGGGAGTGAGTTGATGCTGCTATGCTCCTTGCACTTGTTATTCCCTAAGACGATGGAGCACTTTTGTGAGTTCGGTTCGTGTGTCTGACTGCAGCTGCAACAACAGAGGGAAGCTAGACAGGGGGCGTTGGCATCCGTATGTGCAGAACCGTAACGCACGCAGCTGATTATCGATCGACATTTCTGTCCGAAGTGGCCAAAACTCCAGCAGCTCCTGCACTGTATGACTCGTTCTCTCCTTTTGTAGATCGGGAAAATGACGTCGTTGAGTTTGAAATGTGTTGGGAGGCTTTGGCCCTCGAATGTGAGGCAGACGAGGTCCATTTCCACTTTCTTTTTGTCCATGTTTGTTAGAAACCGGCGGCATTCTACCAATTTTGGGAGGCTCGGGTCCGTATTTATAGACAGCAGATACAGTGGAGAAAATTTCTTCCACCTGAAATTCTGTAGGTATTGGGACTACTCCCTGAATTTCAACGACTTTAGCAGGGATGGAAGAAATGTATTTTGCATTGAGCTCTGAATTTGTGGCAATCGCATTGATGGTGGAGAGGTTTTACGAAGTGACCCGAAGCTTATGCTTGGAGACGAAATGAAATCCTTTGTTTTCTGCAAATTTGGTGTGTAAATATTTAGGGAGAGAAACTATATCGAGCCTTCTGTCCTGGAGGGCTTGAAGAATAATAAAATACTCCGGTTGATTTGATGATTGGGGATAGAGTCTGATTCTGGGTAATTTCGGTTCCCCAGAACCGTCGTCGTTCCGTATAATGGTTTCCTCAGGGAAAAGCGGTAGTGTAACCTCTGACTAGTATCCAACGATATCGGAATGCACTTTTGTTGTTTTTATTTTATTAAACAAAATACCTACTTGGATTAATATAGAAAGTAATCTGTGTCGCACTGAATTTGCACAATATGTATGATTTGTTAGCTTTATTTATACGCCAAGTTTACAAGTCTTGTTTTGATAAGTTTTAGGCTGTTGTGACTCAGGTACCTATCGCCCTGAATCACAACCATATAGTCAATACATCAATGTATTGTCCTATACAATATATTGTTCTATTGAAAACTCGACCCTGAAAACGAAAAATCATATCAATTTAAATTTTATTTAAATTTAAAAATTTCAAATGCATTTAAAAATGTATTTGCATGTCGTTGCAAAATGCAATTTATGCTAAGTTGCATTTCGTTATCAGTAATGCACTCCAGTCACACGGTATACCCACCTACATGCCGTGTAATCAGATATCATTTTTCGTCGTGCAAAGTGCACATAAAATAATTTGCATATTCTCACGTACGATCTTTCATCGTCGTCAGAAAGCAAGAAGTTACAAAAAAGAACAAAAAGCTCTTCCAAGCTTTTCATGGGTACCTGGGGGGCTATTCTCCCGATCCTCGACGAGTTGGTTTTTTGAAATCCATCGGGAAAAGTAAGAGTAGAATAGCATGAAAAGATCATAAGAGTTAAAATCGTGTGCAAGAAAGTTAACAAAAATAGTTAAAATCCAAAGAAAATTAATTATTTGTTTGATTAATTAATTATAAATTACAAAAAATTACAAAAAAAAACGGATGGTAAAATTGTAAATTTGTGAAGATTGAGAATATTGTGAAAATTGTACAATTGTGCAAATTATATAATCGTGAATATTGTGAAAATTGTGAAGAATGTGAAAAATTGTAAAGGTTCAACTTCTATATAAAAAGGAAGGAATTAAGGAATTCCATTTCGACAATAAAACTTTTTTGTTAACCACTCTGACTGACCGCTTCTCCCCCTTTTGACCGGACAGCAAGAGCGGCAACATATAACAAGGGTAGGCACAAGACCACGCACTTGTGTCTACACTTTCAAGGTTGGTAACAGAATCAAAAGCAAAGTTCGAACTTGACCTGTTAATCTGTCAGATAGCGCATATCGATGAATCAACCTCGAACACATCGAGAAACACTAAATCGATTTTAAAACCAGTAAAGAGACATATGTCAATTAAAGTAGGAAAATGAAAACATTTGACAGGTGATATCTCCTTACGAGAAATACAATCAAATAAGTAAAATGAATCATGCAATTTACGTAATATTTCTTTCACGATAAACGTCATTAAATAAGAAAAATTAACTATTAAAGCAGGAAAACGAAAACATTTGACCGGTGATATCTCGATACGATAAATACAATAGATTAGTTAAAATGAATCATGCGGTTCACGTAATAATTCTTTCACGATAAATGTCATCAAATAAGCAAAATGAACTATTTTTATTGAAGACACATAAACTAAATTAGGAAAATGAATAAATTCTGGGCGCTAATATCTTCTTAATAAGAAACACATTTAGATAAGTATAATGAATTATGCAATAGCACGTAACATTTCTTTACAGATAGATGTCACTAAATAAGCAAAATGAACTATTTTATTGAGGAAATGTAAACTAGAGTAGGAAAATAAATAAATTCTACCAGGTGGCATCTCCTTAACAAGAAATACAATTACACAAGACAAATGAGATAGATGTTGTGGTAGTAATATCTTTATATAAAGCTAAATTGTTAAATAAATAATATAGCATAATAGCGAATAAATAGAATGTAACAGCACTTAAGAAACGACCCAAGAGCGGTCTCCATACTGGCTACGGTGAATGGTGGGTTAATCTAGTACAAAAAGGTGGTTCCGATGTTTTCGCGCGCAAGGGAGAAGTGATAAAAGGGAGGCTGCGATCCAGTTTGAATCTCTTGGAGATCGTTTTCCTTTTGAGTACAGACGCTGACATCAGAGCCAAAAAGTATCGAGCACACATTTTGAGGTCTTTTGTTCTTTTTGTTTTTGTTGATCCGATTGAGGTGTTGATTTGTTCGAACTACACATCTGTGCCAGAGCCTACAGAAACATAGCAAATATTTTGCGAAGTTTTAGTTCACCCGATTGTGCTGTGGAGCTCATCCAAGAGAACGTCTCCGCTAGAACCAGGAGAAACACAACAAGCATTTTTAAATGTTTTTTGGCGGGATTGTGCTGTGAAATTCATCCAAAAGAACACCAACGGTAGAACCAGGAAAAACACAGCAACCATTTTTAGAAGTTTTATTTCGCCCGATTGTGCTGTGGAGTTCATCCGAAAGAACACCTGCGATAGAGCCAGGAAAAACACAGCAACCACTTTTAGAAGTGCTGTGGAGTTCATCCAAAAGAAAACCTACACTAGATCCTGGAGAAACACAGCAACCAAGTTCATTTCGTCCGATGGTGTTTTGAGTTAAGTCAAAATGAACACCCACGCCAAAACTTAAAAATTCCAGAGAACTCTTCCTAGAAGGACGCAAACGTATCGAAGAAAAGCAACCAGAGGGTACATAAAAAAGAAAATGAACCACCGATAACTACTTGCGGGAGAACCCAGCCAGCGTGGTAGAACGTTAAGTGCGATTCACCAAAATCCCTTCGACAGTCTGTACCGGAGTATTGTTCCTAATGTTTTTTTTATTTAAACATGTACTTGTATGCCATATAAAAATGTTTTAGGGTTGCAGTAGAGCAAGTCCCAGTCAAGTGAAACAGAAACAAAAGAAGACCGCTCGGAAAAGGACAAGGAAGAGCAAATAAAATTATTGTAACAATAACTTAAAAGATATTGACAAATCTGGATAAACAGCTGCGGTAACATTTACAGATATATTTGAAAAACCTACGTACGCAAAACAATAAAAATTGGTGTGCACATGAAAAACTTTTTAGGATCGAGAGGAAAATAACACGGTTTTTTGTGGTTTTTGATTAAAAAAAAAACGCAACACCCTTTTCAAAAATCCAAGCGCGCTAGCATTTGAACTGAAAAGTTTCTAATTTTTTGCCAAAGGTTTCAAACAGTACCATAAAAATTGTGGAAAATAGAAAGGCTGAACAAAATGCTTCAAATTTATTCAGCCTTAGATAGTTTTCTAGTACAGTGGCATCTGAATGGTCGAGTTTCAATTTCAGAATAAAATATATTGTAAATAATATAGTTCGTAGTGCTCTCTATAAAATATGACTGAAAAACCTTCCTGCGAAGCTTAATACGGCCATTTAACTATTTCAAAATACTACTGTGGCGACACCTTTGTTCCAAACTGTACAACCGATAATTCTCAAAAACGCTGTAATCGCTGTAAACAAATATCTAGAAAAAGTACTTTGAAATACCTTTCTGACGACAAAAGGGGAATTAAGCTTTTGGATTTGTAGAAATGAAAGAAATTATAATTTTTTCTTCATTAACTTCAGATGCGAAATGACAAAAAGGAGAAAAGTATAAAATAAAGGACACTTATAATAATATATACTACACAACAAAGTCAAAAAAGATTCTTTTCTATTACTTACCTACAATATGAAAGCTTACTTTCAGTTTAAGTTAACTCAGTTGAGCATCAGTTTATTAGACGTTAGCGGTGGCCGGCAAGTTTCTCCTTGAAGACTTAAGGCATCCGCTTCAACCTGCTACAACACCGAAAAGGGCTTACCTTATTTAGCCTATTTTTGAATTTTTTTTTACTATTTTTATAAAAAAGACTGTGTACAAAATTTCAGCTCTGTACGTTGACGCATTCTGACAGTGTTCAAATATATCGTGAAAAACGACATTTTTGTATGGCAACTCTATGAAGGAGTTACCCGATTTCCGAACCTAAATTTACAATTTTTCTAAAAAGCCTGCGTGCAAAATTTCAGTTCTACACGTGTTCTTGAGCTATCATGCGGACAGATGGACGCACAAATGAACGGACAAACGGACATGCAAAAAACAAAATAGCTTTTAATATTATGCGAGGGTGTCCAATTCATTTTGCTCTACCATAATTATCTTTATGCGTTACAAACAGACTGACAAACTTAGTATACCTTATAGATTTCATTTGGGTACAAAAATAGGTACCTATGTATCTCACAAAACTTTCATCAAATAAAGAAATTTGTCAACTACATAATAAAAAAACTAAAATGCAAAATTTAATCCACAGTGTATCTGACCGTGTATATAAGTATGTACGCATATATGTATATGAATATTTTCTTTGTGATAGTCCATGTTCTGGCCGTTGCATCAAATTTGGTTTCCGTTGCTATTGCCTAGCTAGTTTCAGGAAATCAGGACCGGTTGTCATAGGACACTCCGTGCCCAACCATTGCATCAAGCTTCGTTTTCGTCGCCATTTCCGTAGGGCAACTAGTTAGACAGGTTATCAATGGGACAACCAGACCTCTGAATCCTCCATGACGCTTGGTACATTTTTATAAATTAAATGTTTGAGGGTGCCACACCAATTGAGATTACTTCCTCTTTTGGCACAGTGGAAAAAGATAGAAGAAGACGCCGCCATTGCTGATAGTTGATTCCATATATCCGAACCGAATACAGTTCAACAACCGTATTATAAAACTGGCCTGCATCTTTGGATGTGCCTGACGATATGATTATTATCATCGCTGTAGAAGACGATATTATTACTGCAAGTATGTACCAAGAAACCGAAACAATTGTGGACACCTCTCCCGTCAAGGATTGACAATGCACCAAACCACTGAATCTTATCATAATCGCTGAGGTATTCACCTCGAACGTACACATTTCTACTGATTAAATAAGATGCAGCTGGATTCTTGTAGCAATTATGTGTGCGTAATTTACAATTTAATATTTCTAATAAAATTTGTATTCCCCATTTATAATAATAAATTTCTTCAAGTTGTATTTACCATATATACATATATATAGATGCCTATACCTACCCCTACCCTAACCTGTATACATATAC
This sequence comes from Dioctria linearis, assembly GCA_963930735.1. Taxonomy (NCBI): domain Eukaryota; kingdom Metazoa; phylum Arthropoda; class Insecta; order Diptera; family Asilidae; genus Dioctria; species Dioctria linearis. Next base: position 83,911,461 of record OZ005740.1, read on the forward strand.
ATAGGTATATATAGTTGCAATTTTGTGATTTCTGAATATAAAAACCAAAAAACTAATTGAAATCCAGTACGAAATATTCAAGGCGCTTTGCAAAGAGCACATATGAAGTAGTGACTAGTTGCAAGTGCTTCGTAAGATTCGAGGACAAAGTGTGTTCTCAGCACATCAAAGAAACTGTAGAAACGAGGAGTGAGTCACTCGTCACCTTTTTGCGCAATGTAAGGTGTGTAATTTCTAGTTATTAATATTTATTATTATTTATTTATGCATAAGAAAATGAATAAATCTTTACCAAATATTTTTTTGCTTTTTTTACCAATAAAAAGGTTTAAAAAAAAACATAAAGAGTGGACAAAAGCCCAAAAAATGCCTTGTCCAAAGAATTTCAAAAGTGCTACACAGAAACAGAGGAAAGCACTTTGGAGAGAATTTTTAGAAGCAATTAAAAATCGCTTTACATAACCAATAGTAAAGCACTTACCTCTGCGGACATGCAGCGCTAGAATAAAATGAAGCTTCTTAGGGACCGTAAACGCTTCAGTGCATCGCAAAAGCGCTTCAACTGATCTCTGAAAGAACTTTGGAAGTGGGACTTTTATCTTTTTTAATGTATTTATCAAACCTACAAGACTCCAAGCTGATCCGAACAGCATAATCAAACAACTTCCTGCATGACATAAAGACCACATAGATTACATTAGTTCTATGGTGAAAATCTAGCCGATGCTACTTACATAGTTCTATATTTAAAATAGATCACAACAAAGACATCAGATAAAGATCTTTCCCTTGTCGATTTTAATGAAGATAAATAAATCGGCGATCTATTTAGCTAACTGGTAAAAGGTCGTCTGAAGATCTTGTGATAGTAATCTTGTCCATTTTTTGTATGTAGGTAGGTAAGAGGACATTTTCATGTCAGAATTTCTTTTTATTTTATATTTACGCCCAACAAATCACTTTGCCTTAAATTAAATGTTTCTCAGAGAGTTCGTTGTTTTCTGAGATTATTCCTGGAATTACGCGAGGACGTAGTAGGACAATGTAAGATTTATGAACTAATAAAACGGATCTGAAATTTTCGCGGCAAGTCTAATGACATCCGATAAAAATTTGTTTCAACAACCGCAAAGTATGTAGATTCTAGATTGTGAAATGTAAATTGCAAATAAAATGCCATGAGAAATAATTACCTAAAATATGTACTACAGTGAGCACTAAATAAATTGAAAATATTCGCAGTACGTACCTGTACGTACCTGTTTAAGAGAGATGAGAAGAGGTAAAAATGGCACTACATAGTGAATGTGTATAAATTGACTTATCATCCCTATTTTCCTAATCATATAGGGTACGAATTTTTTACATTATATACTCAAATGTCAATTGCAATTGCAAGATTAAAATTTTATTCAGATGTTTTTTGAAATTTAAGTTAATGCATCTACCAAAATTACATAAAATGTAAAATTTCATTTCACTTATCACAGCAGCAATTTTCTGAAACATGAAAAGGGATAAAAGCAATAGATGTTTTGCATGCAGGGTCTTCCGACACTGTCCAACCAAGATGTAGCAATTTGCTGATTGAAAGTTATTATGAAACTCCCAAAATGGAACCATGAGGTGACTTCAGTTCAGAAATAGGAAATTGGCTACTTATTGACATGTGATTGGTATGTACCTTGGAAAGAGTTATATTTCAAAATCAATATTATGCAATCGAGATTGTAAAGTAGTGAAGGGGAAATTCTTGATGTTCGGCTCGTCCAAAATGTAGAATGAATGATTCTATTATGGTTCGATGCATCAATTGTCCACAGATGGGAGGCAATTTACGTGAGTAATACGACATTCGATTGATTTTCTGGTGGGCCATTTGCAATGGGCTAATGTGATACATTTTGTTTTTACTGATTTAATAACAAAATTTAAATTAGTTTTTCTATTGAGGGCCAAACAACATCCAGAAGTTCATGAAATTTGGAAAACGTTAACCGAATAAAATTAAAAAACGAATAGTCATCTTCATATCTCATTTTTCTTATTTAATTAGGGACTACTCCTTGATTCTAACTTCTCGAACCCATCATCTCCTGGAGGTAGCTGTAAAGGTTGCTAATATACCTGTTCTACCAAACAGGCCAAGGTGGCTAGCTTTTCTAAGCGTTTAAGCTTTTCTGCATCTATTTCCACAAAAATTATTACAGGTCCAAACAAATATTCACTGGGTGTAAAATTCATATATGTTAGAAAATATATAAAATAATTTGTCAGTGTTAATTGGTAACTTGGAAAGAATTTTTTTTTTCACTTAGGTAGTTCGCGCGATATTCACAGCAAATGATTTCGTTTTGACACGTCCTTTTATCATGCATTGTAGGCGAAACACTATGACACAGAAACCGTTGAACCATTAAATGGACAAAATGGTTGATAAATATACTCGCAAAAGACATTCATGATATTTACACCTATATCAAATCAGGATAGGCTTTATTGTACATGTACGTGTGACATTTATACGTGGTGACACTAGAGGACTTCGCCTTATTTAGTGTCGATTCGACTTTTCTGATTGAACGACAACCTTAGAATATTATATCCAGTGTTCATTTAATGATTGTGTGGTTTTTTGTAAAAAAAGTACTTAATTAAAAGTAATTTATAGATAGTAATAGTGAAAAATTATAAAAGATTTTGTTTTATGTTAAGTTCACAATAGTGAAATTTTGATATATCGACATCGGAGTTTTGATTTTATAAAGATCAAGTACGCTCTGCTGTATTGTAGAGACAACCTACGTTGTTCTTGTAGGAAATCATTTTTCAGGCAAGTTTAATTGATTCAAAAATAAGTTGTAGTGTTTCAAATAAATCATATTTGAAAGTGTTATAAGAATAAACATCTATGTCAAAAAAAATTACATTTGCCAATGCCGCCTTGATTGTTTACAGTAAAGTTGACATTGTTTGTTTACTTCCTCCTAAACTACTTCAGCCATACAAGGATAACGCCGAGAAATATTAACCTTCAACCATTAAATTATGTGGTCTCTCGGAAAATGTCGTAACTCCTGTGTACTTTCATGACTAAACCGAGTACATCGGCGCGGTTCTACTTCATGAAGGGAAATGCTTAAGTTTGATATTTGATATTTAACACTATTCCTAAACATTCCCGATGTGGAAGCCTTCGCCGAATACATAATTTAGTCACAGCTCGTACAGAAATCCTACAATTCTACGCCGCTTACTTTTTTATTCTCTTATTGAATATCTTGTCCAGGTATATATTGAGAAGAGAAGGTAATGAAGAATTTAAGTCCTACCTCTGGAATCGAAACCTGGGCACCGATCAAAAAAGTAGACGCGTTAGCGTCTTTTGTTTTCAGACCCTCAATGAATGAATTGCCATTTCTGTAACTCTTATTTCGATACGCCACCGTCGACTAGAATATTCAATAAACGCCTGCAATTGGCAGGTAAATATTACTTAAAAATAATTCATTTTTATATTTAGTAGCATAAAAACATATTACTACTTACTTGGCCATTTTTCTTCCTTTACTTACTCATATTTAGAATGACATCAACTCAGACTTTCGAAACTAGTAAGGAACGCGTTAGTATATGTGATAGCAGACATCTGCATCGTCTTCATTGATCGGTGCCCTATTTTGATGGCCCAATGCTAAGAATACCGACTCCAAACCTTAGTGTAGCGTACATAAGATGTCATTATGCGAAATTCGTTGGGTCAGCCAGTATTTTTAAACACTCTCAACAATTTGAGCACTAATGAACTACATCAACGTTAAAAAATAATTAAGAACCTATTTTTTCTATTTTTTACCTTTGTCAATTTTCTAATCAAATAAAATTCAATAATTTTTTCGATTCATTTTTAACTGAACACTTATCGTTTTACTCTTTCTTTCCCATTATTGACTTTTACTGTAAGAAGTGTACACAGATTTCGCCAGACCTATAGTGTATTCTCCCGGGGCGCCCAACATGGGTTAAAGTAGGTGTTAATAGTTTATCCTCAAATTGAAGGTGAAAGGTTATGAAAACGTTAAGTACTTTGAAGTACCGCAGGCATAGAGAAACTTTTAAATGAATGAAATATATTTGCACAGACTTTGGTTTTTTTTATTCTTATGAAAACTACATATAGGTACGAGGAAGCAAATAGAAAGTTAAAATCAATAGAAAAACAAAACATAAAATATTTTTAAAATAAATAAGTTCTTCGTCGTGTTAGAAAAGAGATGAATCTTGTGTTGTTTCAGGAAAAAAGCGGATTAGAATTAATGCTAGACCGACTACATATTTCTTGTCGCCGGCATGTATTTGAAAATGATATAAAATCGGTATCTATTTTAGTATATGAGATATAGTAGTCTCCCTTCTTATTTTATGGCTGACAAAAGTGCCTTCGGAATTCCGTTTTCTATTATTTACCAAGGTTTTATTTCCTAATAAACCTAGAGCAAAGTGAAATTAAAAACCTGTAAAGGATATTTTTTATCACTGCAGTGGAAGCTATGTATAAATTTACACGTTAATCATTTTTCAGAAGAGCCACTATTTCCTTAATCGTCCACTCAAACCGTGAATGACTTTTGAAATTTTGGAATGACATTATCGTGGAAATTAAATGCAATATTATCCTTCAAAATGAAAAAGCAGGAGTCTTAAAACAAAGATCTATGGTCTTAATCACTTCTTTTTATTTATTTATTGTATCTAAAATTTTTTGATAATCATTTTCTATGTATTCTTATAGTGGGACAAGAAGAAGTTTTCAACCTTTTCTACAAGCGTAAGGACTAAAATATACTATCAAAATAAATTATACTATTCTTACCCCCACACCTTTACAGTAACTTCAAGGGTAACTTTTTCTTCTAATCTAAAGGACTGAAAATTCCTAAATTTCCGTTAGCTTACCATGATAAGTTTTAAAATACGTTTTGATTAGCCAAACTTTACAGTTTGTATAGTCTCTTCTAATATGCTTCATAGAATTACACTATTTCATGCTGCTTCAAACTTTGCACAATATCATAGACACATGTACAGAAAGTAGTTTTCTCTAAATATATCAGAGGTTGTATTTATCGTACGAATAATCGGATGTAGTTTAAATACTTAACTTGTAAGTATCAGCATAATTCGCAATGATCATTAAAAATCGGACAATATTGCGGCAAATCTGTTTAATGTCTCCACTTATCAATAACGTTCCAAAAACGTACCAAAAGAGAATTCTTCTTAAATCAATTTTATCGTTTTTTGTTTTTATTATTCCTATTTATTAGTGTTAATATGGAGATTGCACAGAGGTATAATCTAGTAACTGAGACGTGTGAGATGACATTACCCTAGGACACCCATTAGAAATTGAGGTCTTTGAAAAATCCTATTACGTATTTCATGTGTTGCAATTAGGTTTACAAATGTTCGCTTTCTTCAGACCTGGGATGTTTTTCGATTGTACCAATTTAATTCTGTTCTTCCAAAGCTTGAATTGTGCTAAACGGTGGCCCTTTGGGTGGCCAGAAGCATGCTCAGGTTCAATAAATAAAGATCTGACTCCTTCCTTTGCAAGCAAGTGCGAAATATCGTTAGTCTGGATGCCTTCCTGTGCTGGCACCCAAAGGAGCATAACCTTTTTGTTTCGGATAGAACCTCCAAGACAGTAAGACACTACAAGACTAGCTTAGATACAAAGGCAAGTTAAGGTAATTATAAACATTGAGTGTTGATGTCTGATAGTATACATATTTTTCCTTCACGTATGTTCGTATTTATAATTTTACAAGCAACAAGTTCTGTGACGTGGATTTCTGAGTGAAAAATGGTAAGTGAGGCTCCAGTGCATTAGTGCGTCGAAAGTTCGGCCCATATTTGCCCATGCTTTCTCTGCCTTTCATTTTGGATCCAAACGTGTACCATGTAAAAGATCCACTTTCAATAAATTCTTCAATATACAAGGTACCCCGTCTGTCGACGTCAAACCGGAATCGACTGATATACCAAATCATAATAGTTATTAGAAAAATATGAAAAAAAAATCTAAGTCGTGTATTTTTCAAATTATAGACATTTCGAACGTTTTCGAGAAAATGTACACCCTGTGATGGTTTTCCTGTTGCTACAAATCTTTACTTTTTTTCAATTTTATTTTTCTTATGTAATCTCGAAAAGTGCTTATTTAACCTGTTGTTTTAATTTCTAAGCCAACTTTTCCAGCTTGGAAGAAAATGTCACATTTTGGCGAACCAAGAATAGAAAATTAATATTTCACCCAACTTTAACTGACTGTAATGAAAACAAAAATGTACTACGCCAGTTTGGCAAGTAACTTTAAAAGTTGACGCATTTAATAAGGATTCTAAAAGGGTATAACCAGAGATAACTTAATACTCCGTATAAAGATGCGACAGCTAGAATAAAAATCGCAAACGCATTTTGCATGTGCTGACATCTGAGATTGCCTCCACTTTAGCAACAAGCAACATATTAAAGTTTCCAGCTACACTACGATGCGAACTTTACTGCTCAGCCATGGTCCGCAACACAAGAGATGCCGTGAGTTTGTTGATCTTGAAGCTGAAATTTTAGGGGGCAAGGAAGCAAACTGCAAGCAGAATATTTTTCGCAACATTGTCATCGATTGCTTTATGGCTGCCGATAATGATTGGGAACTTTTGCCTCTAGTGGGGTACATTGAAGAATTGTACTGGAATTTTTTATTTAATCATTTCTCAGAACATTCAGAGCATTATTCATTGTGATTCTTATTTTTTTCTATTTCGGTATTAAATTTAAATTAGTAAATCAGGCAGGTCAGATTTTGGAAATGATTTAGGTAAATTTTTTATTTTATTCTTTTTTTATCTGAATTTTCGCTATTGGCTTTAAATGTTGCATTTTGGCTTTGCTTAGGTATTTTTTAGGTATCGATTTCTTGACACTGATTTTAAAATTGGACTTAGGATATGTGTAAATCTTAAATTATTGTTTTTGAATTTTTTTCTAGATTTTCGACTTTAGTTCGTATTTAAATTCTAATTTTGTAAAGAATACCAAAACGTCGAACCTGAAGGTAGGGTTGTTTGCATCAAAATTGCAAAGGACATGAACGTACTGACCCAGATCTGAAATTCTGATGGTAAATTAGCATCCCCGCCAACAACAAAAAATGCATACCTACGTCTGCTCAAAACATTTGTTGGGAAAAAAATTAAAAATAGGTTTAATATCTTTCTTGAATCTGACAATCTCTTCAATTAATGAACATTAGGGAAAGCTTCATGTCAATTTCTCAGGGAAAACTTATGAAAGAAGGATATCAGTCTCGGATGTGCAATTACAGGATTAATCCATTTTTAAGCCCCCTTACCAACAATTAAATATTGAGCCCGCAAATATATTGTTACGTGCCACAAAGTGAGACAAGCGACATCTGTTGGAAATGGAAGCAACTTAAGACTAGTGACATCTTAGTAAACTTTGGGTTCGGAAAACGGAAAATTCAGGAAGGTTCTAGTATAATTTGTAGAATATAAATAAGGCGCTACTCACATCCAGGAGGCGGAGTCTTATTTCAGCCACTGAAGTGAACGAAGTAAACTCTTTGGATTGTGATAATTAGAAGTACAATACTAGCGATAAATACAGAGTTGATTTGATAATTATTGGTGAATTTGTGAGAGTAAACAGTAAAGTTAAATAAAGAAAGAACTTTTAAATTATATCCGAAATATCGTGTTTTAAATAACGAACTAAGGCCACGCTCGTAACAATATTCTGCAAACAATGTTTGGAACGAGAAATAAATAGTATGTTGCTACTGCAAACGATATTCTAGTTTGTTGAGGAAATATAATGAGTTGCAACTAAAAATCAAGGCAAATAAATTCAAAATGTTTTAATCCAATCTATTAATGGTACTTTAGCCCTTTCAAAAGATATATTTAATATATACGAGAGCATTAACTTTTTTTTTACTTTACAAAGTGAACCAAGACTTAGTAAAAAAATTTGTTTGGTTTAATAAGAATAGAGGTGGCTCAAATAGGAACCCTTCAGTTAATGAAATTATGCACATATTGACCGAATATTTTGAAATAAAATGTTAAAGTCTATTTGTAGCAATAAATTAAAAAATTGTGAAGACAACAATGAAGAAAATATCATTGTGAAATTTTGAAAAAAATTCATTGTCCAATTACTTACTCGTTCTTTTGTGCGATATTTCAAATTAATAGTATTAAATGGGACTTTTCTAAGAAACAAAAAAAAAATATTTAAAAGAAAACATTCCCACTCTTTGCTTTTTGATTTTGTTTGTTTTATTACCGAAACTTTTCTACCGTCTTTTTTTTACAAATTGTCTCAATTTTAATATTTTATCTCCTTATATTTTTTCAACAAACTAGAATATCGTTTGCGATGGTAACATACTGTTTATTTCTCTTTCATCAATATTTAATTGTTGATAAGGGGGCTACAAATCCTGTAATTGCACATCCGAGACTGGCATCCTTTTTTCATAAGTTTTCCCTGATAAACTGACATGAAGCTTTCCCTAATGTTCATTAATTGAAGAGTTGGCAAGATTCAAGAAAGATATTAAACCTATTTTTAATTTTTTTTTCCCCAAAAAATGTTTTGAGCAGACGTATGCATTTTTTTTTGTTGGCGGGAATGCTAATTTACCATCTGAATTTCAGATCTGGCTCAGTACGTTTATGTCCTTTGCAATTTTGATGCAAACAACCCTTCCTTCAGGTTCGACGTTTTGGTATTCTTTACAAAATCAGAATTTAAATAAGAACTAAAGTCGAAAATCTAGAAAAAAATCCAAAAACAATAATTTAAGATTTACACATCGTCACCCCAGTACTTATTTGTTCTATAGACCAAAAGTTGAATTTTCCACTTTTTGACACCTTCTACCGTTTTTGCCGGCGCTCTTTCGAAAGGTGGTATCGATAATGCTCTATCTTAAATATTTCCATAGATATCGAGTGCTTGATTTGTTCTATGCACCAAAAATTTTGCACACTGCCCACTCTTATTTATTCTTTGTACATTACGGTTTGTTTTTCTATCATTTAGAACAATAGTATAAGAATACTTACTCTTTTGTTACGTTATTACTTTTGTTCTATATCCTAAGAATAATGTAGTTTATTCCATATACCATAACTAAACACTTTGTGCTTTTTTGTTCTATGTCCAATTGATAACCTTAAGTTGACGCGATTTACATAAATAAAGGAAAATCAGGGAAAATAATCTAGTGCATGACGGTCAGCTGAAGGATGAGGATCATATCGAAAAGTGATTTAAAATGAATGCGGCACGGGAGAAGTAAGCTTTTTCCTTAGTTAATTCGTATATAATAAGCACATAGATTTAACTGAATACTTTTTCCAGTAAACGCGAGATTCCAGAATCGTCTCCTGCACCTCAGCTTAACGAACATTTAGAAAAGTATGTATGATGTATACAGCTTTATACCAATTTCAAATAGTTTTATTTTAATTCCTTTTAGAATGCTACGCGATTTGGATTCACCGCTATCAACTTTCGACGACTCTGAGGCTGATCCAAATTATTTACCGGAACATTGTATGCAAATACAGCAACCGATCGAAGATATTGAACCTCAAAACAATCGAGGGTTGGAGACCCAAAGTTGGTCTTATCCAGTAAGAATGCAACAAATTGCTCCAAATGAATTTGTTGCAGAACTTTGCGCTACACCTGAATCTGATGGAAACAACTCGAGAAAAAGAACCCGGAAACCAACGAATTGGAAGAAAAATGTTGCGAAGAGATTAAGGGAATCTGGTAAAGAATACTTCGACGTTAAAGGTAATAAGCATAAAGCAAGGTGTCTTAAGCCAGCTGGCTGTGATAAAACTTGTGTTTTTCAATGCGGTGTTATATTCTCCGAAGACGACCGAAAAGCGGTCCACGATGCGTTTTGGATATTAAATGACTGCGAAAAAAGTCATTTTTATGCTAAATTTGTGAAGAGAATACCTGCTCAACGAAAACGTACATTGCAAACTAGATCTAAGAAAACTTATTCATATCAGCATTCGCTGCAAAATAAAGGACACGTATTTCGGATTTGCCAACGCTTTTTCTTAACAACTTTAGACATAAGTCAGCAAAGAGTATATTACCTTTTTAAAAATAGTTTAGATTCGGAGACGGGTACACCCGCGGCACAAAGAGAGGGAAAACATGTGGAAAGAATCACTCCAGAGCAGCAGAGTGCAGAAGTAAATCAACATATTCAAAAGTTTCCATGCAGGGATTCGTATTACTGCCGTGCCAAAACTTCTAAGCAGTATTTGGCGCCAGATTTAAATATTACAAAAATGTACAAACTGTACGTTCAAGAATATTCAAATCCCGTTAAACTCCATAAATACTCTGAGATATTTAGCACACACTTCAACTTGTCCTTCTTTAAGCCGAAAAAAGATATCTGTCCGTGCAATCCAGGAAATCACAGGAGTGCCTAAAAGTATAGCTCACCGAATTTTACAAAAACATGCGCTGCAGAATTACGGAACCAGTTGAATTTGTCAACAACGGAAGATTTGCCGGTCTGATAACCCGATCCTTTTTAAGAAGATGTCTAACTTATATGGCAGCTGAAGGAAGGCAGTTTGAACATCTTTGTAAATAATAAATCTTAGCATCTCTAACTTCAACGCGTCATTATCTGTTTCACTCATACTTCATGTAATGACTCTCTGTCTCACTCAAACTAGAATCTTAAAATTACGCTCTTAAGGCAAGCTTTCGGTACACTAGAATCATTTTTAGTAGGTGAAAAGAAATTTTTCGGAGCTGGGTTTCATGAACAAAACCATTTTTATTACCGTAATCTAAGAAATAATGTAGTAAGTATTATACCATTTTAGAATCCTTATTAAATGCGTCAACTTTTGAAGTTACTTGCTAAACTGGCGTGTGTGTGTGTGTGTGTGTGTGTGTGTGTGTGTGTGTGTGTGTGTGTGTGTGTGTGTGTGTGTGTGTGTGTGTGTGTGTGTGTGTGTGTGTGTGTGTGTGTGTGTGTGTGTGTGTGTGTGTGTGTGTGTGTGTGTGTGTGTGTGTGTGTGTGTGTGTGTGTGTGTGTGTGTGTGTGTGTGTGTGTGTGTGTGTGTGTGTGTGTGTGTGTGTGTGTGTGTGTGTGTGTGTGTGTGTGTGTGTGTGTGTGTGTGTGTGTGTGTGTGTGTGTGTGTGTGTGTGTGTGTGTGTGTGTATATATATATATATATATATATATATATATATATATATATATATATATATATATATATATATATATATATATATATATATATATATGTGTGTGTGTGTGTGTGTGTGTGTGTGTGTGTGTGTGTGTGTGTGTGTGTGTGTGTGTGTGTGTGCGTTCTTATGTGTGGGAGAGTGTAGCCCACTACGTCGACGCGCTCTCAGGCAGTGCCTAAATATACAGGGTGTCCCAGACGTACCGCATTTCCTTTATACCCTGAATTCCATACTCAATTTCGAGAAATAAATTGAGAGCCGGAAAATGCACGGTGTGGACGGTAGGGGGGGTTTTTTGATTTGGGTTTTTTTTTTATCCTAATACCATGTAACTTTCTTTTTATACACCATATGAAGGTGACTTGCATCTCTCGTTAAAATTGAAAAAGAAATTGCAAAATTTTCCAATTTTTTGAGGTGGTTGGGCATTTGTTGGAAACCGTAGAGGGTTTACTATCAACTCAGATGCAAGTCACCTTCATAGGGTGTATAACAAGAAAGTTACATGGTATTAGGATAAAAAGAACCCAAAATCAGAAAACCCCCCTACCGTCAACACCGCGCATTTTCCGGCTTTCAAGATATAAAGGAAATGTGGTACATATGGGACACCCTATATAGTAAAACACGAAATTTTTGTATGGCAATCCTACGACGGAGTTGCCCGATTGGTCTCATTTTAGAACTGGATTTGGAGTTTTTATCAAATTGGTGTGTACAAAATATAAGCTCTGCACCTCGACGCCTTCTCAGGCAGCTACCATGTATATAGTGAAAATCAAAAGTTTGGTATGGCAACACTAATAAGAGGTCAGCCGATTTGGTCCATTTTTGAACATGTATTTGCAATTTCCATGAAGAAGACGCCTACAAAGCTTGAGCTCTCCGCGGCGACGTGTTCTAAGACAGTTTCCAAACACATATTGCAAAACTAAAATTTTATATGGCAACATCAAGAAAGGGTTGCCCGATTCAGACCATTTTTGTAGTTTTATTTTCTATTGCTATGAAAACACCACGCACCACATTTTAGTTCTCCACGTCAACACGTTTTCAGCCAGTGCCCAAATATGTAGTTAGAAACCATTTTTTTTTACAGTCCGTCGAAGGAGTAGCCTGACTTGTCTTATTTTTGAACTTAAATTTATATTTTTTTCAAAATCGACGTGCACCAAATTTTAGCTCTCCACGTCCTCGCGTTCTCAGGTAGCTGCCAAGTATACAGTGAAAAACAAAAGTTTTATATGACAACACCACGGAGGGGTATACCGAGTTAGTCCATTTTTGAAATTTTATTTACTATTGTAATGAAAACACCTCGTAGCAAAATTTTTGAATGGCAACCCTAAGAAATAATTGCCCGCTTGGTCCAATATTTATACCCTGGATGAAATCTAAAGGGTATACTAAGGTCGTCATTTCGTTTGTAACACCTCTAAATAATGATGGTAGAGCAAAACGGAATGAACACCCACGCATATTATTAAAAGATGTTTTGATTTCTGCATGTCCGTCTGCCCGTATCCGTCTGTCCGCACGACTTTCCGTCTGCCCGTCTATGCGCACGATAATTCGTGAACACGTTTACTTACAAAGCGGAAAGACTTTAGACTTAGAAGACTTTAAAATACTTAAAAAAAAGTAAAATTTAGTTCGAACATGAGACAAATCGGGCAATCCTTCGTGGGGTTGCCAGACAAAAATTTCGTTTTCCACTATATATTAGGCCACTGCCTTAGAACGTGTGGACATAGAGAGCTGAAATTTGGTACATGATGTTTTTATATTAATAACAAATAAAATTTCAAAAATGGACTAAATCGGGCAATCCCTTCTACGTGTGTCCATATAAAAATTTAAGTTTTTTACATATACTGTGAAAGCGATCAGTCCTGGACAGATTTATGGTACCAAAAACTTCTTCAGGATACGCAGTACTATAAAACTGGTTATAATCATTATTTTTGTCCGACGAACCGTTCTAGATATATGTATATGCGAAAAACCACTTCAGAAATCGGTGACCATAGCTCTTTACGTCAACGCGTGAGGCAGTGTAGAAAGATATAGTGAAAAGTAAAGTCCCTTTTTGAAGTTTAATTTGCAATTTTCATGAAAATTCCGTGTACCAAATCTGAGCTCTGAGTCTATTTCATTCCTTCTGAAATATTCTCGAAGTTTTTGGTACGATGGATCTGAAAGTATTATTTGAAAGTGTCAGTAAAGAGAAAATAGTGTGGCGACGTAACAGGCTATGTGACATTTAAATCATTCTGATTTTTCATCTTGACATAGTTAGCAAATCCGTTCTCCTTCACGGTCATTTATATTTTTTAGACTTCAAAGTATTGCACAATTTTTCCGGATTCTTTGTATTTTCAAAACTATCGGGAATCAAATTAGCGCCAAAAGTTTTCTTTCTAAATACAGAAATGAAATAGCATCAATCGGAAGTTAAACCTGGAGAAACAGCCATATAAAGCAAATGTCTGTGTCCTGTAATGTACAGAAATTCATTGAAAATATAAAAAAAAAAGATTGCACTCTATATGGGTATCTAATTCCTTTAATTATTAAAATATCTACCTTTTTTTAATTTAAGTAGTAGCTAAGATAGTTCCTCCGTGTAATACAGTAGAACAAATTCCCTTCTGGAGCAAACGACGCATGGACAAACCCATACGCATCATAAGCAAAGCCAGTGGCGTAGTGTAGGACATTACGCACACTGCCTGAAAGTGGTGTGCATTTTTATCATTGGGAAATATAATATACAAACTCATATCACAAACTTCTTTAAAATGTTAAGATGATATTAATTATAGTTTTAGTACATATTTGATACAACTATAATTAGTTAACGACATCCTTTATGATCTTATGTGATAACATTCTCTGCATATAGCTAGTGCCATTGTTAAAGTTTATAAATCATCAGTATGAGCTGTGTTCCAGTCAATCTAGGCAAAATTGTTTCATACCGTTGAAAGTCACTTTGGATATAACCTCCTTCTCAGATATCCCCTTTTTTGCAGAACTTAGTTTTTACTGAACTAATGAAATCTGAAAATACCTACAGGAATTGGAAATTGTGAATCCCTCTGATTTTTATTATAAATGGCATAGCTTGCATCTTATTCCAGACACATTACATCTCCGCGTTCATTTCGTTTCGTTTCTTTTCAATCATCTTGAAACGGGTGCCTTATTTAACAAATCCTTTTGCAAGTTTACATGAAATAAAAATCGATTGCTGTGCGTGTGATGAGAGTAGACTTCATTCAATCTGTATAACTTTTTTATCTGTCAGTCAGGGAATCACGACCCTTAGCGCACATTATATCGAATTGTTTCTTTTGCATTACTGTTCCCTTTGGTGCTAAGTTATTTAGTGTTCCTTACTTTGAGAATAAGATATCTATGCAAGAAACTATGCAAGAAACACCGACTCGCTGCGATATTATGTATGTATAATACTTGGTTCTTAATGTTTAAGTGCTGGCGTAGGTGAAGGAAACTCTTGACATGAAAATAAACATGGAATTGAACGGCATTGCATAATTTCAGCAAAAGTAATATTGGATGCATTCAGATTGAGGCTTTTGTTTACGTAACGATGTTTTGTTCAAGTATTATTTCATTAATTCAATACGCCTTACACTGTAATGAATATGATCTTCCAAGAATAGGTGTGAATCAAGAATAAGACCAATAATCTTCATTTTAGCAAGTCAAGTTAACGGGCCTCTATGTGAATAGTTAAAATAATTAAGGTAAACATCATTGGCCTGATTCACATTTACATCATTTTCGAGACTTACGTTTAGATCGTTTACAATGGGCCAAGAATACATACTGTAAAAAAATGAATCGATTTGAATTCACTGAAAACAGGAGCGTAGTCCGGAAATTTCAGGAATGAGAATGAGTGCCTTACTGAAATTGGTAAAATACACTTAGCCGTCTCAAGGGCAGGAAGATAACACGACTTTCAATGGCAGAAAGATAATGTGCAACAACTGACAGAGCATTATTAAACAAGACTTCAAAAATCCATGTGAACAATAGGTTCATATTTGAGGAATGTCACATTTGTTGTCTTTGTTATATATGAGATATCAGTTTAATTACGTGTCCGGTTTTGAAGCAAATGCAAATAATAAAAGATAGATTATTTAGTTCTAAGGGACTGATGCAAGAGAAGAGTTAAATTTCTTCAACAAAACAAGACTAAAAATATAAGTTAGAACTACATATATGTATATATCGTCGAGCACGGAATTATTTAACCGAAGAACGGCCTCATCAACAAGTTGAAAAGTCAGTACCTACCACCAATGTCGCAATAAGTATCACAGATAGGGAAGATACTTATCACACTCGTGCTTAGTATTTATAAATTTCCAAAACTACTTGCGAAGCAGTCCCAGACCCAGGGCACTAAGGCGGTTAACAGAGTAAGCCCCATTTTCGTTTTTAAATAATTTAATAAAACAAAAATTTTGCTGTTATTTTTCATTTATTTAGCGTACATTGACATTAGAAAATAAACTAGCAGACTTAAAAATATAACAAATAAGTACGCAATTATGTGCAAAGAAAGATCGTTGCGTTTAAGGTACGCTTACATTGCCATGCGATAAAGTTTCTCCTCTGTATAGGACCAGATTACCTCACTATAGTCCACAGATGATTTATTTCTTACTCTTTGTACAGCACAGAGTGTCAATCGAGCCTGTTCTCCTCTGTGGTGATACTTAAATAGCTCTTCACTCGTTTTAACGCTGAAAATGACCTTTCTGCTGAGCAGTTTGATCATGGTGTGGTGTATACAACAACATCCGAAGTGCTATTTCCTCATTTGGATAAATTTTCAAAAAGCCTTTTTCCAGGATGTACTGTATAACTCCAGAGCCGATAATTGTTTTCCCCGTGTAACCTCAGCGAGCGATAAATGAGCTCTCCAGATGCAGACACTCGTTTTCAGAAGTCGCGTCTGAATCTCCTGGATAGAAGGCTTACAAATTCCGTCTACTCTTGCGAATGTCTTGAGTCTCCAGACATTTTACTCAAGTTGTCATAAAGATAGCCACGTAGCTCTGCAATTAACCGGTTGACGTTGAAATCTCAATCCGTTCCTGCCGGATAGTGCGACTTCGAGCTCGTTTCCTTTTACTACATCATTTGAGAATCCACCCTGCTCTACCTATAGGTAAGTCCGCCTCTGTATGCAGGAACAATAAAGTGTTCTATTTGCGTTTTTAATATCCGGTTTCCTATTTCCTCCATACAGGGTGTTTCCCCATAGGAGGCCAATACAGCAGATGGTGATAGTACTCACCTAGACGAGCCGAAAATCGTATGGCAGTGGGGGGGGGGGGGGGGCAATATCAACCGTATAGGATTTACAGGGTGATTCAGAAAAAACTCGTTTTTCATAAAACACCCTGCATCTTAAAACCTATAGCGCGTACGGTCGGTCACACTTAAGAGCTCGTTGGATGTAGAATGTCATGACCTTGCCAACGGCTGCTCAACCAGCTCCGTACCCTTCTCTCATCAAGAACTATGGCTGTCTAAACTAAAAATTTCCGATTTTCTTTCCTTTTTTTAATTTAACCTCTATTATTTTTGCAAAAAGGTCATTAACATAACTTTATTTTTATAAAACCTGTAAACTGTAGACTCTGCACTTTCATGTGACCTATCACACCCTATGAGTTAACCGTAGCCGTTAAACAGTTATTAACTCATATCCTATTCAGGTCACACCGAAATTAGACGATTTTTTTTATTGTACCATTGAGAATACGTTTAGAATAGGTTTGAGTATAGGTTTAGAGCTAATAACTGTTAAACGGCTAAAGATAGCACATAAGGTGTAATAGGGCATACGAAAGAGGAGAGCTTACAGTTTTTATAAAAAAAGTTATGCTAACCCCCTTTTTGCAAAAATAATAGGGGCTTAATAAAAAAAAGTAGGAAAATATGAAATTTTTAGTTTAGACAACCATAATTCTTGAGCGGAAAGGGGTACGGGGCTGATTTAGCAATCGTTGCCATGAAGTTCTCTATATAAAGCTCCTAGCTGTGACCGCACGCCCTGCAGTTTTTGAGATAGAGGGTGTTTTGTGAAAAACTAGCTTTTTTTCTTAATCACCCTGTAACTCCTAAACGGTTGATATTGCCCCCACCACCTGGGGTAGATTGTGATGGAGTTTGCGGCAATGCTTTCCATGCTACATGCTTGAAGGGAATTGCTTCGTCTTCTGGTCACACCACCTGTAGTGAATGATCTGTTATCAAGCCTTGTCACGTCTTAAGACTTATGAAAGCTTCTTCGGAAGCAATCTCTGGGGATCAGTCTCTTATGCTTGATAAAATCAGTCGGTTTTCTGCTGATCTTTCTAAATTTCAACAATTTTATGACGATGTACATATCCTGAACTGTAAGATGGGCACGTTAAATTCTAAAACGGTTGCGATACTTGAAAAGACTCATGACATTTCACAAAAAATTTCTCTTGTATCGAGCACCTTAGACGATCTTCACTCTGTAGTAATAACATGTGACGCGCCTTTAACGTCAAGTGCTAATAGTGGGCTAGTTACACCTATCATTGAGGATATCAGGCGCACTATAAAGCAGGTCAAGGGCGATATTGGTTCCTGTTCATCAGCCGTTTTGAAAAATTCTGCGCTTCTGGGTTCTTTGGCTCATGATATTGGTAACTTAGCTTTAAAAGAGTCTTGCAGATCTGAAAATTTACTGCCTGAACCCCAACAGTCTTCTCATACTCAGCAGGACTTGTATGTTTCAACTCCTCCCTCCTCTGTGAATATTTCGTCAGAGAAGTTAGGCCGTCGCCGGAGACAAAGGAACCAACGCAAACGCCCAAATAACATTCCGACTGCCTCAAGTCGACATGAGGTCTCTCTGGTTACTAATGTGGCCCCGATTGGCAGCGTTTTGTCTACGGGTGGAGATAATGTGTTATCTTCGTTAGTGGACAGGTCATCTGACAGGGGGACGGAGTTTTCCGTTTCGGATGCCGGTGTATTACGGTCTGTTTTGGTTGTGGATAGTGCCCCCAACAATGATACTTCGCCTGTGGGAATTGGTATTGACGCCTCTTTGAGAACGGTACCAAAACCTACGTGTATTTTCATCACCCGTTTCTCTCCAGAAACGTTGTGTGAGGACATATTAAGGTATCTGAAGTCCAAAAATATCACAACAGATGGTGTTTCTTGCCGAAAAATTAGTAAATGCTCTAAACCGGTTGCATCCTTTATTTTAACTGTCTCAGCGGATCTGCAAGACAAGTTATTGGATCCAACATTTTGGCCCTCTGGCGCTTTTACTAAATTATTCGTACCTTCCGGGCGCCAAGGTCGTAATACAGCTAAAATAAGCAGTGATATTCCAAAAAACTCAAATCTATTTCCCACTACTACCAAAATGTAAGGGGGATTCGTACAAAAATTTCACAAATCTTCAAATCCTCTGTTGCAACTGATTTCGATATAGTTGCTTTCACTGAAACGTGGCTGCATCATGGTTTCCGCGATGCCGAAATCTTTGACAATTCGTACCAAATTTTTAGAAGAGATAGATATACTGATTCTGAAGCACGTGGCGGTAGCGTACTCCTCGCTTGTAAAAGCCACTTCAATTGCAGCCAAATTCAGCTTCCCAATTTCTCCAACACTCTTGACATCGAACTTATAGCTCTTAAGTTGTCTCTCTTAAAATATGACTTATACATACTTTGTTACTATATTCCTCCAGACTCCATAAATAATATAGATGACAAAGGACAGAATATTTACGACCTGCTCATTTCAACATCCAATTTTATCCATGGTAAGATGGAACCTCTTGACGAATTACTACTAATTCGTGATTTTAACTTACCCAATATACAATGGGTACTTAATGAAGAAGACGATGACTATCTTCCACTTAACAACTTGACAGCAAGAGAAATCACTTTTCCTTGACACTATTTCATCTCTTGGTCTCAGCCAAATCAGTAACGTTAAGAATGACATGGATAGGCAGTTAGACCTGGTATTTTCTACTGACGCGGATAACTTTTTAGTTGAACCTAGCCCCGTTTTAATTTCTACTCTTGACAAATACCACCCCCTATACTAATTACGTATTCCCATGAAACTTGACAAATTGTGACGAAACACAATATTTTCTCAATTTTAGAAAAGCTGACTTCCCGGAACTTTCTAGTAGACTTACCGCTATTGATTGCAACACATTACTATCTTGCGATAGTGTTGGTGAAGATGTTTCTAAGTTTTACACAATTCTTTTTGATCTATTCTCTTCTCATGTTCCCCGCGAGCGCCAGCGGTTGCATAAAACATCACCGCCCTGGTTCAATAAAGAACTGAAACGTCTTAAAAATAGAAAGAATAAAATGTGGAAAAGTTATATGAGGGACAAAGATATTATAAGTCATAACAACTTCCTCGCATCCTATAATGAGTTCAAAGAACTTTCTTCTACATTTATGATGAATACGTCCTAAGCATGCGAACGAAATTATTTAGTGACCCACGCATCTTTTTCAAGTTTATTAATATGAAGAAAAAAACCGACAACTACCCCAACACCATGAAGTACAAAGATACTGCTAGTGATGATTCGTCTGAAATTTGTAATATGTTTGCTTCATTTTTTGACAACGCATTTGCTTCGTCAAATTTTCAACCTCTAAATAGCAACTTCAAACATATGAACGAATCCCATAACGTTTCATTCACTGTCCCTTCCATTTCACATGAGGATATACTCGATCACATTTAAGAGCTTCCTAATGACTTCACAACGGGTCCAAATGGGATCCCTCCAGCCTTTTTTAAGTCTTGCTGCCTTGCCCTGGCAGCTCCGCTAAGAATTATTTTCCAAAAATCGCTCGATACCGGTTGTTTCCCGCAGCTATGGAAAAATTCCTTTATCATACCTATCCACAAAAAAGGTAGTAAAAATGAAATTTCTAACTATAGGCCTATTGCAAAATTATCTTGTATGCCTAAATTATTTGAATCCATCATTTACTCTCAGCTATCAGTTTCACATGGGTTTATTTCGAGCAGATCTACAACGACTAACTTGTTGGAATTTGTCTCGGATACCATTGGCGGATTTGCAAAAGGCTACCAGACGGATTGTATTTATACAGACTTTAGTAAAGCGTTCGACAAGTTATCTCACTCCGTGATACTCTTTAAAATGGAAAAGTATGGGTTTCCCCCAACATTTCTAAAATGGACGGAGTCTTATTTAGATAACAGAACATACCAAATCTTATTCTGCCATTCCATCTCTAAAACCTTGATGGCTACGTCTGGCGTGCCTCAAGGTAGTCCCTTGGGCCCGTTGTTCTTTATTCTATCTATTGACGACATTGTCTCTGTTGTGAGGCTCTCTAAAGTCTTCATATATGCTGACGACATTAAGCTTTTCGCTCAGATTAAATCTGTTAGCGATTGTGAACAGTTACAGGCTGACCTTCACAAATTTTACGACTGGTGCCAAAGTAATAATTTGGTATTCAATATAGACAAATGTGAGGCTATGACTTTCCACAGAAATCAGAAACCAATCACTTATGATTTCGAGTTCTCGCATTCTTCGATTCGCCGTGTTGGCTCTGTCTGTGACTTGGGTGTCAAATGTGATCAAAGATTTATATGGGAGATAAAATATAAACTACATGGTATCAAAGAGTAGTTCTATGTTGGGTTTTATAAAACGTTGGTCCCGAGAGTTTTCGAATCCAACCATAACTCTGCGTTTGTACACTTGCTTTGTGAGACCACTGCTTGAATACGCTAGCCAGGTCTGGTCTCCATTTTACGGTACACACATTGACCGTATCGAGTCTGTTCAGCGGAACTTCCTACGATTTGCTCTCAGGCACCTACCCTGGAATAACTAATTAATTCTTTCACCCTATGAGGATCGGTTGAAGCTTCTAAATGTGCACTCGGTTGTGAAACGTCGCATGGTTGCCGATGCAACTTTTGTGCACCAACTCTTAAACGCGAATATTGACTCTCCTCTGTTATTTAATAAAATCTCTTTTCGCGATAGCAGGCACAATTTGAGAAGGCTACCTCTGTTGCATGTTAACCCCCTAAGGTCTAACTTTAGCATGTACGAACCTATCAATCGCATGTGCATTACTGTCAATAATATGGCTGAGAATTTTGTTATAGATGTTTCTAAGCATGTTTTAAAAAAACGTCTATATAATATTTAATCTATTTTGTTTAATGTTTTGTGGATGTAATTTCATTTGGTGTGTGGTTTATGTTTAGTGTAACATACTAATACTAACACCGACTAAGTGATGAATCGCATGTATTGTTGAGACGTTTAGTTATTAAACGTGTCCATGCTACGGGCTTGTGTTAAGCTGGTTCTGATAGTCATTTACCCCTGCCGTACAATTTTTGGTTTGTCTAGGTGAGTACTATCACCTCATGCTCTATTGACATCCTATGGGGTAACACCCTGTACATATCATTTCTGACGTCCTACAAGGCTGGGCCGCTAGGAAACAGTCCAGCTTGCGTAGGAAGAAGTTCGCAATGTCCTTTCGCTTGAAATCCATATCGAGGGCTATCTTCGCTGCTATGTCGATTGCTAAGACTTCAGCTTGGAACACAGTGGTGTGCCTTCCAATTAAGAACTCCAAGGCAATTTCTGGTTTAAGATAGTATATACTAGCACCAGCTCCCTTATTAGTGAGAGAACTGTCGGTTAAATTTTTTAGAGCGGGCCTCAGCCTACAGTTCCCTTCCAGGAACACTCAAAGAGAAGCCACTTTCAAAACGAAGCGTAGTTTGCATGGAGCTTGTAGTTCCCAGGAAAATATTGTTAGTGTAACCTCAAGTCAGCAGAGTTTGTTTATTTCCTGGTAAGGGGAATGCAAGATCCCAAGCACAGAGGACAAAGTCCGATTTTCTAAGCTATTCTGATGTCTTAAGAAACGATTGAGCAAAGATTGAAAGATGTTAGGGTTTTTAAACAGGGAAACTGGCACGTGTTGAACAAAACAGACATTTGATAATATTGAAAAAGAGATCAAGAGTAGGTATACGAGATTGTACCTAAATTCCTGCATTTTCTTTGAGGCTGTAAGTTTAACTGGCGATTCCTATAGGTAAATTTCTCGCTTCGCCTTATAGTAGTATGTAGCTTGTTATTAAATTATGTCATACCCCGGTTTACGTTGTTAAATGGTTCCAGAAAAATGCGACGTTAACCGAAACAACGTTATACGGGACAATTAAATATCCTGATAGAAAAAATACTGCTAATATACCAATTTACATAATTAAGAAATATTAGAGCATTTATTAGAGATTTAAAAAATAAAGATTGTGAAAATTAGATTTTAATTCTTTATTAGAATAAAATGATTTTATAATAAAATAAATTTTTTGTTTAATTAAATATAAATATACAATATAGTATGTACTAGTAGGTATGTACATTCAAACCTTAAAAAATTATTAAATTCATTTGAAGAAAGACTTGATTACTATTATTATAGGGAAAATATATAAGAATATAAAACTCAAAAACTAATTTTTTTTATTAAATTAATTAAAAGTAATAAAAAAACATTTATTGAGCTTACATGCTCTCTTCAGACGATTCGCATGAATAACTAAAAATAGTTATTGCGGATGACCCACGGCTAGTCGTTGGTTCAACGTTCCTCGGCGCGTTTTTAAAATATTGATGCAATGTAACCTGTACTGAAGGCTTCTTTTTGTTATCGTACAACTCTCTATAAGATCTTACCGCACTATCAATTTCTCTGTTTACTTTGGAGCATCGTTCTAATATTGGATCACACCTTTCAAATATATCTTTAGCTTTCTCAAGATATGTTAATGCATCCTTAAGTTCCTCCATTTTAAAAATTCTAGCCTCAGCTCCATCCGTATCATCTTCTTTATCCTCCAAATTGCTTTTGTCTAATACAATTACTTCTTCATTTGTTAATTCAGTATTATGAGATTTAACTAGCTCCACAATATCATTTTGATCCAAATCGGTAAAACCCAGACGTCTTCCCAGTGACACAATTTCCTGCTGAATATCAGCAGTTGTTTCTACAAAGCTTCTGAAATCATCAGCGCATTCTGGCCATAGATTTTTCCAAGAACCGTGCATGGAATTTAGCGAAACTGCATTCCATGCTTGTTCAATTAAATTGATTGCTTTAATATATTAAACTCTTTCCAAAACTGTTTGAGATTCATGACAGTGTCACCGTCAGTGGCATTTAGAGCTTGGGGAAATGAAAACTTATGATAATAATGCTTAAAATTAGCAATTGATAATTGATCCATAGGCTGTAATATTGTTGTATTCGGGGGCAAAAATACAACTTTAACCATACCTTCAGACAGTTCATCTAAGTCTTTTGGATGGTCAGGAGCATTATCTAGAATCAGTAATATTTTATTTGCCAGATTGTTATTGGTACAAAACGTTTTGACTGTAGGACAAAAATATTCAAGAAACCATTCCTGGAATATTGATTTAGTAACCCAATCCTTCTTATTTGCCTTCCAAAATACTGGTAATCTGTTCTTAATACAGAGCCCTAGGATTTAGTGAGTGATAAACCAGCATTGGTTTAAGCTTAAAATCACCTGTGGCATTACCTCCAAGCAGTAAAGTAAGCCTATCTTTTGCAGGCTTATGTCCAGAAATTACCTTTTCATCTTGCGCAATAAAGAACCTGGTTGACATTTTTTGCCAGAATAGTCCAGTTTCATCAACATTAAATACTTGTTGGGGACTGTAACCACCTGTTTCGACTATCTCTTTAAATCTGTTCGGATACTCGAATGCAGCTTCTTTGTCAGCACTAGCTGCTTCTCCTAACAATTTAACATTGTGAATACCAGATCTTTTTTGAATCTACCAAACCAACCACGGCTTGAACTGAACGTTTGTCCTTCGCAAGTGTCCCCCATTATTTTTTTTAAATCATCGTAAATATGAAGAGCCTTTTCTTGAATTAACATTTGACTTAAAGGCATGTTACGTTGAGTCTGATCTTCAATCCATATCAACAAAAGTTTTTCCATTTTTACCATGATAGTGCTTCTAGATCTTATCGATTTTGATTCAATGGGTACTGCATCTATGACATATTTTTTGTATTTGTCCTTATCTTTAATAATGGTTCTTATAGATGTTGGTGGAATACCAAGATGTTTTGCTATATCCACTACTCGTTCACCAGTTTCAACCCGTTTGATGACATCTAGTTTAACCTTTAAAGTTAAATGATTTCTTTTCATTTTCTTCGCACTAGCAACATTATTGTTGGACATGATATATACTGTCAATAAAATATGAAACTGAGTAGTGGTGACTACTTACATACATATATAAAATATACTTACGTGAATAGTTACAGTAAAATATATATAAATTAAACAAAATATGTCCTACTAAATATGAAAAGAAGGACACAAAACACAACTAGCTAAATTATTCTTGCACAAACAATAATTAAAACAAACTTCAGCAATTGGAAACAAATGAAAATTAATGTACAAAAACAAATTTTCAAATACCAGCGCCTGCTTAGCATTAGTATAGAACAAACGGTTTAAAAAAACGTTACATTGAAGCAACTGGACGTTACAGTGGGGTATGGTTATCATAGCGGACCGACGTTGCAGCGAAATAACGTTGCTCGGGGCAACGTTAACCGGGGTATTACGTATATGTAAAAACTTGTTGACCTAATTTTTCCGCAACCTTATTTCTATTCAGTAAGAAAAGAAATTATTCACAGAGGAAAATTGCCCATGCTTAATTACTTACATATTAGCGTTTTTCGCGGGATATTCTAAAGAAAAAAAATGGTTAAATTCAAAAAATATGGTTAAGATGTTCAACCAATTTTAATGATTCGTTACAGTCAATCATAGTCTCATCATTTGCACTGAACTCTTTTTATAATTTTGTGAATTAAAGTTTCCAAACTTAAGAATAATTAAGAACCAAAGACACAAGCAATAAAAAACGGGAACACCACTTTGCTGCGTGAAGGTTAGTCCAGGCATGTAAACCTAATTCTGTTGTTGCTTTTTCAAAAGAAACAATAAGCGACGGCGCAGAGAGTAGAAATTATCAAAAGCATATTATTTCCATTTCAAACAAATTTCTAATGCCATTTCAAATGAAAAATTTCTATCCTCTTTCTAATCGGAGTTGTTTGTACTATTATTATGTGTGTAATCAGCTCATGCCTTAATGTGATGCTATGAAAATAAGTACACAAATGTGTTAAAATTTGTTTTACCTGATAAATTTATAAGGAGATGGATGTCCAATTGCCAGGAAGTAACCTATTTGGCACGATATTCTATTCTAAATTTGTTATCAACGTTTACACTGAAATTCATTCTAGCCACAGTAAAGGTTTCAAAATACAGGCCTAATATCCTTAATCCTGAATCCAATACTCACATTAAGAATTTCAAAAATCTAAATAATTATATGCCAACACTCCAGTGATATAAGAGCTAAATAGGAATTGTTTTTTATAAAAAAAAACTAATATTTCTTTTTTTACCTACTCTTGCGACAGCACCATGGACTACTCGAAGATATGCTAAAAAGAAAACAAATCAGAGAAATTAGTCTAATTATAATTAAGTACAGGAAATATAACAAGCAAGTAAAGGTTGAGCAGAGCATGCTGAAAAAAAAGTAAGAAATGTAAACAAAACTGCAACAACAACATGCAGAAATCGAGCAACAAAAAGGAGAATTTTCTAAAACAGAGCTAATTTCAAGTTGGCAGAGGCTCACATGCTGTAGTTCGTCGATGAACCAGATAAAAATGGTTTGTCTCGTCCCCCAGTTAGCAAGGAAGTCCCAAAAGGTACTAATGATGACAGTCAACATTTCTTAAGGTGCTTCAACGATGAAGGCAATTAAAAAACCTGGAAAAATGCAACGAATAATTCATAAAGTTCACCTGTCACTCGCGCGATTTATATACATATTTCATTTAATTTAATTTAACAAAATACACCCAGAGTGGGAAACAAGTCGGAGGAAATTCAATAGGAAAAATAACAACAACTTCACTTCAAGATTTTTATATATATCAAAAAAAGCTTTATTCCGAGAATTTCTTCAAGACTTTATAATTCTTCAAATTCTATCTTATCTTTTTTGTTATTTCTAGCAACGTCTGAGTCTTTGCCATGCCATTGGCTTAGGATTTAGATTTATTTTGCAAGACTCCGGTGGATCCGTTGTCGGCTCGCTTTTACTTAATGTGGGTTGAAGGTCAATATATGTAACTCCTCCCCGCTTTAAGTCAGAAGCCTCTCGATTCGTATTATTTATTATCTTTATGTTAGCATTCCTTTTTCTCATGTACATGTATATTAACACACCAAATATACCAATAATCAATACAAAAATAATACTAATGTTTGTACCGTACATAATATTTCTGTGATACATTAATTCTGTAATCTTGTCTAGATTGTTTACATTGTCAAAATTGAACTTATCAAAGTTAATGGGTTTTACAATAATCTTCCTAATTTCTTTGTATGGATAACAAAATTTATCTACAATGCTTATTTTTTTATTATAAAATTTTTCCTCTCTAATTCCTTAGGGACAATTATTAAAGTTTATCAAATAGTCCCCTGTTAGGTTAATTGTTCTCCTATCGCAATTTTGCCACATCTTGTCATCCTGTATATTCTTTAATAAAATTGTCTCGTCATCTATTTCTTCTACACTTGTCACGTTGTTGTATATTAGTTTACATTTTCCTTGAAACACACAATTTTTACTTAGTTTTAAATCTTTTAACAAAGTTTCTTCGCTATATTGATATGCCTTACAGTTCATTTCGACAACTAGTTCATCTTGCTCGCTAATTTCCAATTTTTCGGAATTCGGCATTGCTTTGACCATTTCTAGTTCTGTTACTATATAACTTGTTGGAATTTTGATTGCAAAAAGTAATTGATTGTTGAATTGCATGGCTCCTGCTTTTAAGAGTTTTAATTTATAGATGTCTATTTCATACCTGTCTAGCTCTTCTAATGTTAACATGCTTAGGTGGCTAACGTTGTTTTTGTAGCCATTATATTATCTAAAATCTGTTTGACTTTATTTTCCAGATACCTTAATTTAGTTTCTTGATCTAGATATAATATTTTATAAATCAACTTTTTACGTTTTCATTTGTTGTATTGATTGATTCTAAAATTGTTGTCCTGTCGTTTTCTATTAGTATTTTTAGGTCAGACGAAGTTTCGTTAAAGTGACTATTTATTTTAATTTGCTTGTTGCGATTTTCTATAGCTCTGTGGTTGTTTTCGTCTGTAATTTGTAAGTGTTCAGTTATCTCCTGTAAGTCTGTGTCATCCATTGTCCCAAATAATCGTTTGTGAGCACTACCAACTATATTTAGTAAGCCTCGTTGTTGCCTGGTTGGATTTGAATTGTTCGGAGTTTGCTTTTGATAATTTTTATTTCTGTATAAAGTGATTGCTTGTCTTCCCATTTTAAATGCTTTATGTTAAGCTCTAATTGATTGAGGATATCAGCTATTTCGCTTTGGTTAATTATATGTAGAATTATGTCTGTGTTGTTGGCTATCTCGGCTTGTTTGAGTTTAATTGTTACATACCCATTTTCTTCAAGGATGTGGTGTACCTGCAGTAGCCCTCGAGCTGAACCTCTCATCGTGATCAGTGTTATCATGAATACCTGTAAATTTGTAAGGTCTTTTAATGTTTGATACATGAATATTTGCTAATGGATATTTCCTAAAATATGGCTGATCTTTATGCTTGAATCTTTTGTAATTTTTGATACAACCTTCCTTTCGGTTCTCAATGTAATTTTCCTTATCCTTATTCAGTTTATGAATATACTCTTTCTTTTACTTAGATAGCCTTTCTACTAATGGTTTTGTATCTACTAACTTACTTGCTTCTTTTGGAGTCATCTCAATTGTAGTGTGATACCTATCATTGTAGTTACCTATTGCATTTTGTATCTTTTGTTCTACCGATATTTCTTCTTCTATTGCCTGAACCTTTTCTATCAATGTAGAATGCAATCTTTCTACATCACATTACCCGTGTGACTATTGGCCTCGGTCCAATGCACCTGTATACCCTTGTCCTGTAAGTATTTCTTGATCTGTTCTGATTTGAATCCACTATACATGATAATCTTTCTTGGTCCACTGAATTTTGCTATGTACCCTTCTAATATAACAATCTTTTTGGTGAAGTTTCTATCATTGATTAAATATGCGACAGCAAATTTTGTAAGCTTGTCAATAATGGTTATGAAAGTCTGTTTGCTGTAATGAAAGGTGTCTAAATGAATAATATCATTTTTATTAGTTGGGGTTTCCGTTATACTTAAAGTTGGTTTAAAGGGTGCCTGTCGTATTTTATCCCTGGTATTTTTCACAATCATTTATTATTAGCTGAATATGCCCTTGTAGTTTTGTAAAGTATATTTTATTTTTAAGTGGTTCGTAAGTGTCATTTATGCCGCTATGTAAGGATTGCTTTGCGTGGTATAGTGAAATTTGCTTGTGACATTGTTCTTCGTCTTTGTCGTCTACTTCTGAATAGATACCGTTACAACCTGATTTTACATATTGTAACAAGATAACTTACCCCGCTCCTGTTAAGCACAGGCGAAAGCCTCAGCTCTAGCACTCGGCGTCCTTAAATTGTGGCCAACAGTGTCGCGAGACGTGCCCTTCTACTCCAGACACCCTATTTTCTTTTCTGCCAAGATAATCATGGCAAAGTCATAACAATGTTGTACTAAAAAGAAAGGAAAAGAAAAGGAGAAGTACACATATACGGTTGTCGAACGAAGGAAAAGTAAACTTATCCATAAACAAGAAGGACACGGTGCTAAGGCAGTCTGCGGAGCAGCAGTAACTTTTCCGGCCCTGGCTGTCGTAGCTCATTGTGGGAAACAACAAATCACTTTCCACTCGGCCCATTTTGTAAAGTGGTTTGCCAGAGCTAGAATCAAGTTTTAGAGCTACACAACACTTTCTTCTATGCGCACCCAACTCAAGCTGTTTTTTCGACGAATTTCCACACACTTTCTAATATGTTTATGCGTAAAATTTGTAGAAATACGGTAGCGAAACTAAACATGAACAACAAATAGAACACCGAACCAAAACTCTTGACAGTTCAGTCAGCTGATCAGTCAGAGAGAGACATTGAACCCTAGGGAAATTCTAAATCCATTCCTACAATTCCGCGCGACACCTAGTTCGTCTCAGGTAAGCCACACAAGCCGATTTAATAAAGGGCAATCCACACGTAGCATCGAAACACGAACATCTTTGTTTATTAAGCGACCGATTCTTTTATCAGCCGCTGTGGGTGTTGATTTGTCAGGGTACAATACCGTGACACTGATGAAATTGATGCTTAGGTACAATACCTATGCATCCAGCTAAATCGATGTAGGGAAAAATAACAAACGCAGTTTTCACTTTGAATTATTAAACCATTATGTCCCCCTGGGGGTTCAATTTATTATTTATATAAATTATATAGCCATCAGGCAGGTATGATGACCTTATTCCCACACTCAAAATCGAGTTGGGAAACAAACAGGAAATTATATAATATTTTCACATTTTAATTCATATTTTTACGACCGAGCACAAATTTTCACATGCGTAAGCATTTATTGTTTTTCATGCAGAAATTTTCTCACCGCGAATCAAACTGCTCCGATAACAACAACTTTTGCAGGTAAAAATTGTGTGCTCGTAATTAGATCTATGGAAAAACAAAGTTTCAGCAGAATTTTATTATCTTGTGTGAATTACTTATGGTTGGCTATTAGAAATTAGTTTCATTTTAGAGTTAAATTTCAAAATTTACAATGAATTCTGCTGTGTAGATTATTAATGTAATTCATAATAAAAATTTTATGATATCTTAAGGTATATCTATGGCTATTGATGATGAGTTTGAACATCCTCCCCCTCGTTGGACTATTAGTTCAACCGCCGCAATGTTGGATGCCTTTCGCTCCTTTATCGCTATATGCATGGTCAATGTTCTGATGAAATCTCTAGTCTAATCCCTTGTAGAATGATTCCTGCACGCAATACTCGCGCTGCAAACCGCGCACATCCCTTAACCCTTCAAATTACTTTCGGCCGTACAGTAAAATTCCGTGATGCTTTTTTATCCCGTACAGTGCGAATGTGGAACAGCTTACCATCTTCTGTTTTTCCCCCGGCATACAATCTGCGGAAGTTTAAGGGTGACATACATCGACACCTCCGCCATTCTCCTCATATCCCCTAATCCTTTCCCTATCTCTTTCCTGCCATGCTGTGCTTTGCATCATAGGGTATCCCCTGAGCTTGGCTTAATAATATAAAAAAAAAAAATCGTCTTCGTTTATGCTGACTGTAAACATCTGAGGGGGTGTTTGACGCGGTCTCGGAGTTGGGCTGTTTACTTTATGGCGGTTGAGTCTTTTCTTCACACATCTGTAAAGTATGCTGATACCAATAATGGTTCCCAGAATTAAGGCTACGTTTCCTAAGGTAAATTGAAGAATATCTATTGCTTTTAAGTCCTTTGGTAGCCTTTGGGTCTCCTTTAGTTCGGTGATCCTTTGCTGTAACTGGGTAAGTTCGGCCTGATGATTTTGAAATTGAATTGGTGTGTAGGATAGGTCTGCCAGTTGATCGGATGATATGAAATCCGTGATATTTACAGTTGGTATGAATGAGGCTCGAAGTGTGCTGGGATAGACATTGTGCGATTGGAGAGTAACAAGTTCCTGCTTCACTGCGCAGTTGGCTTGAATTTTCAAAATTCCGGAACCTTCCAGGATTTGTTGAATTACATCTGTTCCACAGACTACGTTTAT
>OZ005740.1:83942987-83975487 GCA_963930735.1 Dioctria linearis
AAATATAACCGTAGCCAGTTTTATAGGATTTCATATGCTAAAGAAATTTCTAGTACTATAAAGACGTCTGGGATTGATTGTTTTTATAGTATAGGTAAATCGCAAAAAAAAATATATTGCAACACCAAGAAGGAGTTACCGGATTTAGTCCATTTTAAAATATACTATATATATATTTACTATTTCTATGGAAACGCCATGTGCAAAACTTAAGCTCTGTACGTCGACGCGTTCAGAGGTAGTGTTGAAATAATTAGTGAAAAATGAAATTTTGTCTCATTTTCGAACTTGAATTACGATTGTTTTATAAAGGTTGTGTCCAATTTAAGCTCTCTAAGTGAATGCGCCATCGATTTATCGTGCGAAGAGCCAACACACATTCGTACGAGAGATATGTTCTAGGTCCCAAGAAAGGAAAGGTTCGCGATCCCTCAAATTATCGACCCATTGCAATTACTTCGATTCTTTCAAAGGTTTTTGAATCTATCATTGGTTCGAAATTAATGAAGCATCTAGAAACTAATCAGACCCTCATCGATCGCCAATATGGCTTTTCTTTTTCTGACTTTTCACAATTTTAGTGAAGTCAAAATCGTTGTCCTACATATTTCAAAGGCCTTTGATAGTGTCTGGTATTCAGCCCTATTAACCAAACTTAAAGCACTAGGCCTCTCTCATCCTATTCTATTATGGATGTAAAGTGTTTTGTCTGGTCGCTTAATACGGGTTATATTTGTGGAGACAAGAAACTCAGAATGCAGCCCAGTTCCGAAATACAATAACGCGACATATTGGCAACACTAAACCTTATGAAGTTTGTGCTCTCTTGTTCTCACCCGCACTCAACGTAATTAATGTACAACATACTGCAGTACAAACCTCACGCAGTTCAAGCTTACATCTTCATCCAGCAAGTGGTTGCGGCGCGTCTGTCAGCTTAATTAAGTGCAGTTGAATATTTATATAATTATCTAGTTTTTATTGACGTAGTCGAATGAAATAATTGATTTAGGAATTAAATATAATTGTGTGCCAAAGTGAAGTCTTTCATTTATACTCTACAAGTGGTCAAGAGGTAAACGCATCCACGCAGTGGCAACCAGACCACATTGGTGACCCCGACGTGATCGAAAGCTTCCAGATTCCAGAAAATTTCATTAATGTTTTGCAAAAATCTGGCCGACGCAACCACGCGACGAAGCTGTGCCGTTATAACGGCATCAACATACACATTCCAAAAAAAACAGAGACGGCAATAGGAACAACAGCCAGCGAAACCGAACGAAACGCACATGCAAGCATACAGCAGAAATTAATAGAAACAGCACAGAAAATCTAGCAGAAATCAATAGAAACAACACAGAAAATCTAGGAGATCCAATAGAAATCCAGAAGGAATCCAGCAGGGATAAAGACGGAAAACAGCCAAATTTAGCAGATCATAGCAAGCAGCTAGCAGCAAACAGCACACGGCGAAGTGACAGCTTGAGTTGGTACCTGTTATACAAGCAGCTGTGGACGTTAAAGTCACGAGTTAATTAATCAACAAAGATCTAACTAATTTGAGTTAAGTGAAATTTGAATTATATACAGTTTTCCGCTTGAAATAATTAAAAAAATTAATGAAATGTTTTAGATAAGCGGTTCGCAAAGGATTTTGTAAGGCGGACGTGGTCGCAATTGCTGACAGGACGGATTTCTATTTAGAAATACAAGTTGTAAGGTGACGTGAGTACAACAAGAGCATTTACTTAGTATTTTCTTTTCGTATATTGATTAACATCAAATTTTCTTATATTGATTAAATATTTAGTAATATCTATCACAAATGTTGCAAATTCTTCGTTCTAATATCGTGTCGTCGTTCAAACAAAAAGTTTTTTTTATACAAGCAGGGACGTCTTACTTTCTCGTCTCTACATCACGATCTCGTTTTTATTTCACGACTTATTGTTACGGCACTGTCCTAAAGTAGGCCTTCGAGGGGAAACTATTGAATAAGAATATTTTGAAAACATTTTCATTTACATTTGTTTTAAATCAATTCAACAGATTTAGCACATCTTTGTTCTTTTATTTTTTTTAAACAACAAGTATAGCAGTTTTCGAATGTGATTTTGCTCTGATTATATACGAGTATATTAAATTGTTTTCCAAGTATTTCACGCGTATACGTCACTATGACTGAGCCAGAAAACAAGACAAACAATGTACAGCCAGGAAATTCAACCGATTTGTACGCAATCAATTTAAAGTTACCACCCTTCTGGCCTAGTACCCCTAACGCTTGGTTCATTCAAGCTGAGGCACAGTTTACAATACACAACATAAAAAAGATACTTCGAAATACTATTATGTACTTACCTCTCTTCCACAAGAAGTAGTAAACGGTGTAACGGATATTATAGAAAATCCTCCATCGGAACAGAAATATGAAAACCTTAAGAAGAGTCTAATCGAACGACATTCACTCAGTGAAGAGCGACGCATCGAGGAATTGTTGTCTAATGCCGAATTAGGCGATCAGCGACCCTCTGACTTTTACAGGCACTTGCGAAATCTGGCTGGAACAGCTTCCAGCATAAGCGAGAACCTAGTCAAGAAATTATGGATAAGAAGGCTTCCGCAAGCAATTAATTTAGCATTAATACCACAGGATAAACAAAATATTACAGAGCTAACCGCGCTAGCTGACAAACTGTGGGAAGCATTTAAACCAGCTGGAATTTATACAATAAATACGAATACAGCTCAAAACGGACAACAAAATCGAAATCGTAGTCGTGAGCAAGTAAGCGAACGTCCTTCAAATTATGAGCTTGCACAAGAAGTTTCAGAATTAAGAAGAATGATCGCAAACTTGAATATTTCACGCAAAAATTTCACGCCGCGTAATACACGAAATCGGTCTGCAACACGGTGGAGATCCAAAATCGCGCGCGGCAACAGAGCCGAGATCGTCAGCATAGCCGCAGTCATCAACGAGATAGGAATCACACCTCGAACAAGAACAAAGTGTGTTGGTATCATGCTAGGCACGGCTCTAAGGCTAAAAATTGTGTTGATCCATGCGAGTTCTCAACATTTAATCAAAACAACACTCAGGTGCCAACAAACTTCTGAGTCCTTCCGTGCAAGCGGCAGCCGGAAGGATAAACAATTCACGCCGCTTATTTGTCCGCGACAGCAACAACACAATAACATTTCTCGTAGACACAGGCGCTGATCTCTCGGTAATTCCTCATTTTATCTTTAGTAAAGTCAAGAAGGACAAGCATTTTCAGCTGTCAGCTGCAAATGGAAGTCCGATTGACACCTTTGGCTCGAAGCTTTTGAATCTCAACATAGGGCTTCGTCGAAATTTCCCGCATACTTTCATCCTCGCTTCCGTAGATCGACCAATATTAGGGGCAGACTTCCTTGGCAAACATGGCCTTCTTGTGGATATAAAGAAACGCAAGCTCATAGATCCACTAACAAAATTACAAGTAAATGCCACCGCGCCATACGTAAGTACTGTAACGCCAAAGCAATATATCATCGAAAACAAGTACGGAAGCCTACTGGCTGAGTTCCTATCTCTAACAGAACCCCCGAACTATAAACTTCCAGTAAAGCACAACGTTGTGCACAAGATTATCATTAACGGCCCACTACCATTCTCACGACCACGACGTCTGGACGCAATAAGGCACAAAGCTGCACAAACTGAATTCGAGCACATGGTAAACCTGGGAATATGTCGAATTTCCTCTTCTTCCGCAGCATCCCCGCTGCACTTAGTCCCCAAGAAAGATAACTCAGACTGGCGTCCATGCGGTGACTATCGACGCTTAAATTCCGTGACAGTGCCAGATAGGTACCCAATACCTCACTTGCACAATTTCACAATGCAATTGAGAGGATGCAAGATATTCACACACATCGACCTAATACGAGCATACCATCAAATTCCGGTGGCCAAGGAAGATGTGTACAAAACAGCTCTAACTACGCCGTTCGGCCTTTACGAATTCACCCGAATGCCATTTGGGCTAAGAAATGCCTCACAAACATTTCAACGTTTTATGAACGAAGTAGTAAAAGGCCTAGATTTTGTATATGTTTACATTGATGACATTCTCGTTGCCAGTCAAAACGAAACAGAGCATCTTATTCATCTAAGAATTCTTTTCAAAAGATTAAGAGAATATGGAATCAACATCAAAGCCTCCAAGTGCGCATTCGGTGCAAAATCAATAGAATTCTTGAGTCACACAATATCCAACAGCGGCATTCAACCATCCAAATCTAGAGTGGATGCCATTTTTAAACTGCCAGCACCCAAGACAATAAGGCTCATACAACAGTTTATTGGGATGATAAACTACTACCACCGGTTTATTCCCCACGTCGCAGAACTGTTATATCCCATCCACAATCACCTCACTTCTTTGCTCAAGAACAAGCAAACAAAAGCTAATTTCACATGGCCAGACGAATGTCAAGTTGCCTACGAAAAGGTAAAAAAGGAATTAGCGCATGCAACCTTATTCGCACATCCCATGAGCAACGGCACATTCAGCATCGCGACTGATGCATCACAAGCAGCCGTGGGAGCTGTGCTCCAGCAACAAAATAACGGATTGTGGGAACCCTTGGGGTTCTTTTCAAAAAAACTCTCCCCAACGGAAAGTAAATATTCAACGTTTGATCGAGAATTGCTTGCAATATACCTCGCAATCAAACACTTCAGGCATTTTGTTGAAGGCAGACAATTTGTTATCTTCACGGATCACAATCCCCTCACGCGAGCTCTACAAAGCAAAACAGAACGTAGTCCCAGACAAGCAAACCATTTGGACTACATTTCCCAGTTCACAACGGACATACGACACATAAAGGGAAAACACAATCTTATAGCAGATGCTCTATCGCGAACAGCAGACACTGACGTTGCTGTCCTAGAAACCAACTCACTCCAAGTAAAGACTTTAGGCAAGTTGCAGGAATCAGACAGCGAATTGCAGAAGTTAATCGAGAATCAGACGAACAAAGCCTCCTCGTAGAAACTAGAAATAAAATACTTTACGGAAGTACCACTTTGGTCTGAAACATCCACCGGGCGCACACGTCCTTTCGTACCCACCTCATACAGGAAAACAATATTTGACCAACTTCACAATTTAAGTCACCCCGGAATCCGAGCAACGCGTAAACTAATAGCTGAGCGGTATTTCTGGCCTAAAATCAATAAAGATTTGAGCAACTGGGCAAGAGAATGTGTTGCTTGTCAACAATCCAAGGTCCATCGACAAACCAAATCACAGTTTGAAAGATTCAATATCCCGGAGGGCAGGTTTGAGCACATCCACATGGATCTTGTGGGTCCTTTGCCACCATCCAATGGATACGGTTATGTACTTACTCTAGTGGATAGGTACACACGCTGGTCAGAGGCTTATCCAATTAAGGATATGTCTGCTAAAACCGTCATACAAACTCTAGTTAACGAATATGTTTCGAGATTTGGGATTCCAAGAATTATAACAACTGATCAAGGAAGTCAGTTCGAGTCCCGTATGTTCGCAGAACTCGGCAGACTACTTGGTTTCCAACACATCCATACAACCGCATATCACCCGCAGGCAAATGGGATGGTAGAACGGTTTCATCGTACTTTAAAAGCCGCAATAATGGCACGACAAAGCTCCAACACTTGGTCTGAAGAATTACCTTTCGTACTGTTGGGAATACGGAATAGTATCAAAGAAGACATAAAATGTACTCCATCCGAGATGGTATATGGACAAACACTTAAGCTTCCAGGTGATCTTTTCGAAGACAGTACACTCATCATTCCTGCTCTTTCCCAAATGCTAGAGACTCTAAGACAATTCATGCGTACCATCAAACCAACAGATACCAGGCTCAACCTAAGAACGAATCCATGTGTACCAAAGTCCCTTTATGATTGCGAATTCGTATTCTTAAGAGTGGACAAAGTTAAAATTGGTCTAACAAAACCCTACGAAGGCCCATACAAGGTACTTCGACGATTTCGGAAAAGCTTTCTAATTGATATAAACGGAAGAAATTGCACCGTTTCAATAGATAGACTAAAACCAGCATATCAATCTGCAAGCATCTTGGTAAAACATAACAGAAGCAAAGTCACATTCAAATAAGCTAACTTTAAGATATTACATGTATTGAAATAAAAACACATCGGAACGATGACATAATCTAACCAATGAATTCTTTAAATTTATAATAACATATTTTATATATTGAAATAAAAACACATCGGAACGATGACATAATCTAACCAATGAATTCTTTAAATTTATAATAACATATTTTATATATTGAAATAAAAACACATCGGAACGATGACATAATCTAACCAATGAATTCTTTAAATTTATAATAACATATTTTATATATTGAAATAAAAACATATCGGAACGATAACGGAATATAAGCCATGATATCTTTAAACTTTTAATACACAACCATCATACGCTACGCTGGAAGGGGAGTGATGTGGAGACAAGAAACTCAGAATGCAGCCCAGTTCCGAAATACAATAACGCGACATATTGGCAACACTAAACCTTATGAAGTTTGTGCTCTCTTGTTCTCACCCGCACTCAACGTAATTAATGTACAACATACTGCAGTACAAACCTCACGCAGTTCAAGCTTATATCTTCATCCAGCAAGTGGTTGCGGCGCGTCTGTCAGCTTAATTAAGTGCAGTTGAATATTTATATAATTATCTAGTTTTTATTGACGTAGTCGAATGAAATAATTGATTTAGGAATTAAATATAATTGTGTGCCAAAGTGAAGTCTTTCATTTATACTCTACAAGTGGTCAAGAGGTAAACGCATCCACGCAGTGGCAACCAGACCACATATTAGATGGCGGTACATCTGAATCTCAGCCAATAAATGCCGGTGTGCCTCAGGGCTCTGATATCTCTCCATCTCTCTTCTCAATTTTCATTAATTATCTGCTTTCCCTCACTTTCAATCCGATCCATTGTTTTGCCGAAGGCAATACCCTTGATTTCGTTTACTCCTTTGACACTCTAGCGGACTACAGATGAAAGACCATATCTGTCACACCAGATTGCTTGATATCCTTGATTAAACACCTTGATAATATTCTCGCTTGGAGCTAACTGAATCGCATCGAGTTCAATATATCTAAGCTCGAAAGCTGTCCCATCTCTTTAAAATGAGATCATAATTGTTCCACTCTCGTTTCTTTTGATGGAGCACTTCTTTACGATACACCGTCTTTATCCACTCTTGACATTAATATTTGCAGTAAGCTAAGCACAACTTCTCTGTTGCCAAATATGCATTGAAATATCTTGGCTTTCTGAAAAGGTGTAAGGAATATTTCAGCCCATCGATTCTAGTGCTACTCTGCAAGTCCTACATCAGACCTAGAATGGAATACAATTACCTATATGTACGCCGCAGCTGGTCTTAGAGCCGTACCTTCATTGGATATTGTCCAAAAGAGAGCTTTCAGCTCATAGACGATGAAGCAAAACTTGCTATATGGACTCATACGAGCATCGCCGCAATGCTAGTTGCGTTTCGTTCCTATATTTCTACATGCATGGTCAATGTTCTGATGAAATATCTAATCTGATTCCTGATTCCAGCATGTTATACTCGTACTGCAAGCCGCGCACATCCTTTTACCTTTCAAAATTCTTTCGGCCGTAGAGTAAAATTCCGTGATGATTTTTTATACAGAACTGTGCGAACGTGGAATAATCTACCATCTTCTCTCTTTCCTCCGGCATGCAATCTGCGAATGTTTTAGGGTGACATACATCGGCACATTCGCCACTCTCCTCACGTTGCCTAATTCTTTTCTTTATCACCTTCTTGCCATGATGTTGCATCATAGTTCATTGGATATTCCCTGAGCTTGGCTTAATAATATAAAAAAAAAGGAAGTCACACTTTCTTAGCTTGCCGACGAAGTTATATATGTACGTATAAGGTATGTATTGCATCTGTTCTGTGACTACTATTTTAAATAAAAGTATATTTTTAATTCCTGTATTTTACAAAGATACAATTTATGGTGATTTGTGAATTTGAATAAAATACATTTCCCTACTTTTACTAACTAAAATGGATGATTGGGTAGTTTTACAGTTCCACCATTTAGCAAAGAACCTTGAGCAAGTTTCTTCGTTGCGACTGGTGGCCACTTGCTAATTTGTTCGACTCGTATCTTTTAAATGATAAATTTTGTGCATTTGACATTTACGAGTGTCTTCAAACTTTTGTTCAGTTTTCAGCATATACCATTTTTAAACCATCTTCATGGGGGGGGGGGGGGCCCTCTCCACACACGAATCCTGGATCCGCCACTGCTTATGATACCCTAGATGATTGCTCGAATAAAATTTCGTATGGTCACCGACCTATGCATGTTTGATTTTTGAAGTGGTTTTTCGCATATATTTCTACAAAGGTTCCAATTTTTTGGGATTTCGTATTCTGAAGAAGTTTTTAGTACAATAAAAATTTCTAGAACTTATCGTTTTCACAGTATAAGTAAAAACCCTAAATTTTTGAATGGCAACACCAAGAAGGGGTTGCCCGATTTAGTCCATTTTTGAAATCTTATTTGTTATTACTATAAAAGACCATA
Organism: Dioctria linearis; assembly: GCA_963930735.1. Lineage (NCBI taxonomy): Eukaryota > Metazoa > Arthropoda > Insecta > Diptera > Asilidae > Dioctria > Dioctria linearis. Next base: position 83,951,658 of record OZ005740.1, read on the forward strand.
TACCAAATTTCAGCTCTCTATGTCGACGCGTTCTCAGGCATATATACATATATAGTGGAAACCGAAATTTTTGTATGGCCACCCTACGAAGGAGTTGCCCGATTTGTCTCATTTTCGAGCTTAATTTTACTTTTTTTTTTAAAGTCCGTGTACAAGATTTCAGTTTTCTAAGAGAACGCGTTCTCGAGCTATCGTGCGCACGGACGGACAGACGGACGGACATGGAAAATCAAACTTTTAACTCAAATGGAGTGCGGTGCGCTACGGATATGTAACGTTAAAAAATATTTATGCAGAAAGGTGCAAAACGAGCTTGCCGCAGCATGGTCAATTTTACAAAAAAGTAAGCTCTACTACTTACCTACTTGCTATCTAAGCTATCTACTTAGTTAAAGCTATCTTAATAAAATTATCTTTTCGCTGCAGAAATCGTCATTATTGATATATTTTGAAGTAATTTTGTGGTTTCAAAGAAGTTTTTTTATGAACTATGCCTGAGTGTACCTTTTTTATGCTTAGATCGAAGCTGCCAAATATCAAATCAGTTTTTTGATATATGTATTAGGCCTAACACATAATTGGAGTTTTTCAAACAGCTTGAGAATTGTTATCGATGTAATTCAGTGTAGCTTGTAGAAGGACAAAATTAAAGTTTTTGCAGTTTTGGCTAGCTTCAAGCCGGTTTGAAATTTGATCAGATTGCAAATTTCAAGTCCAATGGCCACCAATTTGAGGGAATTTTGAAAACTGCTAACTATGTAATTGTGAAATATCAGATGTGAATGACTTCTGTTCAAACATTTTTTGAGACAGTTGAGAAGTAAATAAATACCAAATATACTATTTTTACATATGGCTGGAAATTCGGATGCATGTATATCCTTCTTGAATGTCACTGATGACTAAAAAAATATATTTCCTGCCAGGCTTGTTTCACCGATTTATATATTGGAACTATGGGTGAAGCAACCCCGAAAAAATACCAAGAAAGTCAAGCTCAAAACTCAAGGTGCTATACAATGTGTAAACAACCCACCGTAGACCATATTGCTATAAATAAAATGTCGGAAATGTCAAAAATATCTCCAGCGGAAATACAGATTGCTTTATTCGTAGCTGAGCATAACTCAGTTTTTAATTTGATAAACAATTTTGTGCAAGATATTGCAAATATTCCAAAACTGGCGTGTTTTACTAATACGAAGTGCAATTATAAAAAAAAAAATTTAGCGAAATATTATATAGAGCACTTGAGTAAATTAAATTTTCTCTTACCGTAGAAGAAGCATCAGATGTATTTCTAAAAACAATTTATGTTTAATTCTGAGATCAAGGCACAAAGTCACTTTTTTTTTCTTACAAGTTAGTTGAAATTGGAAAAGCGGATGTAACTTCTTTATACAGTCTGATATTTTAAGTACTGTAATGTCGATTATAAAATAAATATAAAATTTAATTAGCTTTGCTGCTGATAGAGCCAGTGTTATGACTGGCAAACATCAATCATTAGTAAAGTCTTTAAAAAATAAAGATATTAAACATTTTGTTTGTTATTAAATGTTTATGACACTCACAATCATTATGTGCGTGTTATGAATGTGAGCAAATTCCTGCCCAACGTGAAACAATTAGAACTATTTAAGGAGCTCGAAAAGACTTTCTGATTTAAAATCTGTACTGTAATAAAGTAAAAAAGTGTTAAATCTTGGAGAAATTTATATGGGTGCAAAAGTCGAGCAATACATCTTATAAATCAAATCAGAATTTCCGAACTACAAAATTTTCGATACGATTGTTTTAACTTTTATATTGAAGGAGCAAAACAAATTCTTGCGCGGTTTGATTTTATTTCGGAATTTTGGCCTCATCTTAATTTCATTGATCCAACAGGAATTTGTTCTAGCAAATATAATTTAGTGATAAAGCTAATTATCCAATACCTCATTTAATAGAAGGTAGTTATATTAAGGGAATTGGTATTCAGTTTAGGCTGCTCCTGAATTTTCTGGTATACATTAGGTACATTAGGAAAATTTATGCATACAGTATCAATGCGGAGTTATTTTGGAGTGAAGTTCCATTAAAATGTGTGATGATGAACCAGTGTCCCTGTGTTTAATAAATTTTGTTTTGAACATTCTTAAGCTTCCCCATGCATCTGCACGTGTCGGGAGAATGTTCTCACAAGTAAATATGCAAAAAACAAAGCTACGAAATTTATTGAATTCAGACACAATTAAAAGATGTTGCAAATTCACTACTTAATTTGAATGATTGCGGTTGTTTTAATTTTGAAGTAAATAAGGAACTACGTATTGAAATATTTAGTCAATCAATGTACGATTTCAAAATCGATTATTTTATTACAGGTTATTTCTTAGTTTGTTTTTATTAGTAATTTGTCGAATTGAATTTAATCTATATTTATATTTAATTGCCTAAGAAATCAGCAGCCAACTATTCATAGCCAAGTAAAGCTTTTAATCACAGCCAAGCATCTAAAGCTTTGTAGTATAGACAACAACACTTCTGTAGTGTACAGGGTGTCCCACGTAACGTGTTCCCTGGCCACTTTTCTCGAAAATTTGCGGAGATATCGAAAAAGTCCTGATATTAAAAGTTACGCATCATTAGTCAAGGTATCCTCTGGCATAGCCAAAGTCCTTGAAAAAAGACTTGGGAAAGGATATGTTTAAAAATGTCCTTTTAAGGATACATTTAGATTGCATTTTTGAATTCAGCAAATAACACTAAAACGAAAATATTATATTGAAAATTCCAGTTTAACCCTTTATTATCGAGATATAAGACCTCAAATTGTATTCTATGCACCGTGTTCCTTTGCCATTTATCTCGAAAATGCACACAGATATCATCGAAGTGCTAGTAACATTATTGTTTTTTTAGTTTTGAGTTTTTCATTAATTTAAAGAAGCAATATCCAGCGAAGTATTTCACAGCAACCATCACTCGTATCTAAGGAATTTCTGCGTACTGTAGTGGCTCGGAAGGAACTTCTATCGAGGAAGATCTGCCAAGTCCTCTTCATTCTTTTCACTAATGTTCTTCAAAATGTTTGCTGAATTAATTGGACTTAAGCTATTTTCTTTTTGAAGGACTGCATCTGCATCCCAGTCCAAACTAAAATATTCATCACTGTCATCCTCGCAATTTGAAAAGTCGAAGTAAAAACTAGTCTAATTGTTATAATTTTCTCCAAAACTGATTAAATTTATAAATTACCATTTCGCAATTCGATAACGACCACATTATTCCTCTGTGATTTTTGTCTGCTCTATCTGCTAATAAAGTCCTCGATAAAAATTATCAATAGCAATTAACTTCCACCACCAAATTTTTGTCTTATTTACTCAAGCTTTTACAGTTCTATGTCCCACATAATCCCTTCCTCTTCATTATCCCCCATAAAACATTATTAATGACTGCTGCTTTTGAGATTGTTGGTCTCGTAAAACTAAATTGATTGAAACATCAGATGGTTACCACAGGCCAATAGCTGAAAATCCTACACTTGAAACCTTTACACATATACCCATTTTATTACAACCAGACAGTATTGCAAAGCACACATCTATACATAGACAAATCCTGATTTTAACCCACTAAATACACACTAAAATATGTCTTAAATTGTAAGAAGTCTTGTGCAGCCATAATTAATTTGCACCCCTTTTATGATCATAAGCTCATGTACCGACATCTTGTATCGCATCAGAGTCTAATGACGAAATTAATTACAACCTCAACACGTTCCAACATATCATCTTAGGGTGGAGCACAACCATGTTGACACATCCGAAATACTTTGGAAAAGCTTCTAAAGAACTTTTTTTATTCATGTTGGTGGCTGCATACGACAGCTTTAAGAACTTTTTTTATTCATGTTGGTGTCTGTATATGACAGTTTTAATATATAGAGGAAAGATATAACGGTAAAAAAGAAGCACTTTTAACTTTCAAGAACCAAAGTCAAGAAAGGGCTTAAATATTTTATAACTAATGCACGGTCTGCTTCAATTACAATTTGGTGATTTTTCATGCTTCTTTTTTTATTCATAATTTAAATCAACTTTATCTTGAAACTTCACATGATGCTCAGTGATAATACGTTGATCTGGTTTTAAGGAGATGAGACAGCTTGTAACGAAGTTACATAAGCATTGTAAGACCCACACTGTGCGCATTTAAAAGTACTTGCATTTGTTCAGAGAAAGGTACATGTTTCCAAGAACTGACCCCGCTATTTGTTGACCACAATTTTTTATACAATCTTTCCTACAGGGTAGATTATCCCAGTTATGCGTGGAATGACGACATATTAAATTGAGGGGGAAGCTATACCATAGCTACTGCACACCGCACCACAGTCTCCAAGACCATATTAAGAAGAAGTTACCAGAGCAGTGAAGGACACTCAGTTCGAATTTTCCCTCCGGCATTTCGTTTTTATTACGAAGTGCAGAGAGAAAGTGCGAAGTAAGCACATAGTGAAGCGGAAAATTTTCAATTTGCTGTGAATACTGAATATGCGAGTAGAATTAAATTGTACTATGTACAACAAAGATACTACACTTAATAAAGTGCTGTGGTATGGACACTAATATGTTTTCAGTCAAAGCGAAAACAATAAAAATGAACTCTAATGAAGAACGTATTATTAACGTCATCAAGGTACGTGGGAAGTATTTGACTCAAAATTCATGTGATATGATAAAGAAGATACAACGACCACTGTTGAAAGTGGTTATAAGTGGGTCCAAGGAAAGTGCAGTGCCAAAACCCTCGAGAATACTTCACAAGCCATGAAACAGACTCCCTCGCTACCACATGCGAGGCCCATCGGAGTCCTTACATTCTAAAATATTTACAGTGTTCTTATGTAAAATTGACAAAAGTTTGTTTTGAATAGCTCCTTCGCCCCTGTTCAGTCCACCGATGTATCTATGTCCCCTAGATGCATTCTCTTGTTGATATTTCCTGAAATACTTAATAAAGAAGCACAAAGTATCAAATCTAAAGAAAAATCATAAAAGCTTGATATTTATCTAGAAAAACCAATCAAATTCAGCATCCTGGATCATTCGTTTTCATCTAAAGCACACAGCACTCCTGCTGCAAAAGCATCCATAAAAGGCCCTTTGAAGCCACACTTCATCTAAAAACATAAAACATAACTAATAAATAAATAAAACAATAGAAGAAAGCAAAACTTACCTAAAAGTACACATCCTCTTGTCTATGTACTTATCGTAATGTCATTTACTGACATTACCACAGTATTCGCCGCAATCAAAAGTTAAGTAAATGCAAAAGCCGGCATTAGGGCAACACCAAGAGGCGAAACAGATATAACTGGATGCAGCGGCTATATAAAGCCGACGAGCCGCAGCAGAAATTCATTCTTGTTTCAGACCTCATCTGATTCGGAGAATAATCCGAACGACAAGAATATCATTCCCAACCTCCAAAATAGAAGAATAATTCTATATTTCAGAGAATAATCTGAAAGTCCTATTATTTCCAATATTCCGTCCCACACCTAAGCAGAAGAATAATTCTGCCGCAGAGAATAATCTGCAATCTCCTGCCCACACCTAAGCAGAAGATTAATTCTGCCGCAGAGAATAATCTGCAATCTCCTGCCCACACCTAAGCAGAAGAATAATTCTGCCGCAGAGAATAATCTGCAATCTCCTGCCCACACCTAAGCAGAAGAATAATTCTGCCGCAGAGAATAATCTGCTACATCTCCTGCTCATATTTACGCAGAAGAATAATTCTGCTGTAGAGAATAATCTGCTGCTCACATTTACGCAGAAGAATAATTCTGCTGCAGAGAATAATCTGTAATCTTCTTCTTGTTTATAGTAGCATTTTGCTGCCCGTGTGCTTAAAAATAGCACTCTTAAATTTATATAGGAATACTGTTCTCATACACGATTAATTCTTCTTCTTCCTTTTTCTAGAATAAGACGAATTAAAGGAGCCGGACTACGGAATCGTCACTTTGAATTTTACTTGAATTTTTAATTTGTTTTGTTTGATTTGAATTTTTTGTTGAATTGTATATTGAATTTTATAGTAGTTTGTAGTAAATGAATTGTGATATAATTATAAGCAGTGAAGTATTAATAAAAATTTTATATTTGAATTATTAAATCGACTGAGTTGTCCATTACAAACCGGCACTCCCTCCCACGTCCGAGACTAGGTCTCACAGCCCCAAACTACTATTCATACAGAAAAATGGTGCTCCTATAATCTTAAGCTTGCTTTCTTATCTTCCGAACCGTAATAAAATTTTCATACCTTTCCTAACAAAATTATTTAATAAAATGTATCTTAACCAAATGACTACGATTTCTCAAACAAAAATTCTGATCTGAGTAATCATTGTAATGTCGCTGTGCCGTCATGGGATGCCGTGGGCTTATGATATCGAATGTAGCTGCCTACAGATTCGGACTCCGGCTACACATACACACATGCAATTATCACTCAGCTGAGATGTATTGAGCGTAAAATGGTAAGGTTACTTTGTGATCGAAACTCTTTTATTATTTTGTTAAGTAAGGTATATAGAAAGTGTAGCCTTTGGAAAGGTAAGGAACCAAGCTTTAAATTACTAGAAGACCATTTTCCTGTATGGATAGCCGTTTAGACTCTATACCAAATATAAAGTCAATGTTTGGCACTTTTCCATAAGTATCAATATAGAACATTTTAGAAAACGGACTCACAACGCATACATATAGATTTCTGTTTCATGGCTTGGAAAGTTTCTCGAGGGTTTTGGCAGTGCACGCAAAAACCCGCTAATCATAGAACATTTGACTAAGAATGGCGTCTTAGTAACAGAACCAAGGCAGAGCAGCAACTCCAAAGAACAGAGAAAAACTACCAAGACCGGAACAAAAGCCCAGCAGATCACACGACCAGTTTGAACCTGTGTCCACTAAAAATTTTATAATTTCGCCGCTCTTCGCTACGTGCTCAAAGTAGGGAAGCGAAGAGCTCCTTAGCCTAAAAAATAAATGTCATCTAATTCTTTCGGTTGTCCTAACTTGGATTATCGATGAGTTTGGTCAAGATGCTCGTCTTCGTAATTTAAGTTTTTATCGTAATCGCTTATATCATTTCGTTCGTTTGCTTGGACTTGATCCGTGTGGTAAATTGGTTGAAATTTAATATTTTGGTGAGGACGGAGGTCTCTTAGCACTAAATTGTCGCATTGGAGGTCGATTCTGATAATTTACTGCTCTTGAGTGTGTAGAGTGATTGAGTTCCATTGGATGCTGATTGATAAATGCCTATCTTGATGGCCGTTGAATATACTGGACTGGTTTAGAGAAATTAGGTGCAACAGGCCTCTGAGGATTGTGGACTAGTTCTGGATAGAAATTCATTCCGGGTGCTGGAATTGGGTTAACATTTTGTGTAAAAAATTTATTTCTTCTGGGTGGAACAGAAGGAGGTGATGTCTGGTGTTGTATTCTTCGAAAGGTTCTAGTGCTTTATCACGATACGATTGAGTCATTATGTTGAGTGATTCATGGAAGAAAGTTTGTTTAAAATTAATGAAAATTGATGATACACTGTTTGATAAAATTCATGAATTGTGTACAGGAAGATTCTGCACGGGACGATTAGGTGGAGCATATTGAGCATCTTCATTTCCAGGTACTAATCTAGGTGCTCTGATTATATTATTATTTTGTGTCATTCTGTATTTTCTTTTAATTTACTTTTGCACGAAAAGATAAACAAATATGTTTTATAGAAATTTTGTACCTAATTATTTTTAAAGATTTGTTAAATATTTGATTTGGACAAATTGAAAAAAATATTTATATTTTATTGCTTTAAAAACTAAAGGAGAAAGAATATATTTTCAAAACTACAAATTTTATTTTTCTATAAATTATGATTGAATAAGAATATATTAACATTCAAAATATAATCAATTAATTTATATTTAAATTCTTAGTTTTGACTTTTCACTTGATCACTTTTTTCTTCAATAATTTTTGTTCGATATTTAAAATAGCAATTCACTTCTTAAGTAATAATTTCTTGATTCAATGAATGCAGAAATAAATCACTTACACTACAACTAACAGATGAAGGACGTACATCTGGATGAGTCTTGAGATTTTTGACTATTTGAGTAACATATAGATGCTCCGGTGCTTTTTGTCCTTATTCTATACGTGTAGGACCGCTTGTTGTATTTCTTGTTGAACAGATCAGACAGCTGTCGACGGGTATTTACATCTTTGGTTATGATTATCCAAATGTTTACTTGTTGATTCCATTTTTTCCTAAGCTGGTTTGCTTTGATGGCTCCGGGGCATCATTTCCTGGTCTTTTCATTAAAGGTAACTTCAAAGGATTTTATCCCTTCTACTCACCTCAGTAGCAAACGCGGAATATTTTTTCGAAGTGGTGATTCCATCGAACACACTCCTTTGAACTAATTAAAATGATGATCACAGTTGCAATGGTTAGCACTCTCATAAATTAATTATTTATTCGTGATTATAATTTCATTTTTCACTTTTTATGTTTATAATCACAAAGTGGCAATGGTTAGCGCACAAACTAATTAATTGATAGTGATCACAGGATAATATAATTTTACACAACAGATATTTTTTCCGTTAATGATCAAAACGCGGCGATGGTTAGCACGCCGTTTTTAATTGATTAATTAGTTATGATCGCGTAAAATACGAATTCACGATTTGCTGGAGCGGTCCCTGCTCAGGCTCCAGTTACTGAAATCTGTTAAAAAGACCTAAAAAAAATATTTTTTCTAGGCAGGCAGGTTGCATGCACATTTATTTTTCGGATATAGAATTAAGACTAAAAATTACGAGTTTCTCTAAACGTAAAATAACTCGAACCTAAAATTACCAGACGCGAGAAAGACAATTTCTGAGTGAAGATTTACTCTGCTCTCAAGTAATATTATTTGTCGCCTGAAGTGGGGTATACTGCTACGTGTGAGCCGTATATTTGGTGATATAGAATTACAGACTTCAGTATATATGTTACAGTCAAATCCAGATGTTACTAGGAAATACTAGTTCTAACAAAGCTCTCTCGGTAATTCTAGTTTTTACTGAAATAAGACAGTTAAATTTAGAATTAACGGAATGCAATTGATACTACTAGTATTAACTAAAGATTATTTAGTTAATTCTGGTTCCAGCTGAATTCTCTTACAGTTTTTAGATCTAAAACTGGCTGGCTGCTCTTAGTAAATTCACAATACGACTGAAATCTCTCACCGTTACGCCTTGATTTTTAGTAAAACTCTTGTCTTATAATAATGTAAACAGACTTTTTTAAATGCCGTTTTGCACATTATGATATTTCGAGTTGCAAAGACTTCATATTTTTATACAGAAACATTGCTTTGAAATCCACATTTTTATGCTAGCTCAGCGGTCGAACCCTTGAGCTCTACCTATGTCAAAGATGACCCAATAACAAGATAAGACACAGGGGAGATTTCCGACTGTTTTACATTTAAAATGTACACGTCGAGAAAAGCAAAGAAAGAAGAAGGAAGAATAAAATAAAATCTCTTTAAAACTATTATGAATAAAGATAAAGAATGTAAAATCGCAACAGAATGGCAAATGATTCATTTTCATAAATAAATGATAAGGGGTGGAGTTTGCAAATTTTACTCACATAAAGTATTGCCAAAATGCCCGCACTTTTGTGAAAACAGGTTTTTCTGAAATATTGAGATAGTTGGTTCCAAAGTTATTGCTGTAATCCTATGTTGTGGTTGCAAAGTTGTGGCTGTAATCCTATGATATTTGAACGCACGTGCTTCTGTTAACATTCGTTTTGCTCTGACGCGATTAAGTTCGTGTAACTCATGCCGGATTCTCTGATATTTTCGAGAAAATGAGAATTTTATTGGACAGAAATTTTACATCTCCTTTCAGCGCTTTGGTCAAAGCGAAATTTACTTAAAAAAGTGAGTTATTCTGATCCGATGTATATTATTATGAATATTTGAAAGGCTTTTGAAGGTATTCAATAAGATTTTATCATTTGGGTAATCCTACATTCTCTCAAGTTTTGTTTTCAACGCGTTGTCTCAGTCGGACTACAATAGCGGATAGCTAAATTCTTTTCCGCCATTCATGCAAAAGATGAAAGTAGATATATATATTTGTTTCTTTCTAAAAACCACGGAAAATTTCCAGTTTTGCTCGGCCGTGTCCTATCTTCTTATTAGGTTATCTTTGACTATGGCTCCTATATTTGCTGCAGTACTACGAGAAATTGCATGATCCTGTAGCACCTGTGCTGCAATAAAGAAAACTGCGGACATACATCGAAGTGAGATATTAGAGAAATATTAATTATGAGCCTAATTCAAAACTCCATTCTTTATACCAATTTTGTAGAGATCGTTTACGTTTATTCTGAGCAAATACAAAAAAAAAAAAAAATTGTTTCTAAATCTTTCCTTCACTCAGAAAAGAGAAGGCGTTGCCAGGTAGACCTAACTGGTGTCGTGCCCGTTGAGCAATCGAATTAACGAATCCAATAATTAAAAGCGATACTCGAATTTCTTTTAACACAGTTTCTTTATTAAACCATAAACCAAACTGACCTATCTTAATACCTTTTAAAAGCAAAACCAATCTGAACCGAACTGTAACTTGATATCGCGATGAGTGATAACGGAGCGGCTAAAAAATACTACAGGCACTCGCCAGTCCAGTCATTGGTCTTTTATGCACCAATATTCGGAAGTAGACTTTACTTAACAACGCGGATGTAAACAAACGACAACAACCTTGCCGTTTGTTCTACCGGTTGCAGGACCTGAGTCGCTCAGTAGTAAACAATCGCTTTACATAATAATTACCATGCGAAGGTTAATTATTATTGTAATCGTCGATTGCTCCACTAAGCGCTCATCGCAGCCAGCTGTTAAGCTAATCAGCAAAATAACCGACAGTTGCAGAACAGTACAATGCGACGTTACTGTTTAGCAATTGCTAATTATTTCACTAAAATGCGCCCTTGGCTGCTGGAAGAATCTTCCGTATATTGGGCCATCACATCCCTCCCCCCTTGGAAAAACTAGTTTCCGCAGGGAACTAGATCTGGAGAGTGAAACAGTCTTAATTAACAACTGAGAATATTTTGTTTCTCGTTCGGTTCAGATTGTTTACATTTTCTTTACATACCTACTATCTAAATTGTTTTATCTTCCTTTTTCATTCCTTACATTTTTTATTTTTACAGCATTTCTCTTTTTATTTTCTTCTTACATTTAACTTCAATACTTCCTTTACATATTTAATTTCTTTCTTACTTTTATCTCATTTCTTTTTTATTGTGTTCTCACAACATCTCTATTTTCTCTTTTAGTTTATTTACTGTTTTTTTTTTTTACTAATTAACAACAATATAAATAACTGCATACTTGTGTTTTGTTTACATTCTTCTATTATATTTCTTTATTCTATTTTTTTACTTCACATGTCTTTTACTTTGAAACTTTTCCCACTTATCGTAATAAGTTATTTATTTCTATTACATTAAAATTGTATGTACCTATTGGACAAGAATTCATTAATTCATTTACACGTATTATCCCGTTAGAAAACATTGCTTACTACCTATAGGTATAATGACAAAATAACAAAAAGTTCTTTTTACAGCCCGAATACTTACAAAAATACTATCCAAACCATAACAACAAAATTTTTCTCTCACTAATTACAATTTTTACACTCATCTAGCCTTAAAGTTATTGTTCCTTCCTTTTTTTTTTCTAGCAATTCTTACACTTAACTTGAATACAATATTTATATTGGTCTAATTACTCAGAGTGATTCCGTCTATCTAAAGGTTGCCACTGTCCTATCCAATATAACACTTAGTGTAACAAAATATCTAACCCTACAACAGTTGTTACTACGCTAGCTGTACCAGCTCTTTTCCGACTATCGTAGGCAGGTTTGCTGTGGGCAATGTTGCTGTAGTAGGCACGATTACTTGGAGGCCATCGTTCGTTTCCTTGTCTTCGGTAGGCTGTCCTGTTGTTACAGTGGGTTTTATTGAACTCCGGGTGATGGGCAATATCGACAATCTGCTTGATCTAGCCGGTACTGGTTTTTGCTTCCGACATCTCCTGCGGATCAGAACTCCTGCTACTAACATAAAACTGGCAATACTTAACAGCCAAATTATTGAGGTGGCGGCTAGATAGATGGTGTGGGGCTGACTTTGTTGTCGATGTATTTCCTCTCGTGTGATGTCCTCATTTATTTTTTGTATCTCGGCTGCATGATCTCTCCAGGCTTGGTTGGCATTGTCGGCAGCTAACAGCCGTACCTTACGATTTTGATCGCCATCAGCCATAGGCTCTGTAGATCTATTTCTGGTGCTCACGCTATCCCATGATGGTAATTCCGAAAATGAGGGTTGCCAAAGACTAATATTTCGCTGAGTGTGGTCCTCTGATGTGATCAAAAGGTCGCCGATCTGAAGGTGGCAGTGCTCCTCGATTGATAATACTCCGGTAGAACATAGTTCTCCAATCGCTGTAGGTGTATCGCGGCAGTTTACCTCTAGTTTCGTCTTGTCGGCCATCACGAACAACCAGTGATTTCGGGTAATCATGCGGACTAGACTATTCCATTTTGGGAGAATTTTTTCCTTGCATGCCAGCGGGTTGACGTTGAAACTTCGAAAAAGGTTGAGTACACAGCTATCACCAATGGCTGTGACGATTGGTCCCAACTGTGGGCACAGGAAACGCAAATGATTTTCGAGGGTTGTCAGTTGTTGGCATTTCTCATATTGTTGATAGTCTAGCAGGACATACTGGCGATCGTGATTATTTGCTGCTAGAAATTCGGCTTCCAACTCATATACATGGTAGCCGTCCTCATCAACTACTGCGGGAATGGTGTATACTTTGTGCAGTTCAAAAGCCACTCTCTCCGGTTGAGGAATGTCTATTCTGACCATAATGTGCTGCGGACCCTGCATTGCGCTCACCTTAGCAATTTGAGTCAACAATTGGAAGTCCAGAAATTCCTCTGCTAAATCCAATTGTTTTGTAGCGTTTGTCATAATTTCTGTTAGCTGCCGGGCGTGAATAATCATGGGGTGAAGTTTTCCCATGCTCAGTGCGACTAACATGTTCGCATAACCTTCTTGGACATCGCTGAGTTCTCGCAGTTGGAGGGTCATTAGTGTCAGTATTTCATTTATCTCCACTCTCCGTGTTAACGTTGTTATCTCCAGGTCTTGACTTTGCTGCGCGGCGGTGATGGCATTGATTTTATTCCAAAGTTCCTCTCGCTCTGCTGCTGCCTGAACGCGCGACGCATTGAATAGATTAAACGTCGATGTCATCACTGTTGTTTGCTCTTGAAGCAAGGTGAAGGTGCGGTTTTCTTTTCCATCTAGATCCCTCAAAGCCGAGTAGATATTTTCCGAATCTGCGTGATCCATGGTCCCGAAAAGTGTTTTTGATAGGGACCCTATACCATCAAAGAAAGATCGTTTCCTTCGAAGAGTCGGTTCCGCATGGGTGTGGTGCTTCAACTCATCATCCTGTCTCCTAATCTTCGCCATCCAACTTCCTATTTCCTTAGTGGCTAGCTCACATCTGTTCCCGAGTTCTCTCTCTCTGTGGTTGATTTTTGTGCAGAGCTGTATAACCAGATTGCTGCAATTGTTTGCGAACTCCAGCTCGACCGCCAAGTCCGGCCTTTCTACTTTGGATAGAATAGTCCAATGCCTAGTGTAAAAGTTTGCTTTTCCTACTTGCTCGAACAATACTCCGGACTGCATTATGGGCTTTATATTGTAGCCAGCCTGCCCAGCGTATGACAAACTGATGAACATCAACAAGATTATGGCGACTGCTTCCATATTCAGCTTCTTAACTTCTCCCAACTAACTATATGACAACCTTCTTAATTTTATCCTACCTAGTATACAAAAATAAAAGAAATCACTCTGTATATAATTTATTTAGTACGATTTTTATTATTATTTAGTAAAATAAAATAAATCACGGTACAGATTTAGTTTATTCTACTATCTATCCACTTCCTCCTTCTCTCTCTCTCTACCACCTTTCGTCCTTTTTTTTCAATTACCTTTTTTTTATAAGTGTTCTTTTCTTTTTTACACTTCTCTTTCCAATTGCCTTTTTTTTTCTTTTTCTTAACTTTTCTTTTTATTTACCAATTTTTTCAATGAGTATGTTTTCTTTTTTCTTCTTTCTCTCGCTACTTTAATTCTTATTCTTTACTTTAATATTATTATTTTTTTTTCTTACTCTCTTTACTTTAGTTTCTTTTTAATTCTCTCTTTTTTTTTCTTACCCTTTTTGTTTTTACTTCTCTGTTTTTTTTTTTTTTTTTTTTTTTTTTTTTTTACTTATTTTTTTTTTTAAATTCTCTCTTTTTTTTAATGATCTTTTCCTTCCAATATTAAATTTCCTCTACAAATGTATATGTTTATGCCTTGCCGGCTCTTCTGGGCTTCTTTTAGCGTCCGTCTCCTGAACGGACTCCGAATCGGGCCACTAGGTCTCTTCTTTCGTCCGTTCTTGTACGATTCTGCTGCTTTACCTGTAAGGTAAAATAAAAACAAAATTTACTAAATAACAGTATCATTCAAATTTTTTTAACCGATTCACGTGAACCCGTTTGAGCTTTCTCCCGATAAGGATTGTTACATTCTCTGGGCTATGAACGTAAATTACTTCATAAGGACCCTTGAAGATTGACGACAGTTTTCCCGCCCGAGCCGGGTCCCTAACCAGAACCTTTTCACCGACATGCACCTCTATCGCCCTCGCGGATCTATCATAGTACTTCTTGGCGGACAATTTACTTTTGATCAAGTTTTGCTTTGCTAGTTCGAATGCCTTTTGCAATTTAAACCGTAACACATTATGATATTTATCGGCATTGTATAGCGGTTCAGGCTTCCGCTGCAAGCTACTGGGAACTTCCGAGACGAATCCGAATAAAGTTTCCATTGGTGTCAATTTTGTGCCCGAATGCACCGAGTTGTTGTAGGCATGAGCTGCCGTCCGCAGGAATTCGTCCCAATTCCGCGGGTCTTGATCTACAAAACTTCTCAAATAGCTTGCTAACGTGGAATGCTGTCTCTCTACGGCATTTGACTGCGGATGATAGGCAGTAGTCTGTAATTTTTTTATTTTCAACATCTTACAGAGGGCCTTCAGCACGTCTCCTGTAAAATTCGCTCCTTGATCAGTAACTAATTGTTTTGGTAGAGTATATCGGCTGAGAATTTGCTCGAACAGTGCTCGTGCCACAGTATTCGCTTCCTGATCCGGGATCGCTACGAAGTCGACGAACCTAGTGAGATCATCCACCAAGGATAAGATGTATTTGTTGCCATTGTGACTCAACGGCAATGGTCCCACCAAATCGACGTACACCTTCTCAAAAGGTTTGCTTGAGATTGAAGTGATCACCAACGGCATCTTAGTAGCTCGACTGTGTTTATTTTTCTGACACTGCGGGCAGCGCCTAATATACTTCGCGATATCCCTTTTCATCCCTTTCCAATGATAGAAGCGCTTTACTCGTTTTAAGGTCTTATCTCTTCCGAGATGTCCTCCCAACCGAGAGTCATGGAAGTCCTTCAAGATCGGCTCAACTTCATCTGGATCTGTGATATGCTGTGGGTTCGGATCACCCATCACCTTTCCTGCTATTACTTCTGCCTCATCGAGGTCACCCCATTCCTCTCCGGATTCCATAGGTGATGTATCATTTACTCCGGAATCTTCTCTTCGAGCTTGTGCCCGAGTGATAGCTAGGCATGGATGCATTTCGCTCTCCTCGAATTTGGCTTCTGTTATTCTTTGGGGTATTCTGCTTAGAGCATCCGCATTGCCATTTTCCCTTCCCTTTTTATATAAAATCTCGAAATCATACTCTGACAATTTCTGATGAAATCGTACCATGCGTGACGTCGTATCTCTAACCTTGAAAACACCCCGAAGAGGTTGGTGGTCAGTAATTACTTTGAAATGCCTGCCCAACAGATAACATTTATAGTTACTTACGGCCCAGACTATGGCTAGTAGCTCACGTTCAGTTGTCGAGTAGTTCCTCTCGGCCGGATTGAGTGTGCGACTGGCGTAACTGATGGGCCTTCCTTCCTGCTCTAGAACTGCCCCTAGGGATTCACCACTAGCATCCGTCAGTAACGTGAATTCCTTCGTGAAATCCGGATAAGCTAATAATGGAGGCGTAGTGAGAGCCTCTTTTATCAGGGTGAATGATTTATCACATTTGGGTCCCCAATCAAACCTTACCTTTTTCCGTAATAAATTATTAATTGGAGCCATGATTAGTGAGAAGTTAGGGACGAATTTCCGATAGTAATTAGCTAGCCCCAGGAAAGACTGTACCTGTCGCACTGTCTTTGGCCTTGGAAATGTTTTTACGACTTCCACTAAACGTTGATCTGGCTTTACTCCCTGTTCCGAGCATACATGACCCAGATACACCACTTCTTTTTTTAGAAACTGACATTTAGCAGGTTGTAGTTTCAAGTTATGATCCCGAAAACGTTGGAATACTTGCCTTAACTTATCGTTGTGTTCGTCTAAGTTTTTTGCAAATATCACAACATCATCGAGATACACGAAACATTTTACTCCCTGTAACCCTGTTAATATGCTGTTTAAGAGCGATTGAAAAAATGGAGGCGCTGTCTTTAGCCCAAATGGCAATCTTTTATAATAAAAATGATTGAAATTGGTACTAAAAGCCGTTTTCTCTCTATCTGCTGGATCGATTAGTACTTGATGATATCCGTTAGCTAAATCTAACGTTGAAAAGTACCTAGAATGACCTAGTCGATCCAAAATATCCTCAATTCGCGGAAGTGGATATGAACAAGGGATACAGACCTTGTTGAGTTCACGGAAGTCTACGCACAACCTATACTTGCGATTCCCAGCTTCATCAGTACCCTTTTTGGGTATCAGGAGTACTGGAAAATTAAATGGACTATCACTATGCTCTATTATGTCATCCTCTAACAATTTTTCGAGTTGCTTTTTACACTCTTCTCTGTGAGCTTCCGGCATTCGGTACTGCTTTCTATGTATGGGCCCTGTGTTGGCCATTAGAGGTAATTGAAAGGTTTTTGTTGGAGTATAGGTCAGTTTGTCTCCTGGCAAATGAAAAATGTCACTGTATTCGTAACAGAGCTGAGTCACGGATTCCCTCTCCTCTGGATTGAGATCTTCTCCCAACAACAGTGATTGTTTCATTAATTTTAGTCGCTGTTGCCTTTTATTACACTTCCCTTCACTATCCGCTAGTGGTACTACTGAATACCGGTTCAGTCCTTCTAACTTTGGTTTGAAATCTTTTACCTCCACGGCCTCAGTCCTAGCATTTATGATTCCCACAAAGGCTTGTCCATTCTTAGGCCTGATTATTGTATTTCCGCAATACACTCCAGGACATATTTCTTCGGCCATACATAGCATTTCAGCCTCACTCTCAACTGGGATTCTCACCAGTTGCTCTGTTCTGGGTTTCAAGCGTATTATTGGTCCATTCGTGCTCTCGCGTTCAAGAACAAGTGCAGAAGCTTTCATCCGGGGATTATTGAGCTGGAATTCCGTGCGAGGATGCCCTAGCTCGTTTTCCCGTTCAACAGCTACTCTCACCTGCTCTTCACCCCACATGCCTGTAGGCCATGTTATGAACTCATCCCTTACCAGGCGATCATCTAGCTGACCAGCCTCCGTATGAAGGGTTGCGGTCAAAGTATTTCCCCGCCTGTGTTCATGTTTCAGCGCCTTTGCATCCCGGGTGACCTTCATCTCGTTTTTCTGCTGGGATTCTTTCTGGGCAAGGCCTTCCGTCATCTTTTTCACTCTCTCATTTCTCTTGTTTATCTGTGTTAGATACCGGTCTATGCTGTCTGAGGCTGCCATCGCTTTACCAATAATGTCCTTTAGCTCTGTAATTCTCTCTTTAATGCTCTGTTTCACTGTTTCTGTTGAGATTTCTCGAGGATTTTTGTTACTAGATTGACTAACGCTTCTTTGACAAGCTTTGGCCAATGTCACTACGTTAATACTTTCTTTTCCTGTTACATTCGCAAAAAGAGGCTTCTCCTCCTTGTTCCTTTTTACATTCCGTATTGATAGTTTTTGGTTGATGCAGTCGATGATAGCTCTATCCTTAAGAAATTCGATACCCAGTATTCCGTCAGCTGGTATTGAGTCTGTGTCATAAATTACATTGAACTCGCAAGCATGCTCTTCAGTATCTATACATAACTTGGATTGACAAACCCCTACGGACTTTCCTTGAGCCCCAAATAAACCCCCAATAGTAATAGTTCGTTGAGGCTGAATAAATGTGTTTTTTTTTATCTTATTAAATTTTATTAAATTACATGTGGACCCGGTATCAACCAAAAGATTTAACTCACCTGTTAACCCTATGTCTGCTTCAACTGTGATGCTACAATTATTCAATAAACTTAAGTCTACTGAAATATCATCCCCCCTCGGCGATGTGTCTCTGGAGTTTGTTAATGGAAGGCAGCTGTGGACGAATTCCCCAGCTGCCGCTCCCCGTTTCCCTCCAGTTGGTCAGCGCGTTCTGCTAGGTACTTTCTGAGGCAGTTTTCTGTATAGTGATCACATGTCCTACAGAATTGACAATAGAGAACTCCCGATACGGGCTGAATACATTCACCTGGGCTACCTACCGCAGTATTTGCGAAACGTACCTGCTGTTTCCTACAGCCCGCTACCTCATGCAGTAAGGGGGCTGTGTCCTACATTCTTTCGCAATGTGACCCCGTTGTCCACATTTAAAGCAATGAATGGTTCTCGGTGGGGTTACCCTGGCTGCCGGCCCTTGGTATCTTATGGGTGATACTGGCCTAGCAGTGGAATAAATTGGTCTTTGCGGTCGCTGAACTCGATTAGGGCCGGCCTCGCCTGCTCCCCAACTGTTTTGCGTACCTAATGAGTTAGACCTCCAACCTGCCTGTACCACTTCTGGGTCTCTTACTTGGAGCCTTTGTGCATCTTTTTCATAGTATGTAGCTTCCTCTTGTACTCCTTCTAGCGAATCGAATTTCCGTCCAGTGAGGTATACTTGAGTAGGTTTACTCCTAACGCCAGCTTTAAATGTCGCTACTGCATCTGCCTCTAATTCTGCTATCAATCCTGTATCACCTCCTGGGTATTTCGCTGAGACCGCCGCTTTTATTTGGTCGAGCAATTCCTTCATCCGGTCTGCGAACTCCCTGATATCCTCACCAGGCCTCTGCCTGCATGCCAGGATTTCCGTTCGCAATTCGCTAAACGATTTTTTTGGTATGTAGGCCGAATTGATTACTTGCTGTAAAGCATCAAAATCTTTTGGTTCCTGTGAGCTTACCAAGTAGTACGCATCGTCCGTTAGGCGATACTTTATGCACCTGATAAAAATCTTCTGCTCCTCCTCTGTCAGTCTATCGTGTAGATCCTTACTGCAGCTCAGAAAGCGATACTCTTCCTTCGCCAGTTTGGACGACCTTTCGCCAGATAGTATAGGTACATACTTGGATACTAGATCCATCACTTTTTCATGCACGTCTGCCATGTTGTCTTGCCCTGTGATGTTTCTTTCCTCTGGCCTTATCTGGTTCTGCTCTGTTCTTACTTTTCCACTCGGCGCTACTTCCTGCTTATTTCTCCTGATTAGCTCTCTTTCTAAATTTTCTTCTGGTTCTTTATGCAGTTCCCAAAATAACAATTTCCTCGGCCTTTACTCGTACTCACCTTATTACCCTCTTGAATCGGTTTTCTCTGTGAAGATCGCTCGAGCCCCAACTCTTCCTCTAACCCCGCTGTAGTTTCCTCAGCCTCTCTTAACTGTGCCTTTAGTGAATCTATTTTCTTTATCAGCCCTTTCTTCTCTTTTTGGATTTCTTCCAATACTTGCTCTGCTTCTACTTCACGGCTCTGGATAATTTCGAATGCTGCTGTTACCAATAGGTCTAAAGCTTCGCCCTTTGTACTGCTTTTAGCACTCTCATTCAGTTTCTTTAACAATTCCTTCTCTTCCTCTCTTGTCCACCGTTTCTGTAACTCTGCCGTAATATGTTCCCCAATATATTCCCAGTCCTGCTCGTAATTCCGCAATATTGCTTGGCCTTCCTTCAGTTCCTGTGCTTTTATCTCTAACTCCCTTTCCTGGGCCTGAAAGCGTGCCAATTCCTCCTTAGTTAAAATATTGCTTCTTCCTGTTGACATTTAGGACTGTGAGACTGTTATACCTCACGCACATATTTCCATTATAAACACTACACTTGTCACTTATCACTTAGCACTCTTAACACCGATATTAACAGGTACGCGAAATATACTTCTTACCGCCTCTCATTGATCATACCTATCAGCGCTTTTGTATCTTACTGAATTACCTAAAACGTACGTACATATGCTCCAACATAAATCTGACAAAGACTTTTAATCCAGAAAGATTCTTCGCGAGTACTCGAATACTTATTAAATGTATTCCCAATTTAAGTAAAAGCGCATAAAATTTTAAAACAGAGTGTAACTAACTGCATTTTGGCACGGTGGCCGTACTTTACCGACAACTTTAAAAGAAAATTTTTTAGATCCACTTAGTGGAATCACGTTAGAGCTATAGGAATTCAACAAACCCCAACGATACCTCGCAAAACCGGCACGAAACAGAAATACTTATTATTACCATACAAATAAAAAAAAATAATCAGAGATTCCATTTGACAACAATTGCAAAGACTATATATTTGCACTTAACCAATATCGGCAAAAGGCCAGTGAATTTTTAAAATTCCAAGAATATGTTCATATAACTCATCACGACTACATGCATACCTAAAATTTTCACACCGTGGGATCCCTGTCAACACTACTTAACTTTCACTTTCAGCAAAAATTTTAAATTTATCGGAAAATCACCATACTCACTTTCTTGGCCAAATAAATACATAAACACATATATTCCCCTACCTTTTGTTATCTAATCTATATGTAGGTAGGTATGTATATTCTGAGTTTTTTTTTTTTTTTTTTAGATATATATATATTTATTTTTCCTTTATTGAATTGTGTTTTTTGATAACAGGAAGGAGAGTGCACTTTGTTTACCTACATCCATGGATTTAGCGAATTAAGTTTGGTTTATTTTTCATAAGAAACATTCAATACTTAGTTTCTTATAATATAAAATCGCACATGATATTTCACAATTATACGCCACTCACTGACTCACACACTTTTTGCTTTATCTTCACATCAAATAATTTAAAAGAAAAACCCCGATGAAATAACTACTTATATTTTAAATTGCTCACCTAGCACACGAGAAAACTTTCAAACGCCCATAACTATTAACGCTTAACACCAAAACTCACACTCAGCATTACAATAGTATCTTTAGGCTGAAAGATCCAACTTAATAAACTTAATTTAACACTTCTTAATTAACCTGAAAAGTAAATGGAGCAGCTAAAAGAAGCAGAACTCCCACAATTAACAAAAATGGAGCAGCTAAAAAAAAGCATAACTCCCAAAAATAATAAAAAATGGAGCAGCTAAAAAAGCATAACTCCCAAAAATAACAAAAAATGGAGCAGCTAAAAAAGCATAACTCCCAAAAATAACAAAAAATGGAGCAGCTAAAAAAAGCATAACTCCCAAAAATAAAAACACAACAAACACAATACCTGTATTACAGCAACACTTAAACTTTTACCGGCTGCGCCAAATTGTCGTGCCCGTTGAGCAATCGAATTAACGAATCCAATAATTAAAAGCGATACCCGAATTTCTTTTAACACAGTTTCTTTATTAAACCATAAACCAAACTGACCTATCTTAATACCTTTTAAAAGCAAAACCAATCTGAACCGAACTGTAACTTGATATCGCGATGAGTGATAACGGAGCGGCTAAAACATACTACAGGCACTCGCCAGTCCAGTCATTGGTCTTTTATGCACCAATATTCGGAAGTAGACTTTACTTAACAACGCGGATGTAAACAAACGACAACAACCTTGCCGTTTGTTCTACCGGTTGCAGCACCTGAGTCGCTCAGTAGTAAACAATCGCTTTACATAATAATTACCATGCGAAGGTTAATTATTATTGTAATCGTCGATTGCTCCACTAAGCGCTCATCGCAGCCAGCTGTTAAGCTAATCAGCAAAATAACCGACAGTTGCAGAACAGTACAATGCGACGTTACTGTTTAGCAATTGCTAATTATTTCACTAAAATGCGCCCTTGGCTGCTGGAAGAATCTTCCGTATATTGGGCCATCACACTGGCATTGAATCTCGAGGTTAATCAAATTTGTTTTGCTGTGATCGCTTCAGATTAAAGGCTGAACTACAATAGAAGTATATAACTTTACGAAATTGAACGAGACTGAGGTTTATTTAAGAAAATTGATACAATTTTTGCAATAAATTTTATTGGTAATAAGTTAGGGGTTTTTTTATGCTTTTTTAATTTAAAAAAAAGAAAGATCTGCAAATTTTACATAACCTTGATTTGCCAATAATAAATTTATAAATAATGAACTCTTCTATTTTCAACCATCTAACAGTTCCAGATCTCACCCATCTAGTCTACACCATTAATTTAGTACATCGCATTCTTCCCGTGTAGCTTGTAATCCCATATTCTACCCCTTCCGTCAAGAAACATTACATCAACTAAAAACAAACAAGAAATGCAAGCAATCATATCTGCTTATTTTGTTCCACGCTTACGCAATCGCAATGACCTAAAACCCTAAAAACCATCGAGTGTGCAAAACTGCTGAACTAAAAAGAAAAAATTCTGAGGCAAAAATTATCATATCTCTTTCGCTTTGCACAACCAACTTAAAAATTTCTAAGAAAATATTACAAATATATATGAGCGCAAATGTTTTGCAACATATAGTCCGATAACTTTCTTCACTCCCCCCCGTTTTTCCGGTTCTATCACGGAAAAATCACACTTCTATTGGTTGCTAGCTATTAAACCGAAATGTTGCAGTATTGAAATAATCGGACACATGTTACTAGTTATAGCGATGTGTCCAATCTTACCTACTTTTGCTTTCCCTTCCGCGCCCCTACGAGATAGGGGTTGGTCTCACTTTTTTATTTTGACCCATATTTTGAATAAAATAGCATTTCTAAATATTTTGAAAATTTTACCGTTTTCGATCCGCACGCATGCCAAATAGATTGTCATCTGTTCGGGGGTGTTTTTTATTGTCAGGCCTTCACCCCTTTGTTTTGGCCGGGTCTCCGCATTTTTGCGACAATACTCCCGGGACCACGCTACACCAACCCTCATATTTGCTGCCTCAAACAAATTACATATTATCTTTAGCATCTTTTCGGCTTATTTTACTGGACTATTTGGGGCCTTGTATTTTACACTCTGATAACGAAAGAGAGTTTGTAAACTCTTTGCAATTCGAAATGTCTTAACTGCACGCCTAGTTACAATAAATAGCTTGTATAATGTGCAAAAGAGTAATAAAAGTATGTTTACATAATAATAACTAAACTTCAAGGTTTAACGGTAAGAGATTTCAATCGTAACGCGAATTTATTAAAAGCAGCCAGTCAGTTCTAGATTTAAATAAAAACTGTGTGATAATTCAGCCAGAACCAGAATTAACTAAATAACGTTCCGTTAATACTAGTAGTATCAATTGCATTCCGTTAATTCTAGATT
>OZ005740.1:83977987-84080874 GCA_963930735.1 Dioctria linearis
GGAGCGGTTAACAATTTTTCGGGTACTATAACGTCTAGACTATGAGTTCTTATGAGGAAGTTAACCAAACTGCGTCTTCCAAACGTTTACCTGACCGATGTTCACGATACAAATTTACTCTTCTTTGGGGTGAACTTTGCTTTGCTCTTGGGCTATTCGGAGGGCTTACGTTGTCGAATGAAAGTGAGTTTATTGTTGCTTCAAAATCTGAGCAAGCAGGGCTTTGATCAGATTTGTGCATGAAAGCAGAATTTTCTTGAAAAAGAGGTAGTTTAACTTACTTTATGTACATATATATATATACTGGAATATTTAAAAGAGAAAAAAAAAAAGAAAAAGTTTGAAGATGTTTTTACACTGACGATATTTAATGTGTATTGTATAGTAGTTTATCGACTTAATAGTGAAGTTCTGCCAATCGCTGAATTTGGATTGAAACTTACTTAGTGTTTAATGTCTGCAGTTTCAGAAACGTTTTGATGTCTATCCAAGCCGATAAATTTCCTTAGAAGTATATTCCCTTATTTGTGTTGTAGTTGTGGACTGGGTGTATTAAAACAAACAAATTAAGTCAGAAGTGCCCCAACGACATACTTTTGACGTCAGTTTCAGTTTCACTTCTATGTGAGTTCGAGGATCAAGGTTTTTCAAGTATTGAATTCACTTCCTTGATGCTACCGGCTGCGCCAATTTGTTAAGTAGGAATATATCCTACAGAAAGTTGTTGTGGTTTCTTTGCGAAGAAACCGTTTGACTTAATTTGTTGTTTTTGCCGTACTGCTTTTATTCTTCCCGGCAGCGACTGTAGTAGCTCCAGTGCGATAGTAGTTGCGTGGAGTAGCTCTTAAAGCATAACTCCTGGTCTTAGTTGGGAGTAGCTTGTTATAACACAACTCCTGGTATTAGTATGGAGTAGCTTGTTAAAGCACAAGTCCTGGTATTAGTATGGAGTAGCATGTATAAGCAAAACTCCTAATTAAAAGGAACTGTTTACTACACGACTCACTCGACTCAATTCGACTGCCCTTTATTTTTCAATTTCCTTGCTTATTTACGCAAGAGTAATCTTATTAATATGGAAACTGCAAAACACTTCCGACCCAACATTTTGTATATAATAGTACAAAGTGTTAGGTCATATGCATTTCATTTATTTCTGTTTATTAATAAATTGCGGCACTCGTCGCTTCCGTACATACATACATATATTTTTCTCTGACTAGAATCGTGCTGAATGTTCCGTCCGTACATTATTGCATTTGTTGTTACATTGTTGTTACATACGTACATACATAAATCTTGACAAACGCTAACCGCTTCTTGCTCGTTCATCGTTACATTCATGATTTACATACATACCTACATATATATCACTTTCTTCATATGCAACTCGTGACCCATCATTTGGTCACCTGGGTTCTACCGCTGGCGCAAGGTTATCGTATTACAACGTGCGAATTCTTGCGCGCAGGGTATTGCGTCACTCGATCTACCTTAGTTATTTCCTCAACTTGAAATGTAATTGGGGAAGGTCAGTAACGAGTGGAATTATAATTCAATGAAAATGATGTAGGCATGTATGTTCATTGAAAAATGATGAAAATATGTATACTTGCGTTTGCTAGCATTTCTTTGATAACTGACGTAGGTATGTACATATGTTACTATGCTTACTTAAAATTGTGGGTGGAGGTATGTATGTAACAAACTGCGATAAATATTATAATGCCTATAATTATTATAATACAACTACTTCCATAAATATAGTGCTCTTTTCTATGATATTTAATTTCCTTAATTTCCTTTATATTTTCCATTTGTGTTATAATATTGCCAAATGATAATTTTTTATTTAAATCTTCAATTTGTTCCAGATAGTCTGATATTACAAAGCTTTGTTTGAACTTCTTTTGATTATTATACGATTATTAATTTTTATCGAACAATTATTGAAGTTTAAGAAATAATTACCATTCAACATCATTCTACGTTTGTCACAAGTACTGCTGAAATTGGCATTATTTTGATTTTTCACTAATACTACTCCTCTACTTAGTTCTATGACTTCGGATGCATTCTTGTATACTCTCATACAATTCTTTTTAATTATATAATTGTTGGAAATTATTAAACTTTCAAATCTCTGTTTTGAACACAATCAAAAATCTCATTTTCATACTTTACAATTTCTGGAATATTAAGGGTTAATTCGTTTTTGTCGTCAGTTATTGCCGTTATTAATATTTTCTGTGAGGAAACTATTTCTCTTGGTATTCTTATCACAAATATTATATTATCTTGATTATCTATTGCGGTATCTAATTTAATATTTTGCAGTTTTTGGAAGTCAATTTTATATTCCGCAATTTCTTCGTCTGTTAATATGTTACTATGAACGATGCCTAATCTTGCTGACGCTATGTTATTTTGTATATGTTCAATATTGTCCTGTAGTATTTTTAGTTTGAGTGCAAAGTCTGTGTAAAGTACAAGTCCCTCTATTTTGTCTAGCCTTTCTGAAATCATCAACCTATCTTTTTCAATGATATATTTTAGCTTTGCGAAGGTTTCATTGAAGTTTTGATTGATTTTGATTTGGGCATTGAGATTATTTATAGGGTTGTGGTTGTTTATGTCGATGACCTTAAGATGTTCTTCGATTTCTTGCCTATCATCGTCGTCCATCGTACCATAAATCCATTTAAATGCTGTACCTATGAAATTGAACAAGCCACGTTTTTGCCTATGTGGAATTAATGCATTAATTTTATTGCGAATGTGGTTCAACTGGTACTCGAGAGTTAAAGATTTTTCTTTTAGATTTGCCTGTCTTATATTTATCTCTAAACTATCTACAATGCTTTCGATTTCTTTGGGACTTATTAAATGCAATATATTGTCATAATATTTTATAATATTGACTTCTTCTAATATAATTTCGGTGTATCCGAAGTTTGTATTGATTTTATCAACCACTAGATGTGCCTGGATTTTTGTGCACATCCATAGTATTTGAAAAGCTTTGAAGATCCAGCTGCCCTGAATATTTATTTTTTCTTTTAATATTTGAGACATGTATATTGTCTAATGTAGTTTTGATAAATTTGGGTTCTTGTTTGTGTCTAACACTTTTATAATTTTTTATGTAACCTTCTTTCCAATCTTCAGAATATTCCTCCCTTTTAACATTTCGCTTATTAATATACCTAGCCTTTTCCTTGCAAAGATTATTGTAGATATTTTTTTTGTCGCAATTTCCTTCTTGAATATTTATTGGTTTTTCTTTAGTAGTTGAATGGTAAGTATTGATGTACCACTCAATAGCCTTACACATTTTTTCTTCGATGTTGAGTTGTTTACCCTCAATCCCTAAAGTTCTAATTTTTTCACTTAGGGTGTTGTGTAAACGTTCTACATCGGAATTCTCAGTGTGGTTATTGGGTTTAACTAAGTGAAAGTCAATATTCTCATTTTTAAGATAATCTTTTATATACTTCTAAATAAATTGTCGGTGCTAACTTACGGAATTTTCCTCTTTGTGCTTTGTATTCTCTCATTTTTCTATAATTGTCTGATTAGTCCTATCTTCAAGGTAGTAAGCTGTCGCGAATTTGGAAAATTTATCTATAAATGTAAGAAAGTTAGCTTTGGAATTGGTATAAGTGTCCATATGTACGATTTCCTTAATGTCTTTGGGGGTTTCAGTTACCTCAAATTTTCGTTTAATGGGATTCCTATCGTATTTAACTCGATTACACGTGTCGCAGTTATTAATGTGTTTTTCTATTAGAGTCTTGAGGTTGGGGAAGTAAATAAGTTTCTTTAATCCTTGGTAGTTTTACGTAATTGCTGTGTGTCCTGTCTCGTATTTGTGATAGTTTCGGATTTGTCTATATGTTTCGTCTTCGCTGTCCATATCTTTAGCATGATGTACACATCTGACAAATCTTATGGTTTGAATGCCGTCAAATAATTTTATAATCTTTTCTTGTAGTCTATTATAATCATTATAGCTCAATTCTGTGTATATGACTGTTTTTCCCGGCTTTATGTGTCTTCTTAAGATGTCTGATAAGTTGTTATCCAAATCATCTGAGTCAATACATATTTTCCTATTTTTATGCTTTATTTCTAATTCCTTTTCCTTTTTGTTGACTAATATAATTTGAGTTTTAAATCGATTAACCACTGCATCCAGTATGGAAATGTGATTATTAAGATTTTCCTCTTGTGAATGTATTGTTCTGATACTCTCAAGATCTATGTTATTTTCTACGGAAAGGTCGGAAAGTTCTTCGGAATTTTCCATTTCTTCCTCAGTGTCGTTACTTGAATTATTTGTCTCGACTACGTTTATTTCATTTGTATCCGAGTTTATTCGGCTAAGGAAGTCAGCAACCCTGTTTTCCTTCCCTTTTATGTAATCCAAATTAATATTGTACTCACCTAATTTGAATAACCATCTATAAAGCCTTGGATGAATATCTTTTCCTCTGGTTTTTGTATATAGCCACTTAAGAGGTTGATGATCTGTTAACAGATCGAAATTTACACCATAGAGATAGGGTCTAACATAATTTGTGGACCAAACAATGGCCAGAAGTTCTTTTTCGGAGACTGTATAATTGCGTTCATGTTCATTTAAAGTTCTACTGGCGTAGCAGATTGGATGATTATCTTGCTGGAGAATAGCTCCAATTGCAAAGGTACTGGCATCCGTTACTAATTTAAACCTTCCACTGAAGTCAGGGTATTTTAATATAGGTGCTTCTGTTATAATTTTCTTAAGTTTTTCATATAAATTTATACAATTTGGGTCAATGAAGTTTAATCTAACGTTCTTTTTAAGGTATTTGGTCATTGGCTGGGCTACTTTGGCATAATCTGTAATAAATTTCCTGTAGTACCCAGTAATGCCTAGAAACGACTTTATTTCTATTGATGTTTTTGGTAAGTTCAGTTTTAAGATATCCTCTACCTTTTTCGGGTTAGGTTTGACTCCGTCAGGTGTCAAAATATGACCTAGGTACTCCGTTTCTTTTGAAAAAAGCTTACACTTATCCATTTGGATTTTTAAGTTGCGGCTTCGTAGTGTATTGAATATTCTCTTTATACTATTTATGTGCTCTTCTAATGTTGTGCTGAATATCGTCTAAATAGACGACACATATTTTATTTATGTGTTCCTTTAGGACATAGTTCATTAGACGCTGGAACGTTGAAGGAGCATTCTTCAACCCGAAGGGCATCCGCACATACTCGTAATATCCTAGAGGCGTGGAAAATGCTATTTTCTTCCGATCTTATTCTTTAACTAAGATCTGGTGGAAGCCTTTTGCCAGATCAAGGGTCGTAAAAAACTGAGCTCTGCTTAGCTTGTCCATTATGTTTTCTATATTCGGAATTGGGAACTTGTCGTCCATTGTTACCTCGTTGAGCTTGCGGTAATCAATGACAATTCTCCATTTTTTCATTCCTGAATTATCGAGTTTTTTGGGTACAATCCACAAAGGACTGTTGTATGGGGAGTTGCTTTCTTTTATGATTCCTTGTGAGCATATCTGCTATTTGCGTGGATATTTCTTGCTCATGAACTTGGGCATATCTATATATTTTGGAATATATAGGCTTATCGGTTGTTGTGATAATTTCATGTTGAATATCGAAAGCACTATTTAAATGGTCGCCTTATTTAAAGAAGAGATCTTTATATGATCTTAGTATTTCTCTTAAATTCTTTTCCTCTTCAGGGTTCAAAGATTTAAAAGAGATTTTCGAATTCCCTACCCTTTATAACTGTAAACTCTAGCTGATGTATCTCATCTGTTTTATATGGGCAACTATTGATAAATCTTATTTCATTATTGTTAATTTTTAAACACTCGTTTTCCATATCTACGATAGCCCTTAAAGGTTTGGGTAAATTCTGCCCAATTATGGCATCAAAACATTTGTTTCGAAATTTCGTTAACTTCCACATCATGTAAGCATCTTCATTAAATTCAATTGGTATATTTGTTTTCATTTACTTTGTGACATGTATATGTACTAGTATTGAGGTTACTGAATCTAATAGGTATTTCTAAGGGTTGTCTTTTATATTTTAACAATTTCTCTTCGTCTAAAAGTGAGGTAGAGGAACCTGTATCGATGAGGCATTTGATCTTATCCCCATCGATCGATAGTTGTACTATTGGTAAGTAAACTTATGAGGGCTCGAATGAAAATTTACTTCATGTTGGACATGATCAATATCCATACGTTCTACTCTATTTGAAGTATTCTGTCTAGAAATATTATTGGAATTGCTATCAAAGTTCCGTCTGGGTTGACCAGGATTAAACTGATGTCTTTTCATTTGTGTTGTCTTGTCTATATTGTCCCGAATTTTGTCTGAAGTTATAGTTAGGATGTCTTGGGTAATTCAAATTTCTGTTGCCGTTATTAAAACTATTATTATTATAAAAACGTCTTTGATTGGTTTGATTTCTATGGCTATCACTGATTTTATTTTGATTAAGATGGTTGTATGCTTTTGCTTTTCCTCTTATCATTTTATCTAATAAATTGAATGCATCACGTAAATTTGTAATATTCCTATTTAAAATTATGGAACCTAAATTGTCATAAATATTATTTAAAAATGTTTGTAAAATCATTGAATCGTTAACACTAGGACTAAATTCAGTAGGTTTATCGGCATCGTATTCATACTTCTCGTTTAATTTTGCTAAAATACCTTGCAAAGTTATAAAATATTCTCTTACTTGGTAATTCCTTGCAGAGAGAGCTTGATGGTATAACTGATGATATGTTTGTTGGATTCCAAAGTTATTTATTAATTCCTTTCTTACTTGGCTCCACTTGGCGTTGGATCCCAAGGACCGCAGGACATCTAAGGCTGGTCCCTGAATTTTATTGATGATAATTCGTTGGTAGACGTATTCCTTTACTTGAGGATGGCCATCAAAGAGTGGAAGGATGGTGTCCACTTCTCTTAGGAAGGATGTCAAAGCTTATTCGCCGTTACCTCTAAATTCATGTATTCTCTGGGCATCTTTCATTAGATCGTTTATGGAGATTGAAAATGATGGTGTAGGTGCTGCTTGTCGTGTTGACCCTGATTGTGTTTGAATGGTTTCGGGTTCATTCATCATTTTATCACTACAATTATATTGTTACCAGTTTGGTCTATTTCCTTGTAGCGTTCTGACCACTGGCCGAGCGGTCTCCAATAGTTACGGTCAGATTCGGATGATGCGCTGCGTTAAATGTCAAACTTCTTTTGACATTTAATTTTCCATTAAGTTTCGAAAGTTCATCTAATATCAATTTATATTTTCTACTAAGTTTCGGAAGCTTTCGTCTAATTTCAATTTATGTTAGATGCCAAACTTCTTTTGCTTCAATTTTCTACTAAGTTTCGAAAGCGTTCATCTAATTTCAATTTATATTTTCTACTACGTCTCGGAAGCTTTCGTCTAATTTCAATTTATGTTAGATGCCAAACTTCTTTTGCTTCAATTTTCTACTAAGTTTCGAAAGTTCATCTAATATCAATTTATATTTTCTACTAAGTTTCGGAAGCTTTCGTCTAATTTCAATTTATGTTAGATGCCAAACTTCTTTTGCTTCAATTTTCTACTAAGTTTCGAAAGCGTTCATCTAATTTCAATTTATATTTTCTACTACGTCTCGGAAACTTTCGTCTAATTTCAATTTATGTTAGATGCCAAACTTCTTTTGCTTCAATTTTCTACTAAGTTTCGAAAGTTTTCATCTCAAAGTTATTAACACTTTTGGGTGAGCCATATTAATTTTCTGATGAGAGATGACGGAATATTCTCTAGCAACTTGCAGCGATTCTATGTCTAAGCACAAGTCTAGCAAAATACTTCGGCTTTATGCGGCCACGTCTGGGTTCGCCTTTTATCTAGTCGGTTGGAGTAGTTCCTCTGAATTGGACTAGATTTCAAGAATTGTGGTGACCGATAGGGGTTAGAATGGAGACGAGTCTTTACTTTTAGGTTTAGGGTTCTGCTATGGTTCGAGGTCTATCTTCTGAAAGAGAGACTGTCAAATTGTATGACGTTTTCCCTGTCTCGTATGTTTGATTTTCTTGACGTATGTAAATAGACGAGAATTTCCTCGAAAGTAATTACAGTTTTTCAATATTGAGCAAAGATTGTCTTACTTATTTTTTGTGGGAGAAATAAAAATAAAAAAAAAGAGTGACAAATCTAAACTTCTACGAAATACTTCCTGCATAATTTAAATGTCAACATTCCTCAAGTTTTCCACTCATTAAAATGTTGGTCTCATCGTTCAAGAAATGAACTTCTAAACACTAATTCCTAAAGGTGTTGAGAACTTATGCATGGGCAATTATTCCACTCATCCCGCAATGGACGAATGCCTTGGCAGCATACTTTTAGAACGTGATGACTCCCAGGAACGTCTTATAGATGTACTGGGGCGAATGGTCGGGAGGTATTGCACTGGAAAAGCTCCCATTGTAAGGAGGCGACCCGATTTAACAATTCTTAAGGATACTGCCCTATATTGAGAGATTAGATTTCTCTCTGGATTAGCTCCTGACTGCTAAGGCTGAGGTTGATGCTAGTGTATAACAGAAAAGGGGTAAGTCATCTTGTTACACTACCCCCCTCTCATAAGCTTGTAGCTCCGTCCAAGCTGACTTATCTTTGGTAAGGATTTGTAGGGTTCGTTCTAATACCCACTACGGTTCGTGGAAATAATGAAGAGGGATACGGAAATTAAAACCTTCCAACGAAGGCTAACTCAGAAGGAGTTAGTGGGAAATCATCTGCTCATCTAAGGCAGAGGCAGGTTAAACAAAGATCATGTCCTTATAAAATGTTACTCAGCCACCACGGATTGTAGGAAGAATGAAGAAGAGATAGGAAACATTAAAACCTTCTAACGAAAGCTAACTCAGAAGGAGTTAGTGGGAAATCATCTGCTCATTTAAGGCAGAGGCAGGTTAAACAAGGATCATGTCCTTATAAAATGTTACTCAGCCACCACGGATTGTAGGAAGAATGAAGAAGAGATAGGAAACATTAAAACCTTCTAACGAAAGCTAACTCAGAAGGAGTTAGTGGGAAATCATCTGCTCATTTAAGGCAGAGGCAGGTTAAACCAGGATCATGTCCTTATAAAATGTTACTCAGCCACCACAGATTGTAGAAAGAATGAAGAGACGACCCTAAGACTGTCGGACTTGATCTGTGCATGTTGAGTCAGACACACATGTCTGAAGTCATGCCGGCCCTTGGTCAGAGGTCGAGATCGGTCTCAGTGTTGAAACCCAAAGGTGCCCTCGCGGCCTAGCAACCCAAAAAATCTGGTCTACCAGCACACCTCCGGCCCTCAACACCAAGACCAGTCGGAGAAGCCGCTGCAACCAGTAACCTAACCAACTGATTGCAGGACCTCTTCCGCACGGGGCATCTCCTTCTGACCGCAGATCGACGTTCGTTCGAGGGTGCGACTCAAAGTCCTTAGCAGGGGTTAAAATTTTGAAGGCACTCTTTAATGTGGAATTCCTACGGCAGCGCGATTTACGTAGGGTACCATGTGGGAGGGGTTTTCGAATCATTGTCAATCGAGGGAGTGTGAAGAGAAAAAAAAATGGACTAATTTCCAAGAGGTATACCGGCCGCTAGGTGGGGTAGGTCCTAAGCGGCACCTGGGTATCCTGTAGTTACCAGTTAAGCTGGCTGGATGCGTTTTTAGGGCTATCAGGAAGTATTAGTGGTTATAGGGGAAGGTCGTTTCTCTCGCGGTATGGGGCTAGTCTATCGACGTGGACAGTTCGCATCTTTCCACCGTGACACTTTTTTAGCTTGAACACCACTTCCGTTACAGCCTCGGTGATCTTGTATGGCCCATCCCAGTCGCACTGAAGTTTTGGGCACCGCCCGATTACGCGTCTTGGGAAGTATAACCAAACAAGTTGATCTACTTGGAAACTGGGTTTCTTCGACCGAAGGTCATAATATGTCTTCATACGTCGGCTCGCAGTGTTCAACATAGCTCGATTATTCTCGTGGATCTCATTCAGTGTCGTGGTCAGGTTATCCAGGTACTCGTTGATTGACGTAACTTCAGTAGGTGGGCTTCCTAAGACCATCTCAAGTGGGTAAGCGGAGTTCTCGCCCAAAGAGGAGCTTAGCTGGTGTCTGTTTAGTGCTATCTTGCACACTTGCGCGATATGATAGTAGTAGGTACGGAACGTATTGGTCCCAGTCTCTTTGGTGTGAATTTAGAAACTTCGCCAGATAGTCTAGGATTGTTCTGTTAAATCTTTCGACTAGACCATCTGACTGTGGGTGTAAGGCTGTTGTGCGTGTTTTCTCTACCCCGAACTTCTGTAATACCTCTTGAAAAACGGCACTCTCGAAATTTCTGCCTTGATCTGAATGGAGCTGAAGTGGGGCTCCATGTCGGCTGAATACGGCGGAGATGAGTGCATCCGATACAGTCTCGGCTGTCTGATCTGGTACTGGGATTGCTTCGGGCCATTTGGTGAAATAGTCCATACAGACTACCAAGTAGCGGTTACCTTTATTGGTCTTTGGAAGTGGTCCCAATATGTCTACAGCCACTCTCTCGAAGGGTGCACCAACGTTGCATACCTGTAGAGGAGCTCGCCGTCGTGGACGCGGCCCTTTCCGTGCTTGGCACTGGAGACATCCAGCACACCAGTCCTTTACATCTGTACTACTACCCACCCAATAATATTTCTGTCGAAGCTTACCTAAAGTTTTGTCAATGCCGAAGTGTCCACCACCTAGAGAATCGTGTACCTGATTGAGGACAATTTTTCGAAGAGACTTTGGAACTAAGATTTGCTTGATAGTTTCTGTTCCTTGACTGATGACTCGGACGGCGATGTTATTTTCTAATTTCAGAACAGACCACATTGACCAATACGCTTTAACTTCAGGGCTAAGATCTTTGACGCTCTCTTTATCCGGGCGTTGACCCGTAGCCAGCCAATTCCGAACACATCGTAGGGTGAGGTCGTTCTCCTGTTTTTGACCAATATCTTCTTGGGTGGTGACTAGGCGAATTATGATGGTGTCTTTCTCTTCGAGCCGTTGGCAGTAATGACAATCAGTTGTGGAACAAGGTCGGCGTGACATTGCATCCGCGTTGCTATGACTTTTACCCGGGCGATGTACGATTTCAAAATCATAGGCCTGCATGCGTTCTATCCATCTTGCGACTTGTCCTTCAGGACACCGAAAGTTCATCAACCATCTCAAAGATGCATGGTCTGTTCGAATTGTAAATTTTTTTTCTAGTAAGTAGGGCTGAAAATGTGCGCAAGCCTTCACTATCGCAACTAGTTCTTTCCTGGTGACACAGTAGTTCTGCTCAGGCCGACTGAATGTTTTGCTGTGATATTCCACCACGTGTTCCATTCCGTTTTTAACTTGTGAGAGAATAGCTCCCCAAGCATGCTGGCTGGCGTCTGTGTCCAGGATAAAAGGCAAATTTTCGTCTGGTTGCGTAAGTATAGGCGTAGTGGTTAAGCGGTCTTTCAATTCCTCGAACGCTCCTTGACAAGCATCTGACCAGAGGAACTTTCGCCCTTTCTCCGTAAGCTCCGTTAATGGTTTCGCGATAGCTGAGAAGTTTTTAACAAAGCGCCGGTAATAGGCACATAGCCCTAGAAAGGACTGTATATCTCTCCGTGTTTGTGGTCGAGGCCAATTCTGGACAGCGTTAGTTTTGTCGGGGTCCGTCGACAGTCCAGAGTCGCTGATAATGTGTCCGAGGAACTTCACTTGTCTTTGACACAACTGACACTTCTTCGGTGAAACTTTTAGATTTGCTACTCTTAATCGGGCTAAGACAAGGCGGGATTTTCTACCATTTCTTCAAACGTGGGGCCATGTACGATAACATCGTCCAAATATACTAGGCACGCCTTAGGTGGAATTCCTTGGAGGACGATTTCCATGAGCCTCTGAAAAGTTGCAGGGGCATTGGTTAGGCCAAATGGCATAACTGAAAACTCCCACAATCCACTGCCTGTAGTGAACGCGGTCTTTTCGCGGTCTTCCTCTTCCACTTCTACTTGCCAGTAGCCCGACTGCAGATCTAGTGTCGAAAACCAAGTTGAACCGGCGAGTGCATCCAGTGTCAGATCAATACGTGGCAGCGGATATGAATCTTTTTTGGTGACCTCATTCAGCCGTCTGTAGTCGACGCAAAATCTAGTCGAGCCATCCCTCTTCTTCACCAGGACGACTGGAGAAGTCCAAGGGCTACTAGATGGATTGATAACGCCTTGGGTTTTCATCTCGTTTACCAGATTTTCCGCTTCCTGACGTTTGGCCCAATGGAAGCCGCCTGGGAGGCTGTTTAATCGGTTTGTTGCTACCTACGTCGATCTGATGCCGCATAATCGTGGTCCGACCGAGGTCGTTTTTTGTTCGCGCAAAGACATCCTGATGTTCTACGAGTAGTTTTTCCAATATTATTCTCTGCTGATTATTCAGGTTTATAGTTATGGGTTCCAGCAATTGGTGTAATTCAGGCGGTAGATGATTGAAGTTCGCTGTTCCTTCTTTCGAAGAACTGACAATGTCTGCAGCTACTTCCACATCTGCGAGGGAGGTGTTAGCCTTTATTTCGATTGGGTTATCTGTTACGTTTGTCACCCGGACTATCAGACTTCCATTGTTGGACTGGCCGACTGCTGGTTCCATCCACAGGGTAGGTGGGAGATTCTTTGGAGATATCAAAACAGTTTTTCGTTCACCCACTGACGGGTGGTAAAGTGTTACGAAGCAGGACGACTCCGCTGGTATTGTACAGTCCTGTATTGTTCTAACAAAATTCTCAGTGCCCTCTTCTTCGATTATCGGAACGAGTTCGTGAGCTATCCTAATAGTGTGCTTTGCTAAGTCGATTGAGCATCTGTTGCCCGCAAGAAAATCCATCCCGATGATGCAGTAGTCAAAGGCATCAGCTACGTAGAAGGTGTGTGTCGTGGTAAAATTTTTAATAGCAACTGGCAGCTCAATGATCCCGTCCACTACGCTGGTTCCTCCAGTGACATTTCGAATCTGTGTTAAAGATGGGTTGAGACTATACGGGTATTGCAAGCGGTCCAGTATTCTTCGGTGCAGAATAGAATGCGTCGCTCCTGTGTCCACAATCATGTGGCAGACAATTCCTTCTATCTTCCCTTTTATTTTAATGGTATTACAGATCATACCTTGACTAACAGTTATGATAGGTGGAGCTGGTAGCCTCGAAGATATTGGCGCCGTCGTGTCCCGTGTCTCCGTGTTATGTCTGGATATTGGCTCTCGGTCAAGTGTTGGTGTAAGGGAGGTCAGGGTGGTAGCGGGCAATGTGTGGTGGATAGCTGGGGAGTTAGGAATTGGTGTGTTCTTTGTTGGGATGTTAATAGGTGGTGTCGGATAGTTCGTTAGTGTGTTAGTGGGAAGAGGATGGTTTGTTAAGGTGTTAGTGGGAAGAGGATGGTTTGTTAGAGGGTTAACGGGAAGTGAACGGTAGATTAGTTTATTAGTGGGTGCGGGATTTGTTAGTGAGTTTATTGGGGGTAGGTCAGTTAATGTGTTAGTGGGTGGTGGATGGTTTGTTAGGGGATTAATGGGAAGTGGATGGTAGATTAGTGTGTTAGTGGGAAAAGAGGAGTTGATTACAGTGTTGGCGGGGAACGGGGTGGGGATAGGGTGTGTGCGTGTAGTGGTGGTATGGTGTGAGGTGTGGCTGGTGTGAGTTGTCATCGTGTTAGTGTTCGGTGGGAGCTTAACGAGTGGTGAATTCTGTGCGATACTTGTTTTTGTGTTCGGAGTATATGCGGTTATGGTGGTGAGGTTAGTTAGTTCTAGGAGGCTGGTTTTTAATGGACTGTTGATCTTTGTGCCGCTGGGGATGTACCTGCAGATTGTATGTGGAGCGTTTGTGAAGTGTGCTGATCTCTGCCCCCCGAGATCAGCTGCCCTGCGTTTAAAGTTCCTGTTAATCTAGATGAAGCGATATTCCTAGTATGTTCTCTGCTTCCGGATAGCTGCTGTGTTTGTGTTGGTTGCAATTTTGACGGTGAGTCGTCCCGTGATCCTTGAGTAGATTTATGTGCTATATTATTCCTCCCTTCTTCGATAGGAATTAGCAAAATGTTGATTGCTCTGTTAGTAGGGCGGCCTTTAACCAGGTCGAATACTACTCTGTTGCCAGGAGCTATTTCGGTTTCCGGATTTAGAACTGAACTCTGAAAGTTGGCAAAATGGAAGAAGACGTCTATTTGACTCTCATCTCGCACGATAAACCCGTACCTTCTTCGAAAGTCGCATCGAGGGATAGTTCCTGTGACGTTTTGGGCTATCAAATTGGATTTAAACGGGGTGTTAGCTGATATAGGAGCTGTTGAATCTGGCTGAGCTAGCTGCGGCTCCCCTCACGCTAGCTCGTTCGCGTTTCCCGATAACATCCGTACTGAATTCCTTCCCAATTGTTCTCTTCTGAAGTCCGGCGGTTCTCGCAGTGGAGCTCTATTATTACTCGTTGCTACGGCAACTCGTATATTTCGCCTCGTGGCTCGGGTTGCTCGATGGTTAGCTTCGATCCGGTAGGCTGTTCGGACGGCATCTTGTAGAGTAAACGGATTGAAGTCTCGGACTTTTTCCTGCACGTCTAAGTTGAAAATTCCGTCTAGGAAGTGTTCCAAAGCGATCTGGTCTCTTGTATCCTCTGGACAAGATGGGAACTTAAGCCTGGTCAGCCGTAGAAGTTCCGTGGAAAATTCTGAAAAACTTTCTCCATTCCGTTGAACTCTTGTGTTGAGCTGGACGTGATTGAATGACTGTTTGTACTCGGTACCAAATTGGATAGAAAGCGCATTTCTCGCCTTGGTGTACGACCGTCTAGCGTCCTGATTTAACGTCTCATAAAAACCAAGCGCCGTACCGCGCAGAGATGCTACCAAGTACAGTGCTTTTGTGTCGTCATCCCAGCCATTAGTTTCCGCTATTGCCTCAAAATGCAATTCGTAGTGGTTCCAAGGAGCTTTTCCATCATATTCCGTTGGCGATAGCATCGGTTTCCTTACGTGCCGGTCATTTTTTCCCGGCTGTGATCTGCACGATGTCGGTGCTTCTCTTGGCTGCTCTGACCCCCCAGGGTTAGGACATGTCCCCCACGGGCGCACTTGCCTCAGCCGATTGATTCTTGCAATAGTCTGGATTCTCCTTGGGAAGTCTAGTTGGAGACGGTGTGGAATGGCCACTAGGTGGTGGATGCCCCGCCGTTTTGTCAGAGGCTGGTGCATTCGGTGTGACCTCAGAATCGTCCATGACCTTATGCGCGAACGCAGAGGCGCTCAGGACGGACATATCGGACACCTGCCTTCGTAACGTGCCCATCTCTTCTCTCACGGACGTATTCTTCCCCTTTAGGGTCCTCATTTCGTTGCCGAATTCCGCCATTGCACTTGACTGTGCGCTAACTTTGTCATCCAACTCTTCCAGCTTTCGCAGAATCTTTTCGAGCTGTTCTTTTGCCATCCTGCGCGATCACTACTCCCTACCTCGTTAGAAATTCAAATCGTTGATAATCGAACGTGAAAGATTCGAAACTATTGCCGTGTATACCACGCGGCCTAGACCAAATGTACAATCAATTTAGGTTGGATAGTGCGTAGTAGAAAACGCTGTAATTAGTATAGACGCGTAGAATACGGTATTCAATAATAATCTTATTCAACTTAAATTCAATAGCCCCTAGTAGAAAGTTTCGCAACCAATCTAGATGCGTGGAAGATTGTATTACGTAGAAAATTTTAGTCGACTTAAATCCAATAGCACCCAGTGAAATTTTGGCAATCGACTTAGATGTGAAGAATATTGACTTTGGTAGCAGTTTTACTCGAGTTAAACGCAATAGCACCCAGTAAAAGTTTTGCAATCGGTCTAGATGCGTAGAATATTGTATTAGGTAGAAATTTTAATCGACTTACGTTCAATAGTACCCAGTAAAAAGTTTTGAAATTGGCCTAGATGCATAGAATATTGTACGAAGTAGTGATTTTACTCGACATAAATTCAAAAGCACCCAGTTAAAGTTTGCAATCTTACGTAGAAATTCTATTCGACTTAAATTCAATAGCACCCAGTAAAAGTTTTGCACTTCCATAGATGCCTAGAGTGTTGCATCTAGTAATTTCAATCACTTTAATTTGCGATAGCACCTAGTAGAAAACTTTCAACGTTATAGATGCTTTGAATATAGCATCCAGTGATACTTTTAGTCAGTTTGATTTCGATAACACCTAGTAAAAAAAACTTTCAAAAGTTGCAAATGCTTAGAATCTCGTATTCGGTAAGACTTTTAATAACTTTATTTGCGATAGCACCTAGTAGAAAACTTTCAAACGTTATAGATGCTTAGAAT
Source organism: Dioctria linearis (assembly GCA_963930735.1). Classification (NCBI taxonomy): domain Eukaryota; kingdom Metazoa; phylum Arthropoda; class Insecta; order Diptera; family Asilidae; genus Dioctria; species Dioctria linearis. Next base: position 83,994,446 of record OZ005740.1, read on the forward strand.
ATTGAATCCAGAAATACTTTGAATAACTTTAGTTGCGATAGCACCTAGTAGAAAACTTTCAAACATTATAGATGCTTAGAATATTGCATCCAGTAATACTTTTAATAACTTTAATTGCGATAGCACCTAGTAGAAAACTTTCGAACGTTATAGATGCTTAGAATATTGAATCCAGAAATACTTTGAATAACTTTAGTTGCGATAGCACCTAGTAGAAAACTTTCAAACATTATAGATGCTTAGAATATTGCATCCAGTAATACTTTTAATAACTTTAATTGCGATAGCACCTAGTAGAAAACTTTCGAACGTTATAGATGCTTAGAATATTGAATCCAGAAATACTTTGAATAACTTTAGTTGCGATAGCACCTAGTAGAAAACTTTCAAACATTATAGATGCTTAGATTATTGCATCCAGTAATACTTTTAATAACTTTAATTGCGATAGCACCTAGTAGAAAACTTTCGAACGTTATAGATGCTTTGAATATTGCATCCAGTGATACTTTTAGTCAGTTTGATTTCGATAACACCTAGTAAAAACTTTCAAAAGTTGCAGATGCTTAGAATCTCGTATTCGGTAAGACTTTTAATAACTTTAATTGCGATAGCACCTAGTAGAAAACTTTCAAACGTTATAGATGCTTTGAATATAGCATCCAGTGATACTTTTAGTCAGTTTGATTTCGATAACACCTAGTAAAAAAAACTTTCAAAAGTTGCAAATGCTTAGAATCTCGTATTCGGTAAGACTTTTAATAACTTTATTTGCGATAGCACCTAGTAGAAAACTTTCAAACGTTATAGATGCTTAGAATATTGAATCCAGAAATACTTTGAATAACTTTAGTTGCGATAGCACCTAGTAGAAAACTTTCAAACATTATAGATGCTTAGAATATTGCATCCAGTAATACTTTTAATAACTTTAATTGCGATAGCACCTAGTAGAAAACTTTCGAACGTTATAGATGCTTAGAATATTGAATCCAGAAATACTTTGAATAACTTTAGTTGCGATAGCACCTAGTAGAAAACTTTCAAACATTATAGATGCTTAGAATATTGCATCCAGTAATACTTTTAATAACTTTAATTGCGATAGCACCTAGTAGAAAACTTTCGAACGTTATAGATGCTTTGAATATTGCATCCAGTGATACTTTTAGTCAGTTTGATTTCGATAACACCTAGTAAAAAGTTTCAAAAGTTGCAGATGCTTAGAATCTCGTATTCGGTAAGACTTTTAATAACTTTAATTGCGATAGCACCTAGTAGAAAACTTTCAAACGTTATAGATGCTTTGAATATAGCATCCAGTGATACTTTTAGTCAGTTTGATTTCGATAACACCTAGTAAAAAAAACTTTCAAAAGTTGCAAATGCTTAGAATCTCGTATTCGGTAAGACTTTTAATAACTTTATTTGCGATAGCACCTAGTAGAAAACTTTCAAACGTTATAGATGCTTAGAATATTGAATCCAGAAATACTTTGAATAACTTTAGTTGCGATAGCACCTAGTAGAAAACTTTCAAACATTATAGATGCTTAGAATATTGCATCCAGTAATACTTTTAATAACTTTAATTGCGATAGCACCTAGTAGAAAACTTTCGAACGTTATAGATGCTTAGAATATTGAATCCAGAAATACTTTGAATAACTTTAGTTGCGATAGCACCTAGTAGAAAACTTTCAAACATTATAGATGCTTAGAATATTGCATCCAGTAATACTTTTAATAACTTTAATTGCGATAGCACCTAGTAGAAAACTTTCGAACGTTATAGATGCTTTGAATATTGCATCCAGTGATACTTTTAGTCAGTTTGATTTCGATAACACCTAGTAAAAACTTTCAAAAGTTGCAGATGCTTAGAATCTCGTATTCGGTAAGACTTTTAATAACTTTAATTGCGATAGCACCTAGTAGAAAACTTTCAAACGTTATAGATGCTTAGAATATTGCATCCAGTAATACTTTTACTAACTTTAGTTCCGTTTTAGATGCTTAGAATGTTGCATCTAGTAGTAATTTTAATCACTTTAAATTCGATAAACCCTAGTAGAAAATTTTGCAATCGTTTTAGATGCTTAGAATGTTGCATCTAGTAGTAATTTTAGTCGCTTTAAATTCGATAAACCCTAGTAGAAAATTTTGCAATCATTTTAGATGCTTAGAATGTTGCATCTAGTAGTAGTTTTAATCACTTTAAATTCGATAAACTCTAGTAGAAAATTTTGCAATCGTTTTAGATGCTTAGAATGTTGCATCTAGTAGTAATTTTAGTCACTTTAAATTCGATAAACCCTAGTAGAAAATTTTGCAATCATTTTAGATGCTTAGAATGTTGCATCTAGTAGTAGTTTTAATCACTTTAAAATCGACAAACTCTAGTAGAAAATTTTGCAATCGTTTTAGATGCTTAGAATGTTGCATCTAGTAGTAATTTTAATCACTTTAAGATCGCCAAGCTCTAGTAGAAAATTTTGCAATCGTTTTAGATGCTTAGAATATTGCATCTAGTAATACTTCCAATTCAATTCAATTGCGATTGCTAATTTATATAAACTTTCGAACGTTTTAGATGCTTAGAATGTTGCACTCAGTTATGATTGCAATTAATATAGATTAGATAGCCTGTAAGAGAAAATTCTGGAATTGATCTAAATATGCCAACCACGGTATTTGTTAATAATTTAATCAATTTATGGTACTACTTGCACGTAGCAGAAAACGCTGTATCTTATTTTAGTGTATGCAATATATTTAATCAGAATATATTTAATTAGTAATAAAAATATATTTAAGAGGGCGAAAATTAATTATAATTAGCCTCGAACTGATACTACTTAATTTCCCAATCTGTTCAGTGTGCTGTTGTCGATGAACTCCCGTTGTTGTTAGGACTGCCGTTGTACCGTTAGTACGGAACCGCAACGTCGTGTAGCTTCGACTTCCAAATTTCGTTCTGAGGTCGACGGGCTGAGAACTCGTGGGGGCCCTTTTACGGGACTGAAGTGGTACCCCACACTTGGCACCAATTGTTACCAGTTTGGTCTATTTCCTTGTAGCGTTCTGACCACTGGCCGAGCGGTCTCCAATAGTTACGGTCAGATTCGGATGATGCGCTGCGTTAAATGTCAAACTTCTTTTGACATTTAATTTTCCATTAAGTTTCGAAAGTTCATCTAATATCAATTTATATTTTCTACTAAGTTTCGGAAGCTTTCGTCTAATTTCAATTTATGTTAGATGCCAAACTTCTTTTGCTTCAATTTTCTACTAAGTTTCGAAAGCGTTCATCTAATTTCAATTTATATTTTCTACTACGTCTCGGAAGCTTTCGTCTAATTTCAATTTATGTTAGATGCCAAACTTCTTTTGCTTCAATTTTCTACTAAGTTTCGAAAGTTTTCATCTCAAAGTTATTAACACTTTTGGGTGAGCCATATTAATTTTCTGATGAGAGATGACGGAATATTCTCTAGCAACTTGCAGCGATTCTATGTCTAAGCACAAGTCTAGCAAAATACTTCGGCTTTATGCGGCCACGTCTGGGTTCGCCTTTTATCTAGTCGGTTGGAGTAGTTCCTCTGAATTGGACTAGATTTCAAGAATTGTGGTGACCGATAGGGGTTAGAATGGAGACGAGTCTTTACTTTTAGGTTTAGGGTTCTGCTATGGTTCGAGGTCTATCTTCTGAAAGAGAGACTGTCAAATTGTATGACGTTTTCCCTGTCTCGTATGTTTGATTTTCTTGACGTATGTAAATAGACGAGAATTTCCTCGAAAGTAATTACAGTTTTTCAATATTGAGCAAAGATTGTCTTTCTTATTTTTTGTGGGAGAAATAAAAATAAAAAAAAAGAGTGACAAATCTAAACTTCTACGAAATACTTCCTGCATAATTTAAATGTCAACATTCCTCAAGTTTTCCACTCATTAAAATGTTGGTCTCATCGTTCAAGAAATGAACTTCTAAACACTAATTCCTATAGGTGTTGAGAACTTATGCATGGGCAATTATTCCACTCATCCCGCAATGGACGAATGCCTTGGCAGCATACTTTTAGAACGTGATGACTCCCAGGAACGTCTTATAGATGTACTGGGGCGAATGGTCGGGAGGTATTGCACTGGAAAAGCTCCCATTGTAAGGAGGCGACCCGATTTAACAATTCTTAAGGATACTGCCCTATATTGAGAGATTAGATTTCTCTCTGGATTAGCTCCTGACTGCTAAGGCTGAGGTTGATGCTAGTGTATAACAGAAAAGGGGTAAGTCATCTTGTTACAATATGTTATCTGGTCACGATTTTCGATTTTATGTTACACCTCGAATCTATCTGATATATATATATGTATATATAAATATTTTTTTTTCTTCACCACAATAAAATTTCACTATTTTTTTTTCAACCGGTTCCCTTCAGGTTTGTTTGTTCTTTTTTTCTTTTTATTATTTTTATTTTTAATTGTCAGTGCTTGTTGCGTTTTTCTTTTTTTTTATCGCAATTTTTAAATTGAATTGAATTGAATTGAATTTTGAATTGCAATGCTTTAGAATGCAATCCTACCGACTGCGCCAGTTATGATTTTTAATTATTTTGTTCACAAAAAATAAAAATGAATGTTTAATGAAGAAAACCACATCAATTTGTATTGATATTTTATTTATTGGAAAGAATAAAAAGATTAACACAACTTAACACTGAAGATTAATTCTATTCACTTTTACTACTAAACAAACTGAAAACTTCTGAACGGTTTGGGATAAAAAACTAAACTGTACTTCAAGTTTAATTATCTATCTGCATTCATTCCCGTAAACATAAAAGCTTTTTAATTTTTATCTATTAAGCAGGAATGCATGGGAACGGTTGCATTTCCTGGGTTCTGTTGATTAAGCAAAATTGTCTGGGAACATGTATATTTTATATAAATGAAAATTTTCCGAAGATTGTTCTGAGGTGTCATGTTCTGTGATGTCGGTTAAATGTGCCGACGTAACTCGCGTGTCACTGTACCCCCCCTCCCCCTTCGCCAATTGCGTATACATACTGTATGTATAAATAGCCACATCCTTAACAAATATCAAGGTTTAATGGCGAGAGAATTCAACTAAGAGCTACGCGAGAATTCAGCCACAACCAGAATTAACTAAATATTCTTTAGTTAAGGGGGTCACCCCGTGTGACTGCCTGTTTTTTTTACCTTTTTTTGTGATGTTGTTTTGACGAACAATAAAAATGTAGAAGTTTGAACTTTTTACTATATATTAACTAACATTTCAGCAGTAAGCCAGAATATTTTCATACCAAAATGTTTATCACAATGTGTGTTGCACCACTACAAAGGCACCCATGTCGAAAAAAAGTTTGTCGACGGTCTCCATGATTCCGGCTAATTGGTTTATCTGAAATCAAAACATCAAACGGCGTTTCAATCTGTGAAGCTGTGGCTATCGAATGAACTAGAATCATACGAAAATATTGAAAATTGAATAATTGAGATGTTTTTGAAAAATAATTTTCAATTTTCGTGATTTTTTTCGATCTTTTTGTTACGAAAAAAAAAACGGTTCGGAATTTCTGCATTATTTTAGTTCACTCGATGACTATATATTTGCCGAATCCACCGTTAAAATTTCAAGGCAATCAGTCATACCGTTTTTGAGATATCGTGGACACCAGTTAGAAAAACGTAGTCTTGAGAAAAACGCGTTTAAAAGTTCAAATACTATTATCAGAAATAAAATTGGAATAATTTGGGTGCTCAATTGACTAAACTAACTGTCATATTGGAAACAGCAAATTAGTTTAGAGATTTAACGGCTTCTCTATCGTACATTTAAATCTGCGTTTGTGTTAAAAGGGCTCAGATAAGAAACCAAAGAAGAGAAGGGGTCCGATGCTCGAGCGCACGCTCCAAGTACCAGCCCTGATTAACGCTGTAACTTTCGAACGGCTCAGAATATCAGAAAATTATCATACTCACATATTCTGCACTATATTTGGATGCAACTTTGCAAAAAAAAACTAATATTTTTTTTTGAATCAGTCACATGGCGTGACCTCCTACTACATACATAGTTCTAACAAAACGCTCTCGTTAATTCTAGTTTTAACTGTGTTATATTATTTACAACTAGAATTACCGAGAGCGCTTTGTTAGAACTAGAATTTCCTAGTAAAATCGGGTTTTGACGGATTTCGTGTTTTGACTGTAACATACATACCAGTAGACAGGAATCTCAAACTTATTGCAAGTCGTTTACTTGGTGATATGGCTTTTCTCATGTCACGTTTCTAATAATTGTGGTCACTTTTTGCACTAAATAGTTAGACTCATTTATACTCATTCGGACGAAGTTTTTTAAAATATTTTGGTGCTTATTTTCTATTTCTCGAAGGACTTTGGGTTAAGCTACTTCTATATTTCTTTTGATTATACACTCTTTAAACCAAATTCATCTCTTCTTTTTGAATTTGTCACTATTTTTTTCACTTGTACAAAATACACAATACACAATAAAAGCATCCGCGCACCTTTCTCAAGAAGTCATTTTTGAACAATAAACTTCACATTTTAGTTTATGTTCACTGTAAAAAATGTGCGCAATTGTTGTCACAAAGCTTAGGTATTTTCCCCTAAAATTTAAGGAATATTCCATAAAATGTAGTGAATATTCCCTACACTTTTTTGGAAATATTCGCTACATTTTAAGAAATATTCGCTACATTTTAGGGAAAAATACCTAAGCTTTGTGGCAACAATTGCGCACATTTTTTACAGTGTTGTCTTTGCCAGATAAAAGCAGCATTTTACCAGATAAAAACTAGCAGGTCGTGACATCAATAAAGAAAGACGCATTCCAGAAAATAACTGACCGAAAATTATTTGACAACTTTGTGCCAGATGAAATCTGCCCGAATATCTGCTCCGTGTGTAATCAGTAAGGCAGAAATCTGTCCACAACAATTGGCAGATATCTGCCATTTTGCCAAATTGTTTAGGAACACCTTTAATTTTTCTTGAAATTTGTTTATTTGTTATACCCCAGTTGAAATCATAGGGTATATATTTAGTTACTGTCCGATGAATCGTTCCAGAAATTTATGCGAAAAACCACTTCAACAATCAAACGTGCGCACAAATTACATACTGGTAACCATCTAGGGTATCATAAGAATTGGTCTAGACCAATTCCAGCTTTCTTATTTGGTTTGTTTAATTTTTTATTTACCCTTTTGAACTTGAATTCTTTTGCCATATCAATTATTTTCGAGCGAGATACATTCAAACATTTTCTATTTTCTTTTTTTTTTAATTCTATGTAACCTCCGTCTTATTTACTTATTAATTTCTCTCAACTGATAATGAAATCCCATCAGAACCAATGAAGAACCCAAGAGGGAATTTAATTATTAAAACTTTCACACTGATCACATTTCCACTAAATATTTAATTCTAACAAAATAAATTGAAGAAACTTCACCTGTGCGTCTTTAACTTCTGTTTTCAGAGATGTGGATAATTTCCACGGAACTTTTGAATTTTATTTGCTAATCATTCTCTGAATTTCAAAGTTAATTAATACGAAGAACTTGAAATAATTATGTTTAGAAACTTTCTTTATTCTAGATAAAATCTATTGGGTATAGTAAGTTTGTCATTCCATTTGTAACACATGGAAATAATTATGGTGCAACAAAATGGATTAAACACCCAAGCATAATATTGAAAGTTGTTTTGATTTTTGCATATCCATATGTCCGTCCATCCTTACGGTAACTCGAAAGCGCATATACTTAGAGATATGAAATCTTGTATAAAAAAAAACGCAAAATCAAGTTCACAAAAGGGTCAATGGGTCATTTGTGGGGTTGCCATACAAAAATTTCGTTTTTCATTATGTATTTCGACACTGCCTCAGAATACATAGAGAGCTCACATTTTGTACACGGCGTCAAGAGCGGATCTAGACATTTGCTCTAGGGGGGCGATCGCCCCCATCGGCCCATATAACCGCACTTCCCATGAGTTTTGGACCGCTCTGTATAGCTTTCTCTTTTCGTTTCAGCTTGAAATTTCATTAGCATTCCGATATCGCCGGAGTTCTTTTATTTATATAATATAAATTTTTGATCTCGTAAGCATATTAAATTTTAGTCTCACATAAAATAGACACTATAGACTTCTTGCTTGTCATACTGCTGGTGTTTTTCATATAAAAGTCGCTTGCATTTCGTTCAAACACCATAATTTCCTGGGCTGGATTGCAATTTCTTGCAAATTAAATGGTTAAAGAAATTTTCGGGGAATGCTAATTAGTTAGAGTTAATAAATGTATAAAATTAAATGAAATATTTGCAGTAAAACTGAATCTGAGAATAATTACCACGGCTATGATAATTTTCCCCAACATACTACTTTTCATCAAAATACCCGGCTTGTGAGCTTGCGATCACAAAAAAGCGCAAGAATTTTGCTTGTACTGAAAATGACTTAGTGGTATAATTTTAACTTTTTGAGAATAATTTATGACTGAAAAAAATAAAAATAATAAATATAACACATAACTTTTTAAAAAACTATCTGGAGTTGTCCATTTAATTAAATATTAAAATTATATTACATTTGTGTTTAAATTTAAAAATTTTCATGGTACACAAAGAAAGCAAAGTAATTTAATTAAGTATTTTGATAAACATTAGGAGTTCCAAATTTCATTGTTATTCACTGTACTGTTAAAACTTAAACTGCCCAAGGGCTAAATTCCGTAACTGTGAAAAATTTGCCAGTGCACACGATTTAAACAACTCACCGTGCGGGAAAGTGTACACTTAAGTGCTGAATGAAATTGTTTCTGCGGTGTTTGTTTGAGTGAGCAAATAGTCTTTTTGAAGAAGTTAAGTTCAGTTATAAGAAATGAGTTACATGAATTCACTAGTATTAAGGAGACTACGGCTTAGAAAAAGGTAAAATAAATTATATAACAAATAATTTTGAAAATAACGCTTGACAAAAACTCACAGGTACCTCTTCAAAATTCACGATCAAAATCGCGGGGAGAAAATATCAGTTAAAGTGTACAAAGTTTTGACAGAAAAACTCTTTTCCATTTTTACGGAATCAGAACAAGGTGGTGTACACAACATTTTGTGTGCAGCGTAAACTCATAGTTGCTGAATACGGCCCAAGACCTTGCTTTCTTTGTATACTTTGAACATTGTAAAAACTATATACAAATGTAATATGATTTTAATATTTAATTAAATGCCAAAAGAAGGGAAACTCACTAAGTGAGGGGAAAAATTATTTTCAATTTTTTTAATGCGGATTTAGAAGATTTAAAAAGATTTTTTTGTATTTTCTATTTCATTTTATTAGAGTATAAATCTTGATTTAGTAGAGCTTTAGAGGGGAGGGTCGACCTTGCACCGCGTTTGGATCAAATTCGTAAATATTATTTCAAAAAATGGGCTAAAGCAGGAAATCCCTTCTGTGTGTTGCCATATCAAAATTTAGGTTTTTACGTATGCTGTGCAAACGATCAGTCCTAGACGATTTTATTGTACATAAAGGTTCTTCAGAATATGAACTCGTGTGAAATTGGTTTATATTCATTTTTACTGTCCGCCGAACCGTTCTAGAAATATATGCGAAAAACCGCTTCAACGATCAAACTTGCACGGATGAGTACCCATACAAAATTATTACATACGCCCGTATTCATCTAGAATCTAGGGTATCATAAGAATTGGTCTTGGACCAATTTTAGCCTTTTTACTTGTTAAAGGTTATTATATCTTAGATGAAATCATAAGATATCTAAGTTTGTCATTCCGTATGTAACACCTAGAAATAATAATGGTAGAGCAAAATGGATCAGACACCCATGCAGTAAATTAAAAGTAATTTTGATGTTTGGATGTCCGTCTGTCTGTCCGTCCGCCTGTCCGTCGGCTGTGACTCAGGTACCTATCGCCCCGAATCATAACCATACAATCAATACATCAATATAGTGTCCTTTACAATATATTGATGTATTTCAAATTCGACACTGAAAACGAAAAATTATTTAAATTTAAATTTTCATTTAAATTTTTCATTTGCAATCAAAAATTTTAAATGCATTTTAAAATGCATTTGCATGTCGTAATAAAATGCAATTTAGCATAAATTACATTTCGTTATCAGTCATGCACTCCACTCACACGGTATACCTACCTACATGCCGTGTAATCGGATTTCATTTTTGTCGCGCAAATTGAATGCACTTTTAATAATTCACAGAAAGGAAAAGAAAAAGAGCTTTTGAAAGTGATCATGGGTACCTGGGATCAGCAAGCCCAAACCTCGCGGAGTCGTTTTTAAAAATCCGCCGAAAGATGTACGGAAATAAAGATATTCGCTTCGAAATTGAAATTTTTAAACAAAAGAATTTGTATCCAAAATAATTTTATCCAGTGACTCGAATCGAATAATAAAAAAAATTAAAATTGCTATCAAAAGAATTTGTATCTAAAATAATTTTATCCAGTGCCTCGAAAGAAATAATAAGAGTTGAAATTTTTTTAATATAAAGATTTTGTTTCGAAAATAAATAATCAAGTGAAAAGAAAGGAGTTTGTTTACTTGTAAAAACTGTGAGCTCTCCGCCAGGAGCACGGCACGTACGCACGACCCAACATACTGGTGGGAGCGGTACTCTCAAAAGAATTCAGTGCCTTAATAAAAAGAAAAAATAATTACAAAAAAAAGCCCGGATACTTAGTACTTAGAGGAAAATTATAAAAATAAATTTTAAGCGCCATAGTGCTCCAACGTGGGACCCAAAGAGACTTCATCGCTGCCTCAACAAGACAATTCCCAGAAGGAAGACAACTAGAAATCGTCGTCCCGGACGCGCGACGTATCTTCATTATAATCATACCATTCGCAAGTTCATTTAACAACAATGAAGACGCCGTAAACGAATTTAAATCTTACACCTCCAGCGCCGTCATCAACATTCTCCAGCAACTAAACAATAGTGGATAATAAATAAGGTAGAAAAATATAATATTGTAATACTATCAACCACATTATTTTATTAATATTGAGCAATACGACAAGAATGATTTTGCATATCTCTTTTTAACTATTTTCATTTTTTCCTGAAAAAAATATGGTAACATATTTTTTAATTATTTGCATTGCTCCTGACAACAATAAATTTTACATCTAACTATTGCATTTCTAACTATAACTTTGGAACGCGTGTACCTAGAGAGCTGACATTTTGCATATGGAATTCAAAAAGAAAAAGTAAAATTACGTTTGAAAACGGGATAAATCGAGCAACTCTTTCGTAGGGTTAACATTCAAAAATTTAGTTTTTCACTACATATTTGGACACTACCTGAGAACGCGTCAACGCCTAGAGTTGACATTTTTGCCTAGTGTTTTCATAAAAATAGTAAACATAATTTCAAAAATACACTAAATCGGACAAACCCCTTCTTGGTGTTGCCATACAAAATATTTGGATTTTTACGTACACCGTGAAAAGAATAGGTCCTATGCGATTTTATTGTACGGAAAAGTTCTTCACAATATGAACTCCTATAAAATTGGTTATAATCGTTTTTTCTGTCCCACGAGCCGTTACAGAAATATATACGAAAAACTACTTCAAAAATCAAACTTCCACAGATGGGTTGCCAGACAAAATTATATATGAGTCTTCATATAGGGTATCACAATGTTGCTCGTTCACCACTTCTAACTTTTTTACTTGTCTTTGAAATATATAACTTGGTATGGAAAAAAAACTCTATCTGAAGGTGTACAGCAATTATTTCGGGTTTTCTTAGTCTCCCAATATAAATTATATTTTACAGCTGAGAATCAGGATATTATCAGTTATGTTAGGGAGAAAGTTGGGCTTATAATATTCAGCTAATAGCGGGGACCACCAAGCCAGAAGCACCATAGCCGAGATCAAACAAGTTCTCAAGACTGAGCAGACAACCCTCAAGAATTTGCAGCCGCTGACCCAACAAGTTCTGAAGACCTTGCAGTAGCTGAAAAACAAGTCCTCAAGACTTTGGTTTCTCGTCAAATCTAGTTCCTACAGCATTACGTGACATGCAGCAAGATTTCATCTTTCTCCAAGGCTGATTTCCTGCAGCAAGACTTGGTATTTACCTGCTCCAAAAACTCGTTTCTTATATAAAGCGGAGTAAAAGAAAACAACATTGTAATTACAAAAATTACCATTTATCACCAACAAATTTTACTTGGTAAAATCTACAGTTTATTTTGACTTACAAATTCATTCATTAACACAAAAACTAAGAAAATTTTCACACTTCTCATTTATAATAAAAGTTTGAGGGACAACGCTGAGAACAATGCAACACACACTCATACACAATAATGACTTCTTTCAGTTTCGAATCTTATATCTAATTATATTTGGCTATTCTCTAAATTTATTTAAGACAAAAAAAAAATTTTCCTCAATACTGCACAAATAATTAAAAAAAATTTTTTGCTGCACCAAAATGTGGTGTTCCTTAAAAACTCCTCGATTCTATAATTAGACGTACTTTATTGAATTTACTTACTCGCAATTCAACCCTGCTCGCCCGCTGTCAGTAGAATATCCGATGAAATTATTTTGACTCCTCGCGAATGTTCTTTTTCATATTACTTTTTTTTTAATAGGATTTCCGAAAATCCCTCTTGGGACTCAAAGGAGTTGTATTGACTCCTTCTTATTTTTTACATGATTTGCGTAGTAAATGAAATTATTTGCAAAATTATTATATGTATACCTCTACAGCGAAGATTTTACTCTTAGTGATGAAGGGTTTGAAGCGTTATATTGTCAACGAATCCTTCCTACGAAATATTGCTGTTTTTTCGTTTTGATAAACAATTTAGTCGCTCTCTATGTTTGCACACAGACAACTCTTGTCTATTTTCAACAGTGTTGAAAAGGTTTATTGAAAACTGTATTGCATGCTAAAACCTGGAAGCATTCATCATTTGTAGATGAGCAGTTATTTCCTACCAAGGCAAGATGTCCTATTACTCAAGTTATAGCCTCCAAGGCTGGTAAATAAGGTCAAAAGTATTGGTTAGCAGTAGACAAGGGTAGTAAACATTTGGTAAAAGGCCTTCCCTATGCAGGGAAGGATGACTCTCGTACAGCTGATTAGCGTGTATCTCACCATGTGCTAACTACCGTTAACTATTTTACGTCGGTCTCCTAAAAAATCTTTTAGGGACTATGAGCCTGCGAAAACAAATCTTTGAAGGAGCAGTTATATACCTCATATAAAAGTGATAATATGACTCTAACTGCCCAACAGGGCAAAACAAAGTAGAATGTTGTTCTTCTGAGCACTCTTCACTCAGATGAATAATCAGGCATAATGTTGAAGAAAACAAAAAATCGATACAACGAAGAAATTGTTGAATCCTACAATGATACTAAGTGCAGAGTAGATATTATCAAATAACAGAAAAATATATATTCTGATCAAGTACAAGGCGACGGCCTGTTCATTCATATCAGGCCACTCTTGACTTAGCTGCAATAAGTGAGTGGATCTTATATAAGGAAATGACCCCTGAAAAACTTTACCGTAGAATTTTCCTGCAAAAGTTAGCAGAGTTGCTTACACACGCGTATATGAGGACTGAAAATGTGCTACCTTCTACTGTGTGTAATTTAGCTGATATAGGAGTAAAAAAGGATATGGGGATCTAAAGGGTTTGTTAGTACCGGGCAATCTAGTGTTAATTGTAAGCTGATTTGATCACACCGATACGGTTGCACATATATAGAAAAGCGTACGCATGAAGTTCTTTTTAAAGCTTTGAACTCTCTACAATGAATTGTTAATATCATCGTGATCATCGCGACACAGGAAACATTAATTTCCTTTCTTGGAAAACTTCGGTTTTGTGCAACTAGGATTTGCGTCATTACGCAAACATTTCGGATTATAGCGATAACTTTTTGGTGATCATTTCGGGTTATTATGACGCATATGGAGTGAGCATATCTCGACACAACATATTCCATGTAATATCAATGAAGCTTTCAAGGACATTTTTAGTCTGAATAAAAGCTACTACCCACTGAGACGACGAATGCCCTTTTCCCCATCCCAGTCAATTGCTTTTTAATATAGGCTTTCGGCAGAAGCGAAAGATTTATTTTTCCCGCGGACGGGAATCGAACCTATACTTGTTAGAATCGGTCAATGATGGAGAAATAAGAATTTTAAGAACTTTTATTTTTAATGATTCTAAATCAAATTTATAAATACAAGAAGAAAAAACAACCCGGACGAGGCGGTTGTTTTTTCTTCTTGTATTTATAAATTTGATTTAGAATCATTAAAAATAAAAGTTCTTAAAATTCTTATTTCTCCATCAAAAGCGAAAAAGCTTCAATATTGCTCTTAAGAAGCGTTCTAGGAGCGCTGGTAATGATTGTCGAGGAAGTTTTTTGAAGGTGTCTTTTCGAATGCTTTATTGAGCTTTTCGAATAATCATCGCAGTGCTTCTTCCTTAATTTCTTAAGACGCCAAGAGTGCTTCCTAATAACAGCACTGAAGCGCTAGCGCTTACTTGTTTGTGGAAGTAAATTCAACTTGATTAAATATTAAACATATATATATATATATACTATATATATACTAGGAGGAGCCCGTTGGCGATGCCCGGCGGTAATACGGATACCCAGATGGTCGCGGATGAGAAATGCATTTCTGTGCAAAATAATGGAAAAGTCCACAGTATAAATTCGTGGAATATTAGAAGAAATCACCTCCTGTTGCTCTTCTACTAGAGCTCATCAAATAAACTTCTATAGAGCTTCCAAGCGATCCCACTGGGAAAAAGAGCGCTCTAAGGGCCCTCCTGAAGCGTTTCCCTAGAAGTTCGTAGCGCTTCTTCTCCCTATCCCAGTTCATTGCTTTTTAACATAGGCATTTTCGTAGAGGCAAGCGCTTCAATGCTGCTTTTAAGAAGCGCTGTAGGAGCGCTCTAAATAATGCCTAAAACAGTTTCTTGAATGTGTTTTTTCGCAAGCTTTAATGAACTTTGTTGATAATCATTGCAGTGCTTCTTCCTTAATCTCATAGGAGGCCTTCAAGAGTGCTTTCTGAGAGCAGCATTAAAACGCTTGCGCTTGCTTTTGATTATTTGTGATATTAAATTTAACTAAGTTGATTAAATATATTATAAATATACATATATATTTTAATTATTAATTATTTAATTATAATTTTGACAGCATTTATTTTTTAATTCATTTATTATTGAAATCTAATAAAATTTGAAAATTATTACGTGAAAATACATTTCTTTTTTTCAATTTGGATGTTGTTTTGTAAAATTTATTCTTTGCTACACGGAATTTTGTTCGTATGGCGTTTTCAAAGGCTACGTGCCCAAATTTTTCATTTTTAGTTACTTCTAACAAAATTTAGAGTAGAATCAAAGCAAAAGTCTGCACAAATAAATGTAGATATATACCAAAAATATACGTGTTATAAAGTTTCTTATCCTTAATTGCGGTCTTCTTTGGAATCCATCCTAATTTATTTTTAACATTATTTGTTCTCCGAAAAGCAAATGTAGGCATTTTGAAATGTGAGTTAAGCCTATAATTTCTTTTATATATGTAACCAATAGAAATATTTTAAATAGAACAAAATTATTTTAAATCTGATAATTGATAATTTCCAGATATTTTTCATTTATTTCCGTTATTAGCTCATCAGTTTTTTTCCAAATCTTCCATAGTTTTTATAGGAAAAATATGAAAATTATTGGATTGCGGGAATAGATTTTCTATTATTCTATTTAATAGTACCTACAGTTTGTTTAGCAATTATTTCACCATGTTGTTGCAAAATATTTTTTATTAGATTGGTATTTTCAGATTGTTGCAACGCTTTTTTTGTTGTTTTCTTTTCTTTTTGTACAAAAATACTAATTAACGATCATGGAATAATATAAAACAAAACTGTATACCAATATCTTCATATTATTTGCGAAGAATAGAGTTTTCTTCCACATTTTTTCATTTTAGAAGCTTCTGAAAATTTCTATATTTTGTTTGCTTTCCTGGAAAATTTAATTTATTTCTGATTTTACGTGAAAGTGCATTATTATTGTCCAATTGGCCAAGCGTTGCATTCCACCGAAAAACAGATGTGGGCTCAAAACTAACACTTGCGGTATTTGTTTTCATTAACTGCATTTTGCTGAAAGGAGAGTGAAACAAGAATTATTAAAGTCGATGTGAATGCTTAAATAATTTCATACTTTAGGATATACAGTGGTATTGGAATAGTTAAAAATCCAAATTTGGAAGGAAAGCAAACAGCTTTGCACATTATGTCCCCAATTTCAAATATTTCCTCAGTAGTACTAATACTAATTACATAAGCTATTCCTAAAGTTGTCAGGACCGGTAGAGGCTCCTCAAAAAAAGTCTCAACTTGGTGAAATCGAAATCCAATAACTAACTCTTTTCCATTGGAATCTTTACAGAAGCCTGTAATTCTAAAGGAAATTAACGCTTTGATATAACAACAATTGTCAGGTACGAATGATGATAAAATAAACATATCGAAGTTGTAATTGGTGTACAGAGGTGCAGTACGCAAAGCAGATCTCTCGTTTGTTAATCTTTCCATTCCTATCTTTGTATTAGCGAACATTTTACTGTTATTCCTATGGTCCTATTATATATTTGTTCCAGCCTTTTTTTAAAATTTTTTAGAAGTTCGGTATGTTTATTTCCCTGACTCAGTATATTTGGTACATTGAAATTTTAAATGTTATAAGTTATATATGTGTATAAGAAATTATAAAATGCATTTTTTTTCTTAATAAGGCAATGCTTAAGGTTATGATGATGACTACTCCGAGTCAGTTTCCAAAGGTTCATCACTTTCTATTGCAACATTAATTTCTCCTATGCAATTATTTATTAGAGAAACGACTTCATCATATACATTTTCCCGCCACTTCACTGTTAGCCAGAAACCTCTCAATTTTCAAACAGACAAAGTTTTAAGTTTAAAATTAAATCCCAATCTTCATGTGCAATATCAATATTATATTATCGTTGCCATTTGGGACAGTAACTTGGTGATGGCCAATTATACTTTTTGTAGTATTCCTTAATGCGGTTGAAAATCACGAACAATTTTGGCTCTATTTAGTTAACTACCAAAAAAGATATCAATTTTATATATACTTATATTATTTCGTAAGCAGTTTTTATCATAACTTATAAAAATGATTAGTCTTAGGGTCTTGATTTTACAAGTAGCACTTGAGTTACTTACTTGCGCCTTTGCGATTTTTCATGATATGTACATAGATCAGTGAATATGCTTCTAAACAGCTGCCAAATGATGGCTAGAGAAGCGCTTAAATTGTGTACCTTTCAGAAGCGCTGGTTTTTCGTCCCAATGGGATGGTACAGCAAGTTTTATAGTTGAGGCAGATACATAAAAGGAGACCAGAAAACTCAATTTTCAGCAGACTAAAGAAGTAAAAGCTCTTTTAAATTTTTCGGAGACAGACATATACATGAATCGCTTGGCCCTGGTATAGCAATTTGTTTGTCTTTAGAAACCCAAGTCTCTCACATGTACCTTATTAGAGATGCTGTTTATCTCCCGGAAGTGTTGTGAAACTAAAATATTTGCATCTTACTGGGCAAGCTAATAGAGCAAATTTTCGTTGCTTCCCTAAAAATATTTATATTGGCGTCTTAGTTGGAAAACGAGGAATGAGGGAATACCTTCTTGGTACATCGTGACTAATATCTGCATCCCCTCTTCGTCTCTGCGTGTTCTTTAAAGGACGATAATTTTTCCGAAGGAGGCCACATGATATCATGAAATATTTTTCACTTAACCTTGCTACTGACAGTGTTTTATTATGAATTATTCATGCTCTTCGGCAGGAACCGTCTCTCACCATTGACTTGATACAACTCCAGCTATGTGCATAAAAAGCATATGTGTCAATGTCATATGTTTAAGCCCTCTGTCGGAAAGGTATTCATTTGTGGCTGGAGGAATATAAGTTCACTTCAGCATCTCTATCCCTTTTACATATACGTACAGGTTTTTTTTATATAACGAATTCCTTGTTACCTTCACTATACTGCAAATGATCTCTCACCTTTTGGTTTTACATGAATCTTTGGGGAACGGAAGAGCTGTTAAAAAATTCCATTTTCAGGACAAACAACTCCATTCATTTCGTAAGATAATTACATTGCGGAAAAACATCTGTGGGGATTCGAAAATGTCGTGCACGTGATACTATATGAGGCATCTTTATATCGCACCATTAACATGTAAGAAAATTGGTTGCCCAGTAATGAGTTCTCCCTAAATATGGAAAAGGATAATATATAGCCGTAAGTAATTTCTTATGATTTTGGGGAAAGGAAAATATATCAAAATCTAAATTGTTAAACATGTTTTCCACAGTTGTCGTTCTATTGATTTGAATCAATATTATTAGAGTCATAATGTGTTCCTAAACGATCTGACAAAATGCCAGATATCTGCCAATTTTTGTGGGAAGATATCTGTCTTACTGATTACACACGGAGCAGATATTCGGGCAAATTTCATCTAACTCAGAGTTGTCAAATAGTTTGCGGTCAGTTATCTGGGATGCGTCTGTCTTTATTGATTACACGACCTGCTAGTTTATTGTTCAAAAATGACTTCTAGAGAAAGGTACGCGGCTGCTTTTATTATGTATGGTGCATTTTGTAGAAGTGAAAAACTGGATATTGTTCGATTTCGGTGAATAAGCGCATTGTTTTACCACTGGTCCATTTTGACTCGGGCTTGTTTTCATCTGCCATTTTTTTAATTATGTATATTTATGCTATTTACATACTATATACTCCTGATAGATATCAAAATATATAATTATATAATATACTACAAACCATGTCTCCTACAGTTTGTTCTATACTCCTATCACTACGTGCACAAAACTATTTTTTTTTTATAACAGGTAAACTGGACAGATATCTGTTCTATTCAAAAATTTACTGGGCAGATTGGCAGACGATGTTCCAAAATTTGCCAGATAGAAAAAGTGGCTGATTAAACGGGCGGTAGACGCCTGGACATTTTTGAGTGCCAGACGTTGTAGCCAGATATCTGTCTATATCTGCCACTGTGATTACACGCATCTATCCACAAAAATGGGCAGATATCTGGCATTCTGCCAAATCGTTTAGGAACACCTTTAAGATGATTTACATGCATAGGTGCGTTTCTTTAGATCTGTAATAAAGATTTTTTTTTTGTAAGAGTATTGTTGAGGTTAGTTTATTTTATTCCAGCCATTCGATTGTGGTTTGGTACCTTTGGTTTATTGAACGAATATTAATTAGAGTGACGCGGGTGTTCTGTTGTTCACACTTATAATTTCATGAGCGTTTAAAAGAAATTTTTAACAGCCTCTTGGATAGCTAAATTGCTTGCCGCAAAGCAAGGTTCCATATATAGTCTGTTTTCAGAAACCCTAGCAATATTTAACAGCGAAAAGTCGCCAAAGCCTAAGGAAGGGTAAATGATGGTTGAACAAAATAAAATTAACTAATAAACAAACGTATCGACTGGAGGCATTACTGAAAGAGAACGAAAACAGAATGGAAAAAGGGGTTGGGTTGCTGTACAGAAATACAGCACGTTAAAGTAACGAATTCACCACCCATTAAGTAGCGTTACTATCCAGTATCACCTGCAATGCAGAAGGTCATCAACGAAGAGTTGGATAACAGTCTTGAATTAGGTGTCATAAAGCCTTCAAATAGTGGCTGGTCGTCTCCTATAGTGATTGATGGTTAAGAAAAAGGATGGTACCTACAGATTTTGTATAGATTTTCGTAAAATGAACAAAGTAACCAAAAAGATGCATATCTGACTCCGTATGTTTCGACAACTCTAGGGATGCAAAATGCTTATCATCCTTGGATATTAAATCGGAATTTTGGCAAATATTTACATACGGCGGAAAAATCAAAGCAGTACACCGCATTTACCGTACCGGACCGAGGACTTTATCAATTTTGTGCACTGCCTTTTGCGCTATCAAATTGACCAGCTACATGGCAGAGGCTTATGGACCAAGTTTTGTCTGAACCTTTGGAAATCCAAATTATTATATACCTAGATCATATAGTTATCGTAACTCGAAATTTTGAGGATCATTTAAGAGTACCTACTGAAGTATTCGAAAGGTTACATAAAGCAGGTCCGGCCATTAATTATGGAAAAGGTGAGTTTTGCCGGCCGGAGTTATGGTATCTGGGCTTCTTGGTGGTGGAGAATGAGCCTCAGGTAGGCCCAGACAAAGTTAAATGCATTTTGGATGTACAGAATCCTAAGCCGATTAAGGAAGCACGAAGCTTTATCGATATGGTATTTTGGTACACAACATTTGTGCCACACCTTTCTACATTAAGACCGCCTGTAACTCAACTTAACTTTTTGTTATCTTTGGGAGTTTATTAGTGTTAACTTCATAGGATTATTACCACGTTCAAAGCAGGGGTCTTCGAATATACTAACAGTAGTTGAAGAGTTTAGTAAGATGCTAGCAAATACTTCAGTTTCAAGCCCAAAGTTATGTTCGTCTCTTCAAGATAACGCGGAAAGTTTCTCCATGGACGTACGAATTAGACGGAAACGATGGTAAAACAAAAGGTATTTGAAACGCGAAAGACCTTGTGTCTTTCGTTAAAGAAACGGCTAGAAATTAGGCTCTACCTCCTTGTCTCCGCGAACTGCTGATGGCTAAATAAGTACGCAATAATTTTGTTTTCCACTTTAAACTATGGAGGCGTGGAAGGCCAAACATATTTCAACGCAAGACATTTCGAATATAGGTAATTCGGTGATGGGAGTTTTTGGTGGAGTTGTATATGAATTTTTCCTTTTTCCTGTAGATATGCTAAGTTTATTTTTTGTAGATATCTTATGGTCATATGTTATGAAGTCAATAAAGCTGTAAATGATTAATGGATATTTAAAAAAAAAGTTGGGTCACATTCTTCGGAATAGACAAGTTGAAGGGCAATGTTTTTGATATTGGCATTTGCGAATAGTGTTGCCTGTTGAACTAAGATACGTTTCCTTTTATTTAAACGTCTTCAGGCTGGAAACTTTCAATTTTAGTTCGGTACATATGGAAAATCGTACGCGTACATTGCCCATATGTCTTTTTAGTTACGATTTCCATTCGTTTCTTTTTCACAGGTTATATGAACTCTCCTAGGATATATAAATGTAATCGAATGAAAGTATATTTCATGAGTTATGTCTTTTCAAAGTTTAATATTAAAGATTAGGTAAATGATATAGTTATGCAGCAAATGTAATTAGTTGGCATTAACATCAGCATCCTCGCAACAAAGTTTCTCTTGAGAACGAGTCTTAAAATAACCATCTTTTTGTAAAAGATTTACAATTTTAATAGAGAAAAGCTTTGTCATTTATATAAAGGTAGTCAGTTTAATGCAGGGCCGATGCAAAGAATTTACACAAAAAAATAAGTACTAATGAACAATCTTACTGTAGTGGTCCTGATGACCGAAATTACACGTATTTCATTTTAGTTGTACTATTGTTAATGTTATGTATGTGTTTTTTGGTTCTTCCTTTTAACATTTATTTCAACTATTTGATTCTGCCGAGTTATTTTCTTAATTACAGAGTCGACTATAAACGGGTTATACGTGGAAAATCCTTCTGCACGGATATGCACGCAAAATCAAGCACACACTTAAGCAAAATCAACAGAAACATATATCTACAGGCCGATAATAAAAGAGCACACACACCCAACCAGATCATCCTCGAAGCAATCACCGATCATATCAGCATAAATAGACACACCAAATCTTAAATTCAGTATTATAGTTAAGCTAAAATGGCGACAATTGCTAATGCTTAATTCCATATTTGTACTTTATCATGGATAAATTTTCTCACTGTCGTCCTCGCTTTATTATGAGGTTACCTAAATATTTTTTTTTAGTCTAGGGTATATCAAATATTACTATCAGACTCACGGCATATCATGGTAATCAATTGCCTCTCGTAACTCGCAATCAGCAGTGGCTCAAGAATTTTTTTGGTAGTAAATGTTCGGCCCAGGTCTCAAAAAAAAACGAAGAACAAAATCAAAATACATTAATACCGAGAACTGAACTGACCGACCTATTCATGTGCTGTTAAAATAAAATTTCGGAAAATTTCCGAAATACAAAACTTAGACCCAATATGAACAGACGGAAATAAGTTTCGAAAAACGAGAGCATTCTTGTACACCAAAAACTTGTCCGAAAGGAAACTTTTGTTTTTCGAAATTTGAAGAAGTACTGGATTCGGGTCGCGGTCAGTCAGTCAGGAGCAACGAGGTTTGACAGAACCAACCTAAAAAATAAAAATTGTAAAGGAGGGAAATAAAAATGAATAATATAATAATTTCTGTGCAATATCAGAAAAGTAATTAAATTGTCAGAGTTTTGAATGTAAAAAAAAAAACCAAACAAAACGTTCCTGGACGAAAGGAAGAAGAAAAATTAAGTCGGGAAAATCAAAAATTATGCTAAAAAGATAGCAACGGGATTAGATCACGACGGCTGGCTGAGTTGGAGGCGACGTGGACCATAATTTTGGGTTGTAAGTTTTTTTTATTTTATTCCTTTATATTTCATTTGCGTGCCAGTATCGGCATACAAAATATTTTAAAAGTTTAAGCGAGGGAATTAATTTTTTTTACAATGGATTTCACTTCTGCAATAAACAATGGTGAAGCGAATTAATAGTTAAAGCCAAGAATTTTTGTTGTTTGTAGATCATACATATTGGAACTGAAGAATTATATTGGCTTGATACATTTTTTTTAAATTACGTATATCACTAAATTAGAACTTATATTGCTTTGATAATATTTTTTGTATAAATTACATTGGAACTAAATCAGAAATGATATTGGCCTGATAATTTTTGTTTTTAGTCATATGTTTATACAAGGTGCGGCAAAAAGATACGGCGGTTTTAACTAAAAACTAGACAAAAATTAAAAGTGATACAAAATGTTTTATTGCTTACTACAGAAAGGTGTTCATGTAAATTAATGGTAATAATATCAGAACAACCGATTTCATTCGTTTAAGATCTGAAGATAACGTCCTTTAAATGATTTCTTTCTTTGACCAAGCATACTTCCAGTCTTGCACTGAAGCTGCCGAACACCTCCTCGAACATTGCAGGAGACAGGTTGGAGATTTCGTGAATTATGGCCTCTTTCAGTTCGTCCAGTGTGCGGGGTTTGTTTGTGTAAACTCTTGCCTTAAGGAACCCCCACAAGAAAAATCACAAATGCGAGGGTCTGAGGAGCGAACTGGCCATACAATGTTCCCAAAGCGCGAAATGACTCGGCCACGAAACTTGCTTCTCAAAAAGTCCATCTCCTCCTCATTGGCAGTATGGGCAGTTGCCCCATCCTGCTGGAACCGCACCATAGCAGAATTGTGTTATGAGTTGGGACTCTTCCTCTTGGACCCACATTAAAACGCGTACGGAACTGCCACTATGTAGCAATGCAAGAATCGTCAGTTTTAAAATATGCCTCGACAACAAACGCACGGTGCTCATCCGACCATTGCTCCATGACTACTAAAAATATCCACGTGTGAGCTCTGCAACGCGCCTATCCCCATTACCCCCACCACCTACTTGCTCAACAATACGGCAGCGAAAACCGTCAGATCGTTTTGCCGCACCCTGTATATTGGACCTGAATGATATTGGTTTAATAAATTTTTTTATAAGTTATGTATCGAAACTGAAGTATGTTGGCCTGAGAGGATTACAAAATAATGGTAAAATAAATTTAGATTGATTGGGGGAAGAGATTTTTTTTAATTATATTGTAGTGAGTTAACCATCTTGTGATTTCGGAGGTGTGAAAGTCGCATCTCAGATCGAAAATTCTTTCGACTGTTGTTTCCAGTTTCGTGGTTTTGGCTATTAAACTAGGTGGCCCCCAAAAAGGTAAAGATCGTGAGTTCTGGATTCAGTTGTTTAGTTTTCGTAGTAATTGAATCACACCCAATCCTCGAGGAATGAATCGGCATTGAGCAAAAGAAAGAAGTACGTAAAAAACTACGTACAGTACGTGCAAAGGCATTATAGTTCTAACACTGTCATGGTTTTTGACGGGTATCCAATTAACCCAGTACAAAGTATGAGAAAGGTTCTCTGTTCGAATACACAAACTTTCGCGTTATCAAAATTTCGCAAGATCCGTGACGAAGAGTAAATTCAATCTTGCTACATTATCCCCTACAAGAGAAGCTGCACGGCAATATTTCTTTCCGACCAACTATCATGTTAAGGCTTGGTATGATATACACAAGAGTCCACACAAATGGGGTTGGGAAAGATATAAGATTGTGCTTACTGCATACTCAAGTGAAAACAACCAAATATCCGGCACCCAAAGTACTCCTGAGATTTATATCGTGCAAGTGCAAGAGGGGTGCGGTCGGGCTTGTGGGTGCAGAAAAACAGACTAGACGTGTTCCATTATCTGCACATGCTGCTATGAGACGCGTGTGAAATACGAGTAAAACTGATCACCAATGATTTTCATTGACCTCATCAGCATTTGTTGTACGAAAATGAGTAAAAAAACGCCTATGTTACTCGTGAAATATTCATCTGATTGAAAAATATTTCCTACAAAAGTTGCAGGAAATTTTATGCTCTATAATTTTGGTAATAGCTATTTTTGACAAAGGGTGGTCCTAGATTGAAGAAATTCTCGAAAAACTGGTTTTCGGTACCAGTTTACCAATACGGCGGCGCGAGTAGCGGCTGCTCAAGGTCGCCAACGCGAAATATTAGTTAAACCCCCAAACTATACAAATCTACCAAATTGGAATTTTCCTTCCCTTTTGTAAGTTAGAATCTACCAATTTACATTCCTGAAATGAAACATATGAAGTTGTTAGAAGATATTTTTGTTGGAATTCAATTGCCTTCCGGACTACAGTGTTAATGAAGTGTATTATATAAAGTTACGTCCCTGAACCGATAGATTAAACCTAAATTGATATTAAAATTGTCTAGAGTTGACGAGTCAGATATTTATAAAAGCCAAAATTCAGATATTGAATTTACAATAGATTCCTCTGCTGAATTAAGAAGTTAAAAAGATTAAAGTTTATTAGAATTACATCATTTCAATTGTTGTATATAAGTAACAGCTGAGCACTTATCCGAATCAATTGTTTTTTTTTAGTTCTTGATCTTGTCCAATGGTGGACTCGAACTTGCAATTTTTAGAATCGGTCAGATGGAATTGAAGAATTTTTAGAAAAACTTTTAATTACGATTCAAATCAAATTATTAAATACAAGAGAAAAAAAAAAAACCGCCGCGTTCGGTTTTTGAAGCCTGAACCTGCCGTTTTCCGCGAGACTGCTCTTATCACTAACGAACTAACGAGCTAACGAGATAGATATATAGTTTTTTTTAAAATTGATTGTAAGACAATAAGGCACAGCAATCCGGATCTTATTAACTAAGGTTAGGTGGACAGTAGGACTCCTTTCACAAGATTGCATTGTAATTTTTACAGGATCTTCTCGTTCGTTTCGCAGGTACCTCGGCGAGAGAATAGCTGCTGAGCTTTAATCCTTAGTTTCTATGGGTCACGGTCAACATGGTTAACGGTATCAACATACACCCAACTATGCAAAACTTCGATTCAATCTAACACGCGACATATTAAAAAAGACTGTATATCCAAGCATGTATACTGCTTTAGGGGTTCAAGTTTAAGTAAGACCTTAATAACCAGAATACATATCATTTGAAAGGATCGTGTAGGTATGCCCCTATGCTTTTTTTCTTAATAGAAAGAAGAACATCACACAAATGTGAACCACTCCCCATCATCATATCCAAGTAAGTGGTGTATGGCTTCTTCAAGACCTGATTTGTTCATTTCGCTTCTCTTCTCCTATATTGGCACGATTTTTTAAACGATCCGTGGGCAATAGGGTTCGTTCAACCCACCCAATACTCTCTTGAATTAGCCAAGGTGTTAGCGTGCCGCCCTATACAAAGCTAAAATGGTGTGAGCTGTCAGCTTCAGTTGTCACAAGAAGTATTACCATCATAACATAAATGATAATCGTAGACTTTGGAATTTGTGCCCAGTCATGAAGAAAAGAGGATCACATGAGATGCAGTTAGTAGTGTTGATGAATTAGACCAAATGCGCCCATATTGAGTGGCCGGCAGAGCATGATTTCAGCGACCCATCTTCTTTTGCACCAACAAAAGTCCATTGAATCTACAGCATTTGTTTGCAGCAGTCCTACAAAACCTTCTTCACAGATTTTAGACCTTAACAAGTTCATGATGGATGAGGTAATCAACTAATTAATTGCGACTGTCCGTTCCATTAAAGATAGTCGAAACAACCAACTGCGCCATTCAATCCTTCCACAAGCCTTCCGATGGACTAGATTTCACGTTGGACTCTTATGCACAAAGTAAAATGTGCGCGACGGTGATGATGATCTGTGCGAAAATAAAGCCCAAGAAATAGATTTATGTTATAGTATATGACGACTGTTATGATTTTAGGGAGGACCTATAAGGACACTAGAAATAGTAAGCACGTACTATTGAATACATACTTATGTATTACATTTGAGCATCGATCGCGCTTTTGATGTTTACAATGGGGTTTGAATTAAAAATATGTTTTCAGTGGAAGAATATACCTTTCGGAAGCCAGTTTGTATGTAGATTTTTCCTAGGCTGTTCAGCAGCATATGCACATGAGAATAGTCTTTATGAAATGGAAGTTTCCCTTTGGTTAGAAGTTGTATTTATCTCCCTTTTTATGGGTCACAAATTTATTGTGTGAGTTAATTTATTTCGTAAATGTTATTTTAATCTGTAACAGTTTTCGAATAAGAATTATGTGGAACATTAACAGGAGTAGTCTATAAATTCATCTTTAATTTAGAATTCTGCGTACAGAATTGTGATTACCCTATCTGCAGGGCAGAGCAGTGGTGTTCCTCCAGTGATTGAATGTCAGCCCTTTGTCCAACCGGTCAGCTCAATTTTCTTAACCGGTAATAGTTGAAATTCCTGTCCCTTTATTTCACGTACAAGAGGTGTACTGCTCGTATACACATCAGTGACCCTACTTTCAAGTCAGCCACGGTTATCAGCACATAATCCTAAAACATCAAAACCACTCGTAAAGCATTTTACAAATGACAGCGACAGATTTTATTAATTTTCGAAGACCTTGTCAAAATATTTATCTAGACTTCGTTCAAGCTGTCATGCAGACTTATAACTAGAGGTATGAAAGTACAGATAGACAGATACAAACTAAGTTTACTCTGTGCGTGATTTCATCTAGGTTATAAAACGAAACAATTTAAAAAAAGAGAATTTTATCAAACTTTTTGAAAGTGTTCCATCATATTTTTACTTCGATTTTCATTTTTGGAGCAAGATTGCCCCAATATAATTGAATTAAAAATGTCAGAAGTGGAAAGCGAGATTGTGTATTTTTCCAACATTTTTAAATATTTATGTATTCCAATCGTACAACGTTATTTCAAATTTTATATTTGCACGAAACTTTGTGAGCTATATGTTTAAGGCAATATTCCGAATTACCCGTCCAATTTATCGAATTTAAGAAACAAGATGAATATACATTCAAGGCAGTGAGAACACTTCATTCTTACATATTCAAAAAATTTATCTAAAAAACGTCAGGCTTCAAGAGTAGGAGACCCACGCTATAAAAGATTTATCTTTGAAAAATCTTTCAAAGATACCATTAAGCAAATGAATTTCTACAGTGCCCTTGACTCTTATCTCTAGGATTTAAACTTCATTTAATGGCAGTACTCCTTCTATATACACATTCATATATTATATGACCTATAGATACTTCTAACTGTTCTAAGAATTCCTACAATAAAATCTTCTACAAAAATTATAAAACACTATGAAATCCAAGGCAGAGATTAATTTGAACTAACTGGAGCAAGCTGTTTTAGTAGTTTCTTTAAGGAAATTTTCTGATCAATGGGTGTACGACAAGTTCTTTTTAAAATATCTGCGATACTGTAGCACAAAAATGCCCTTACATTACTTAATAATTAAAGTAAGGCATTTTTCGTTGAAGACGAGATTAATTCCATTTACAATTATAACAATAAGAAAATAAATAAATGTTTAAATCCCAGTAAGCACCTTTCAATTTGTTTTCTGTATATTATTGCAACAACTCAATTCATGGTACTTAGGTACTATGCTTTCAAAACTGCATGATGAAGTGATTAAGTACTGGAACTTTTTTACTGATAATAAGCTGTACTGTCTTCCAGGAGCCTTTTTGCGCCGTAGCTATAGCTATATATAATATTCTTATCACATCGTGTTAATTACGAGGAAACTTATAGGAAATACGTACATATTTTCCACCGAAGGGCAGCATCCTAAATTCATTGCAGCACACAAAATTCTTCACACTTTATGGAGAAGGAGAATTAATTTTAGCGGGAGAAAGAGATATGATGACAGGTAGATATTTTGCTTCTTCGACTGGAATTATACATACAGGGTGTTGCATCTGCTTGGTTTCGCCATTATTTCCATCTTTTTTTCTTGAATTTTACTTCGGTTTTATATGTAATCAAATTTTGGACAGCGGATACACTGTGCATTTGACTTGAACGACTGTTCTCATCAAGGACTCTCGACAAACATATGTTTGCAAGTATAGTGTCATATAGATTTCTTTCCTATGCAGACTGCTGAAAGTCTCTATATCATAAGTGGATAACAAAAATTCTAATCTGAAATACGGTTATTAGAGTAGCCTAACTCATTACAATGTTGTAATTAGAGCTATTGCTCCATTACCAGCAACAAACAATGACTTGTTTTGTGTTAGTCAATTTATGAAGCAGATAAATGTAGGTTTATTAACACATAATTTACGCATGCGCCATCTAGCGGCCCGTGGTCAAATATGTCTACCCATCTGAACTCAAGTTACCACCGAGTTCCATATAGTTGTATTCGAAATATTGATGTTTACCCAAATGAGATCAACACACTTATTGACTTATAGATTGGGCATCTTTTTGAGACCGGATATCACTTCAGATATGTATATAATTTACACTAACCGAATAATAACTTAGAATTATGTTCTAATCTTATTGAGGAGCCAGTAGGTATCCAACCAATTTAGCTTGAATTTTTCCGTCCAGGAAAAGGAAGTTCTGTAGCATGATAAGAATATTTCTTGATAGAGTTCTGAGAAATGTCAGTTTGCTTTTTATTCTTCTTTTTATTTAGTATGTCTCATCTCCTAGTCTCCGCTGTCACGGCCCAATAATGGAGACTCGCTAAAATTTAGTTTAGCGCAGACTAGGCTTATCTACGAATTAAAAAAGAAGCAATATGTATTCTTTCGTATGGGCGATCTGTGATAGCTGCTCAGGGATTATATTCCTAGATGTGTTGTATGTACCCACTTTACTATATTTCTCTAAGTGCTGAAATTTTGTAGGTTTATCACCAATTAACGAAAGTAAATTTGTGAAAAAGTTAAGAGAAATGCAATTGAAATCGATGACATTTTTAATCTCCTTTCTGGCGAATTCGCCAAAATTCAATATAGTAACTACTAACACTGGCCAAGGCTCGGATTTGATCTAATGGCAAGCAAAGCAAGCTAATGTTTTTGAACCTATTTCGCACATTACACTGTACACGGCATACTACTTCAAACGCATTAGGCCTGTTCGAGCATTCATTTTTGAGACCCTGCCCGGCAGTTTTAGCGCAACTCCAAGTCGCGTCGGGAGCCAAATATCTGAGTATGCAATAAATATAGGACCATCTTTGAATGTGTGCGCCTATGCAACCTAGACTCTGACATTCTCTCTTTGCCCACATATGACCTTCCACACCAACAACGATGTTTCCATCAAGTGGCCTACCACCATGTTCAGGTGAATAGCAAAATTCATCCAGGGTTCCTCAACCCCGCGGTACCAGGTTATCAATGTCGGCTACCCAGTTGATATGGCTGCGTAATCCAGGAATTACCAACGTCTTTGCCCCTTGCCTATTGCTAATGTTTAGACTTTTTGCTATTAACATCACATGTATATGGCCTATGAGGACCGCCATCACCGGAGGTTACTACAGAGCCCACAAAGTCAAGAAATCTCATATGTATTTTGAAGTGGTATCTTACATTTGAGCACATAATTTCTTTTTACGTCTATAATGCTCAGGTCATACTCTACTACATTGCCCACGATGAAAGATCCGAAGCGATCTTTAGTACAACAATGTTCCTCCACACGGTAAAATATAAATTAGTCAAATGAAAAATGCGTAGGTGAGTCAATGAAATATGCGTGAGTTTCATTAGTTTTCAAGTTATTTTAAGTATAAAGAGTTAAAAAGCAAACAACGCCTATTTGAGTCCAAATAACTCACGTCTTTATCATTATAACCCAAAAAATGGGTTAAACGTTATTTAACGCAGTAGTAAGGTCAAATTGACTCAAGGTGTGTTTTATTTTTACTGTGCTATGTGTATTAATTCTACCCCTTCCAAAACTTATCTCTACGCAAGAGGACAACGAGTTTCGCTTGGCAAGCTTCTTGTTCATTCAGTTGTATGTTTACGAAGTATAAACATCTCGCGTGTGAAAATTAAAATGTTTGTTCTGAGTGATTATGTGAAACAAAACCTGGAAGAGCTTGGTTACTCCAGATTGGTAGAAAACTTTCAATGTAAGTGTTAAAACATTTGTAGCAAGAGAAGAGATCTGGTGAATAACGTCAAGAAAAATTTAAAAAAATGTGTTGGAATGGAGATATTTCCTCGGAAACTTACGCTGTTGTTTTTATTACCACCAACATTCATGAGATGGAACGGTACTAGTTCAAGGGAAGGAATATGATTTACTAAAATACGAACAATTGATTACAAAAGAAACATTTGAATTGAAATGTAATATTAATACTGAATGATCATAAGTTTAAGATATATAACTTTTTAAAAAATTCGATAAATTTCAAGAAATAAATTTTCCAAATTTGAATGCATATTTTACTTGTTCCTTCCAAAAATAGGGTACTTTTGACTTTCATAAGAGTGCAATTAACGCATATACCACAGTTAGATTAATTTTATCAGAAAAATTATTTTAACTCAAAACCGGAAGTTGAAATAACGCTTAGATTGGCTGAAAAGAATTCCCTTAAAGGGTCGATATAACGAAATATAAATATTCACTAGAACTACATTTTTGTGTTAAAAACTCCATTTGTGGATTTTTGGTTACTTAATTTAACACAAATTTCAGAGTCATTTTTGATTTTTACCCATTACTTAAAATAACTTTCAAAATACAGGGTGTCCCAGACGTACCCCATTTCCTTTACACCCCGGATTCCTGACTCAATTTCGAGAAATAAATTGTATGGGAGGAGTGGCTCGGTTTGGGTGGTAGGGGGTTTACTATTTTTAGTGCTGTTTCCACTTTACACCCTGTAAATTACTTGACATACACCCTATCAAGGCGAAATTTATCTCAGGTGATAGCAAACCGTCTATGCTTTGCAATGAATGCCCAACCAGCCCTACTGTCATCTTCAATATTAAGTTGTAGTACGTCAAAGTCCAAAAGTTGGAAACAGTCCTATTTTTTTTCAAATTTTAACGATTTTTCCGCCAAAATGTATAATAACTATACAGTTTATTTACACGATTTAGAAACTCCGGAATTTTACCTTTAATTTAACTATGCACATGTACCTACCTAAATGCTACCGTTTTTTAGATATTCCTGTTTTTATGATTTATAATTTCATGAATTTTGCTAATTTGCGTGGAATTGCATAAAGTTAGGCGCGATATTTATTGTTATTAGCAAAATTAATGAAATTCTGCATACTTTGTTTGTATTTGTCTCACAGAACAAGTGAGTTTTTACTTTTAATTTTTTATTATTTTTCATTGGAGACTCGGGAAGTAGTATCGCTTATTCAATTGTCGATTTAACATACAAAAGATCTTGATTTTACAAATCAAATTAAGCAAGGCAAAGGAAAATTACAGCTATTATCAATCTCGTGGCTCAATTTACAGCTTCAACTACAAAAGCGCGTTCCAGTTAATACTATTAAAACGTTTAAATATTCTTAAATGCCAATGGTTACTACTAAACATACGACAAAACTTAGCCACCTCTCTCGCCTAACTCGCAGTATCTTTTTCCTCGCACTTCAGAACATGTTTTCCTTTTCTTTGGTTACATCTTTTTCAACGTATCTGCTTCATATAAGGTTCATACATATACATATATATAATATTTATATATGTAACTGATCCACCAAACTAAGGGACGAGTTTCCTTGTAACAGTATTTACATTTCTTTTCAGTTTTCTGAAATAAAACAGATTCTTTTGCAACGTTTTTTCAAAGTACTATAGCAGGACGGCACGACACACTTGTAAATTGTACTAATACTCGAGAAGGCAGTCTCTATTAAGGCTACTCCTAAATGAAGCATAACAACCCCCCCTCCATTCACTCTTCACTGTATTTGACCATTGTTCGATAACAAGTGGTGCAGAAATATTTCCTTAAACGTTTCACAAATAGCACATGGTTAAAAGAAATAAAAGATTGTGTTTAGTATAAGACTCTCCTCTCCGCGAAAAAGAAAGTCACAGACTCTGCCAACTATAATTCTGTACAATCTACTATCGTTAGTTCCGTTTTTCCCTAATTTTAAAACATATAATTGACCATAGAATATAGATCTGAAATGAATTCTTGTTTCTCTATAGCGCCAAGATTGTTTTAAGCTGAAAATATTTGTTTGGTAATTAATATCAGCAGCAACGACGTCCGCTTAATTTTAAAACTCTTCTCTTCTGGTTTCCTGCACTTAATGTAAATGAAAACTCAAAGGCAAGCATCCACCAACTATGCACTTCAATAGTTTATACTACATATATTCCATTTCAGTTTCCCGTAAAACAATTTGAGAATATTATAAACTTTGCTGGAACCACCACATCCTACATCGGGGAACTTCGGCTACATTTAAGCCTGTTCCTGTTTAGTTGATTACCTTTGGCGACAAGAGTTTATCAAAGGAGACAAATAGCAATAGTTACCGTTTTGTGCAAGCGAATTTATGAAAATGTACCCGACGAGAGGATACAGTTTTAGCACCAAATTTCAACAGCAGCAATTAACTTCGCTCTAGAACAACTTTCTGGATTTTGGCTGCCATGTTTCCTCTTTTAGCCGGCCACAAGAGCTTTTGTTTGCAAAAAGCTTTTGTTTCTTATAGTTTCCGTAGCGCCCTTAAAGTTGTTCAGTGAAAACTCGCACGTTGTAGTTTCACTATTTCGTGCATCCTTTATGTAGAGCCTTTTTGATAACGTTTTGTTTTAAAACATACAGTATAGTCTGGAGTTTTTATGCATTGAGAGCTTGATTAAAATCATGGTATACAGACTAACAAAATCTGACTGTCCCGCACTGTAGATTCGCCATTTTTCTCGTCATGCGAATCGATTGAAAATTAAAATTTCAATTTGTTTATAAATTTCTTTTATGGGATCAATTTAAAATGTTAAAATAAGTACAATTTTCACATTAGTTTCATATTAATTAAGTAAAGGGAATGAATTCATGTAATACCATTTTTCAATTTTGCAAGGAAAAGTGGGGTTAAGTGATAGAAATTCCCCAGTGAATATTCGATACGATTTTTTGCAGTTTTCCATTCCCATATGAATATAAATTGAAGGATTTTTATTAGAATTGTATTCCACATTTTTACACTTCGTTATGATGCATTCCAAATTTGCCTTCTATTAAGGAAAATTATCAATGCCATTAACTAATTTTACTAGAGAAATAATAAAAGGATCACAAATAATCAATTAACAGTGCAAATTGTAGGTATCTCGCTCTTATTTCACATTTTTTACTGATAAAACTTTCCTGGCACTTTATTTTAATTCGGACAGATTTCCCTGAAAGGATCTTTAAACTAACAAATTCAATATATAATTATGGTAAAATTACACTTATTTCAATGTTGTAAACGGATCCAGTGGAATAAATTTACATAAGTATTATTGCTTTAGTTTTTTCCTTTTTAAAAATTGATTCGCATCGCGTCACACGCACTTGATAGCACGGACGATCATACCTCACTACTCTCTCCCAACTCATTTCATTAGTTTAAAAGTTGGTATTCAAAGTGGAAGTGTTCTTAGCGAGAAGTTATTGATTATTTATTTTTAATATTGGAAACATATAAATTACATATTAACAATCTAAATAAGCCAACAATAAATATGTTTATTTAATTATTATATTTTCCAATATGACAGCATTTAATTATAAGTATCGCTAGATATTGTTTCGTGCAATAGAAAAAAAGAAACATCTATTGTAAATGGATGCTTCGATTGAACGGACATAAACTACTTCCGAGAATCGAATCACAGAAAAGGCAACTGACATCTATAGGTTGGGAGTATCGATTTTTCGAGAACTGAATATTCGAGAAGGTTCTAAGACAATTTCTAGAGTACAAATACCGTGCTTCTCACCATTAGAAGGCGAATAGTTATCTAAGTTATGTATCTAGTACTTAAGTTAGTTTAGTATTAGAATTACGAAATATTGTTTAATTACAACTAGGTAGCGCTAGCCGTAGTTTATAGTGATGGAACGGGTCGCGAACGATTCGATCGCACACTACTCAAAAGACATGAGTCACATGAGTCACCGTTTTAATACCATATTGGTTAATCGGTCACTTCGAGTCAAGGACAAAATAAACACCTTTTCTTGACTTATTTTTTAGGGCCATACTTTCAAACGATCTTAAAATTTTTATTTACAGAGCTATGTAGCTAGATCTAATATTTTTTCACATTGAAAAAACCAAAAAAAAAACTTTTGCATATTCCATCCACAACTCTGTTTCGGCAGCGTAAGAAACAACTAAAAGTTGCTACTAGACATGCCAAAATGTATCCTTTCTGAATTAATATGTATTCCTACTAGTTTCTCAACTGCCACCTCTGTCCGCTAAATCGTAGTTTTGGTATTTACTTCCCTTCTGGACATACACAAGGATGCAAAGCGGTGCCAAGCCAATGCAAGTATGTAAGAAGCATGATATAATCTTTATAGTTTACAATATTGTTATAAATATTCTTGCTCTACCAGCAATGCTCGACTTAGGACTTTAAGTTCGGTTATATACGCACACATATTTCAAGCCAATTAATTTGGATTTGTGTTATAGATTTTTAATTTTCATTTTCTTAAAGGTTTTTTTCTTAACCAGAAGTTATTCCTATGACTAAAGAATGAAATAAATTGAAACAAATACAAATTTCTGCAGCACTGAAGACTGATTTAATAATTCAGAGAATGCAGCAAATTTTCATTTGCTAAATGTTTGCTTTGAGCCCAACCGGGTTGGCTTGCCCTGCCACATTTCAGCAGTTCAAAAACTACAAAGGCACAATTTTGACTGCTTTACACGAAGTGATATATCAGTCGCGAACGGCTGCAAAATTGATAAACCCAGCGCAGTTTTAGCTTTGAATGTTGTTCTGACCGATTCGGTGGGGTAGGTAATGTTAAGGTAAGTATTATGTAACTAATTATTCCCACCTGAATTAAATGACCCACGTGACCGAATCTTTTACATGAGTCACTTAAACTAAAAGACTCGTATGACAATTATGATAATTAGAAATACAGTACTAGCGATAGCTAAAGTAGAGTTCATTTGATAATTGTTTGTAAATGTAAACAGTATAAATAAATAAAGGAAGAACTTCCGAATAATTTCGAAATATGGTGTCTGAATAGCGAACAGGCAACGCTCGAAACAACTGGTGTCAGAACTGAAATAAATTCGCGAAATAAATTGGTTGGAAATTTAAAAGTGATTAATTTTGTGAAATCGTGTGCAACTTTTCTACTTTAAGTGAAAGTTCAGGAAGATCATTTTATATTAAACTGTGAGTACATTACAAAGTTGTGGGACAAACTAGAGGAACTAAGCAAACAAGCCTTGAAAGTGGAGTTGGGGACAAACTACAAGTCTAAAGAATGTTCTAGTCTAGCGACATAGACAAGCTTTAATAGAGGAAGAAAAGAATCCTGAGACAATTATTTCCGAAGAAGAACTTGAAGCTGCGATGCGCATGGAATATCTTTTAGGTACCTTAATGAGAAAATTGGAGCTCTCAGCCCTGCAGATGAAGAATACTCTTGAGAAACAAAAGCAATATCTCAAAGAGGAACAGAAGAATTCTCTTGAGGAACAAAAGCAATCTCTCTTGGAGGAATAAAAGGATGCTTTTTAGGAACAGCAGAATTCTTTCGAATCCCGATTAGATAAGAAGAAGAAAGCTAATGAGGAACAAAAAATTCTCTGCAAGCATGTGTAGAAGAACAAAAAAATCTCTGGAGACCCGTTTGGACGTACAAATAAGTTTCTCTGCAGAACTGTCTAGAAACTTGTTTGGACGAACAAAATTCCAATGCTACTATTGATGATGATGTGTTGGCGCATTTAAGGTAGCGTACAATAATAAGCATTACAGTTATAATTGACGAAAAGCTGCAGTCAATAAAAGGAGGATTATTTGTCAAAATAAATGAATCCGTCTGTGCCATGCGTCTGGAAGTGGACTCACTACGTAAGACTGTGAGTGAAGTGCAGCAAAAATGCGAATTGTTGGAATCAGCTATCGATGACATGAAACGAATTAATCGTCTCAGTGAGGTCGTTGTAAATAATATCCCACAAGTAAATACGCTTGCGCCTCTTGCAGTCATTACAAATATCTCTGACGTCATCGGACATTGTTTATCTCCCTATGCGCATGCTCTGACGGAATTGTCCATATTAATGAAAGCCTAACGCCGCTTAATAATACTATCCTCGTGCCGCTCTTCGTATCCGACTGTCAGGCGAAATATATTCTGCTTTTACGAGGAATGGCTTTGTCTACGTTAAAATAAAAAAGGATGATGCAGCGAGTAGAATAATAACCAACCTCAGCCAATTGGAAGCTTTACCACCAGTTCCGTAAACTACGGGAGTTAATAGTAGCGACAAAATTATTATGAGCATTATATATTATTTGACATTCTCTATTTTAAAACATTCTAAAAATTTTATTTCTATTTCTTTCAAATTTTAATATTAGTTAATGAATTACTAGTTCTATCATCAACTGTTGAATTTTTTAGTTTCCTTCTAGTTGTCGCGAAATCGTGTGAGGTGTACAGGTGCACTGGTTTTCTTAAACCATCTCAAATGTTATTAATTTGCGTGGCCGGCTGGTCACGGGCTTGTTCGGGCTTGTTTGCCTGCCGAATGTCTCAGGTGGAACATAGGATATCTATGATACCTCTTGTTAGCCAATCGCCGCTGTATGGAGTGAGATCGCTTTTCAATATCTTTGGTGCTCAGAATACTGGACTGAATGTATGCCATCTGATGCCGTGGGACAATATATTTAACTGTCACTTGGTGGATGAAAAAGGTTGTACTCCAGTTTATCAAATATTTATATGACAAACACGTTCCAATACGGAATTGCCATCAGCGTTCTAGTGGATGCCCTTGGTTTTCAAATGAAATTCGCAATCTCATAGCACAGAGAGATCTGCTGTATCATCAGTTCAGGATTTGTAGCTCTGATTCAGACAGTCATCGCTACAGAGCGGTTCGGAATAGAATCACTTCTATTATTCGATCGGCCAAGCGAATGGTACTTCAATTCGAAGTTAAATCTTGGTTTGCCCGCTAGAATTTTCTGGAGTAACCAGCGCAGGCTAGTTGTGTACTATAAAGGCTCTACAACTTGTGAGCTTGATCCAAATGACCTAAACAACGCTTTCACATCTATTCAATCCCAGATAATTTACCGGATCACCAGCGATTCAATAGTGGTTTCTCGTTAAGAAGTACAGATCTCCATGAAATATTAAAAGCAATTAGTAGAACTAAGTCATCTGCTACTGGTCCTGATGATATCTCGCCAAGCTTTATAAAAATTATTTTTCCATCTATTTCTTATATTTTAGTACATGTGTTTAATATGTGTCTAACTACTTCGGAGTTTCCATCACTTTGGAAAACGCTATGGTGTTGCCAATTCCTAAGTGTCGCAAATGCTCTCCACCAGGCGATTTTCGGCAAATTAGCCTACTGTGCTTCCTCAACAAAGTTCTTGAGAAATTAATGCATTCTCAAATTACTTCCTTTCTCCATCAACAATTTTTACTATCTTGCTGGCAGTCAGATCGGATAGCAATACTAGGCCTTCTGGATTTCAGTTCGATTCGGTTAATCTTGATATCCTTCTTCTTAAATTGCGACAGAATTTGAGTTTATCATCTACAGCTACCTCTCTTATCAAAAATGTTCTCCTCTGCCGTAGCCAATCGGTTAAGACTCAATCAGTTACATCTCCATTAACTCTTTACTGCGGTATACCACAGGGTTCTATTCTCGGCCCTCTTTTCTTCTGTCTATACATAAATGATCACGATTTTGCAAGATTCTTTGGTCCACCTTTACGCTGATAACGCACAAATTTATCTAGATAGGAATGTTACCTTTAATTTGAATATGCACATGTACCTACCTAAATGCAACCGTTTTTTTCAGATATTCCCGTTTCTATGATTAATAATTTCATTAATTTTGCTACTGACGATGCTAATCGCGCCTACTATTATGCAACTCCACGCAAAATTAGCAAAATTAATGAAATTATGAATCAAAGAAACGTGAATATCTCAAACACGGTTGAATTTAGGCAGATACATGTGCTTGGTCAAATTAAAGGTAACATTCCGGGGTTCTTAAATCTTGTAATAAAACTGTATAGTTATCATGCATTTTGGCGGGAAAATCGTTAAAATTTGAAAATATTTTTCCAATTTTTTGAATTTGACGTCCTACTGCTTTCGACAGAAGGTGACAGGAAGACTGATTGGGCATTGATTGGAAAGCTTAGACGGTTTGCTATCATCTGAGATAAATCCCACCATGATGCGGTGTATATAGAGATAGTTACAGGGTGTAAAGTGGAAGAAGTACTAAGAATCTTAAACCCCCTACGGCCGAAACGACGCGTCTTATCCCCCTTCACCTTATAATAGTTTGCTTGTCTCCACCTCATCTATCAAACCCTTGAGCCAGGTGCACCAATTATGAAACACCCGTATTCCGGATATATCAGAGTTTGTTAGGCCTTCTCATGAATTAAATTAGTTATCAATGAGATTAGGTATACTCAGAGATTATCTCTTTTTAATCTGCTATTTCGAAAACATCGTCAAATGTATCTGGACTGCTTATTTATTTTTACATAAACTGTTAAATGATTTCATTCTTTGTCCCGACTTGCTTTCCAAAATTACCATAGACTTTCCAAAAATATCCCAAAGATTCCATGTTCTATTTAAAGTCCCTTTCTGTAGAACCAACCTCCGAGTAAAGTAACATTTGGGAAAAATGCAAACGATATGTACCTAACTGCAAGTTTGACAATATTGCTGTCTTTAGTTTGGACCCTCTGATATTTCAGAAGATCAGTTTTGGCGGAGATAATACAATTTCCTTAATTTAATCTCTACAATATTTTGACGCTGTTTCCTTTGGCTTTTCTTTGCCTTTATTTTCAATTTTTAGAACCTTTTCAATTTTCCTTTTTTCTTCACATTTTCATATTTTTGATTTCGATTTTTCTGAATTTGATTCTCTGCTTTGTAGTTATAGTTGTAGTTTATTTATATTTTGAATTCATGTGTTACTTTGTATTTTTTTATTTTTCTATTTTGTAGGTTTTATATCTTTAATTTACGTTTTCCATATTTGTAATACTTTTTATCTTTATAATATATTATTATTTTTTTTCTCTCATTTTGTAGATTTCGTTTA
The DNA here is from genome assembly GCA_963930735.1 of Dioctria linearis. Taxonomy (NCBI): domain Eukaryota; kingdom Metazoa; phylum Arthropoda; class Insecta; order Diptera; family Asilidae; genus Dioctria; species Dioctria linearis. Next base: position 84,034,633 of record OZ005740.1, read on the forward strand.
AATTTCTATTTCTCTTTTTTTTATATAATTCTTTTTTTTTATGTTATGATTTACTGTATTAATTCTTAAGGTATTATATTATTGCATTCTGTCTGTGCAATATCTTCTGAACTTACCAAATAAATAAATTAACTCTACATGTTAAACAATATGTTAATTTATGAACGAATATATGCTATATGCATGAGCGTGATCACAGTCGCGACTTGAAAATGTAGCAGCAAGTACCACCTCCACCTTTAAAGTTTCTATGATCCAGAACACAGTGAAGGGTGAGTTTGATCCGACTTCCTGAAGAGCCATGTACGTTATGACTACTAACCTAAAGGACATACGTATGTATTTACTGAGCAAAGTAATTTATTTCAGGATTTTTTTTTATCTTTTAGCTTCAAAACAATAATACGCTGCTGTCACGAGACAGCTATTTATGCAAACGCTCTCATATCTATAAGCAAGAAAGTCTCCTGAACAAATCTGAATGTTGACACTCAACCAGCTTACCGGAGTCCAGCTCTGGTTTATTGAAGGCATTCATAAAAACCAATATCCTCAAGACAAACCTTGCAGGTAAGATCAGTTGACAGTACCTAAGACCAACTATGAGTATAACATTCACTCCATTTTATATCAGAACATCCTTCGTCGTTTCCATAGATCCATAAAACTCTTGGCAATAGGTTTTGTGGAGCCATTCCAGTTTACTTTGTGGTTTTCAAATGCTGATTTTGAATATAACTTCTTTTGCTGTATGCATAACGAAACCCCACATATCAGGTCTACTCAACCAGAGGTGTAGCGCAACCATGTATAGCATGCTTACGTGCTTTCACTATTCGAGCAAAGCCTTTACACCCCGGGGAGACAGATCAGGTTTATCCCAAATACGTGAATGTATAGGGGGCTTTCGGCAAGCACTGTCTCAGTGAGACAACTGAGACAAAACTTTGAGCAACTATCTCAGTTGTCTCAGTTCAAACCAATCAGCTGATTTACTAATTTTGGTATTTAAATAATTTTGACCACTGACAATGTAAATAACTGAACTAGTAATAAATTGAGGAAAGTGTTGTTAGTTTATTCAAATAGCCCACTAAACAAAAATAACGAAACTAGTCATCTCATTTAAGAAAATTCAGTTTCACTTGTCCTCAGTTGCTCAGTGGTTGCGTTCAAGTTTTGTAGCTCATTATGGAACTAAGAGAGTTTACCGAGAGTGCAGTGCAGGTCTTAGTTTAGCCAACTGAGAATATCTCACTTGTCTCACTGAGAAAGTGCTTGCCAAAAGCGCCTTATGTGAGTAGTCTATAGAAATTTTGGGGTGAGAACTCGTTGAAAGCGTACTGCATGATTCCGCTGAGAAAAACTCTGATTTTAGACATATGTAAAAAAAAATTGGTCCATGGATCACACTTTCACTTGAAACTGCATAAGCAGTCTCTGGTTTTAATTTGTTATCTTAGGACTTTATTACGAAAATAATTTTACAAGCCTTTTATTTTCCTATTTCTCACCGATTGGGCCGGATCGTTGACAGAAAGCAATTTTCTTAAGATAATTCCTAATAATTACAAATTCCCACATGATTTGAGAGGATTTTGTGGTTAACATTTTTTTGTTGCCGTTTTGACGCGTGGACGTAGTAATACGGAAAAATATAACGGTAAGATATCACTAAAAAATCTTCGTGGTTTTGAGATATATTCAAATATCTTACATTATGCTCACATTTGTACATGTACGGTACGTGTATTTTGTCGGTCTTATTTAAAATTTAATGAATTGTGTGTGTGTAATAGAACCTAATATAATGTTTTTCTATTTTTATTCCGATTAAAATTAACCCCTCTTTAAGTATGACTAAATAAATTTTTATAAAAATATATACAAGTTTATAAATGTTTTTGACACCGATCTTGACGTTGGAAAGTTTTAGGTAAACTTGAATAAAAACAACTTACAATGCGTAATTCTTTAAACTAACCGTAACCAACAAGGATTTCAAAGAAATATTTTACAGTCTTGGAAGAATCCATTTGCTTAATAGCCTGCTCTTAATGCTATGGATTTTTTCTTTATAAATATTTCTGTTAGCTGAGCGGTTTTGAACATCCAACTATTCTAAATAAAACTCACCACTTTATCACATATGTATATCAAGATGCCCACATGTATTTCGGTGGGAGAAAATTACATATGTATACATATTATTTCTTATATGTGTAGGTAAATAAGCATAGTATTGAAATTTGATATTCGTTTATAAATTTCTTACAATAATTCCTATAAAAAGATCTAATTCTATTCATTCAGGGTTGACATTTACCGAAACAGCAATTTTGGATACATCTTTCAGTTAAACTGCTTGATTGCTCGTTAAAGCTAAGTAAATATTAGATTTATATTGGAGTTCGAAAATTAATAAGTTAAGTAGGGACCTAGTTACAAACGTAAAATATAATATATACATATAGAAGTATTGTTACGAGCGTGGCCTTAGATCGTTATTTAAAACACAATGTTTCGGATATAATTCAAAAGTTCTTACTTTACTGTTTACTTTCACAATTCACAAACAATTATCAAATCAACTCTTTATTTATCGCTAGTACTGTACTTCTAATTATTGCAATCCAAATAGTTTACTTCGTTCACTTCACTGTTTGAAAATAAGACTGCCTCCTGGATGTGAGTAGTGCCGTATTTATACTCTACAAATTATCCTAGAACCTTCCTGAATATTCCGTTTTCTGAACCCAAGATTTACTAAGATATCACTAGCCTAAAGTTGCTTCCATTTCCAACAGATGTTGGTTGTGTCACTTTGTGGCACGTAACAGTATATATATATATATTTTTTCAGGATGTTTCTCGAATTGAGTTCTCTATTTAAAGAAATAAACCAGGTTAGTTTGAAGCCTACAGAACTGATTTAATTCGCTAAAAAGACGAATTACTGTTTATTCGTCTCTTTACAACGCAAACACTTTTCATTGTGTGTACCAAAAGGATTGGAAAGGAATTTCCTTATTCACCCCATATTTTCGTATTGTAAACGATAAAATCGTGTCGGAAGAGCTGAAAATAAAAACTCCGATATGAAAGGTAACACAGATAATACCACCTTCAATTCAAACAATTCTATAAGATTACAGCATTTTCCGAATTATAATAGGATTTTCGTTTTCCCATTGTATGTTTTCGGTTTCAATATTCTAGTTCGTCAAAATATGAGTATTAAATCATTGTGCATATAATGCTGGCAGTTATGCAAATATCCAAAAGTTTCCACACGCAACACAATTTCATAGCATGCATAAAGCCATTGGACTATAGTTATTCGACTACGTAAAGCAAACTCAAGTTATTTAATTTCATACATTTTTGCAGCATCCTTAACAAGAAAAGGTTTTTTCTCATTCTTGATATGTACATCTTCGACGTGAATATAGATAGATGCGGAAATTAATTGACGTGCTAATCAGTGGTCCCCATTATCTCTTGTTAAAAATACTTCCTACATCTCCTTGAATATTGTAAGCAAAACCCGTCATTCAAGAACATAACCCGGTTGACCTAATGTGATATTCACTCTAAAGTTTATCTAGCTTTAAAGGTCACTACACGGGCTTAAGCAAATTCATACGACTGGGCCATGCATGGTCCAGTCGTATGATTTGCATGAGCGTGTGTACCGCAAATCGGAGCTTAAGTTGTGCCATGAATGAAATCTGACGAAACTATTCTGTACAAGCAAACCTAACGACTTTGCTATAGGAATGAATTAAAGTTTGAGCAAAATACGATGCGAGTGGAGGCTTAAGCAAAGTCGTAAGTTTTGCTTGTACGCAATAGTTTCGGCCGATTTCACTCATGCTCTCTCAACTCAAGCTTCGACATTCGCTACACATGCTCTTGCAAGTGAAACGACTGGACCATGCATAAGTCGAAAGGTTTGCTTGAGCGTGTGAATCGGCCATTAGAGATGTAAGTATTTTTAAATCTGGAAAATTGGGCGCCACGTGATTTTTGGTATTCACAAAGTAGATCATGAAACTACGACAACTAATAAAAAAATATTGTCGGCAACATTCAAGTTACGGAAAATCACCACTAAGCATCGTATGCTCATAGTCAAGGGCAATGTATGAAACAATATAATGTATATATTCATTTTTTTCATTGACAAATTCAATAAATGTACATTTAAATACTTATCTTTTACTCCCACTCTCGAATTCCATGCCCCGTTTTGCCTTTCTTTTCTATTAATTATACCCAAGATGAAACCTAAAGGATATACTAAGTTTGTCATTCCGTTTGTAACACATCGAAATAATGATGGTAGAGCAAATGGATCGGACACCCACGCATAATATAAAAGTTATTTGGATTCTTGCATGTCCGTCCATCTGTGCGCACGATAACTCGAGAGTGTGTTCATTTAGAAAGCTACACCGACTTAAAAAAAAGGAAAATTAAGTTCGAAAATGAGACAAATCAGGCAACTCCTTCGTGGGGTTGCCATACAAAAATTTCGTTATCCACTATATATTTGGACACTGCCTGAGAACGCTTCAACCTGAAGAGCTGAAATTTGGTACATGGTGTTCTTATAGTAATAGCAAATAAAATTTTAAAAATTTAGGTTTTTTACATATATTGTGAAAACAATCCGTCCTAAACCTTTTTCTTGTACTAAACATTCTTTAGAATACGAAATCCTATAAAATTGATTATAATCATTTTTTCTGTCGGACGAACCGTTCTAGAAAATTTTGCGAAAAACCACTTCAGAATTCAAACTTGCATAGATCGGTGACCATACGAAATTTTATACGAGCATTCATCTAGGGTATTATAAGAACAGGTCTTAGAAAAATTATTGCTTTTTGTACTTATTTATTTTAAATTTAATCCTTTTATTTTTTCTTTTCTTTTTTTATGTATTCTAATAATTTTATTTCGTATCCACTTTTTTCCATGCTGCGCTTCGCTGCTCATCTGCATGCACCCCGATCAGATCGATCGGTCTTTTCTTCATTTTTCTACCACAGATTTCGTTACAAATAACGTTATTTTCGCACATCCGTCTGGGGGAGTCTATTCAATCTTATTCGGAATTCATTCATATACTAATGACAATGGTTGATAATCACTTTTGTGCCTATTTTAAATATGCAACAAAACGTTTTAAAGATTTTTTTTGGAAAATATAAAGCAGAAAGTTAGTAAAATTTCACCAATTCTCTCTCCGAAAGAACCAACATTAAAAATAGCAGGACATCACATCACATTGGTAATGAGACCTCATAAAAGAAATTGTAACATCGTTAATTAGGAGTTTGCACTAAGTATTTTTTGGAACTCAACCCTAAACGCTCGAAATTTTATCTGAAGGAAATAATTATAACAGGTTGTATGTACCTTTTCAAATTAAGCCCACACATACAACTACAAACTTCGAGACCCCAGAATGAAGGGGTCAAAAGGTAATATTTTTGAAGATTTAAGAGTTTTGCCGAATATTAAAAATTCCAAAAATTGGAAAGTTTCATAAAATCGCACCTCCAATGCTAAACCACCATATCACAAAATCATCAATTTTGAAATTTTAATTGCATTTTACTTTATAGCTAAATTATTCTTGAATAAGAAGTTATTCTATATATTTACAGGCTACTAACTACAGAAAGAACTACATCAGTACTGAAAAATGTATAGTGTTTTGAAATGTTTAAACGTCAATTACAATTTTTGAGTTGTGGTGGTTTTGCATTGAGGGGGCGATATGTAGTGGAGGGATAATATATACATATAAGGCTATGCTTTAGTAAGTGAAGTAGTCACTCTTGGAAATAGTAAAGATTTTACTTAATTGGAGTAAAACAAGTAAACAAAGCTCGAATTAGTCTAAGACAAATTCTTATGATACCCTCTAGACGAATACCCGTATGTAATTTCGTATAGTCACCCATCTGAACAAGTTTGATTTTTGAAGTATACGTAAAAAACCTAAATTTTTATATGGCAACACCAAGAAGGGATTGCCTGATTTAGTCCATTTTTGAAGATTTACTTACTATTGCTATGAAAACACAATGTACAAAATTTCAGATCTCTGTTCAAATATATAGTGACAAACTTAGTATAGCCTATGATTGCATCTAGGGTATAGAAATATATATATTAGCGAAAAAATAGGAGAAAGTGAACTAGGGAAGGGAAGTCCAATGCAACAAACAGTTAAAAAAAAAACAAAAAACAGAACGAAATAAAAATAGGAGGAGGAGAGTTTAACGACATGTGAAAAGTATGTTGAAGAAAACTGATTTGAAAGGACGAAAAAAATAAAAGAATAAAGGATGATGTGCTTCAATCTTAAGTTTTATTTTTAATGATTAAAAGTTTAAACAAAATGCCATTTATGCACTTCCTTGCTGTCAAACTGAATTGTTTTCCGATAACTGAACGTACACATTACATAACTATAATTTAGTTGGAATACAAAACGCATACAGTTTTGTGAATTTTCAGGTTTCATTTTTTTATCAGCAAAAAATGCAGAGATGAGAGCACGAAAATTACATGTCACCCAAGATGATGCTAGTAATATTAAAATTTAGTTCAACTCGGGCCTTTCTCCTGACATATTACGCACAGATTGAGAGTAATACCTCTCTCAAAATTCTAGTTTTCACGGTCCACAACAACTCATTAAATAATCCTTTAGACATACGATAAATTAAAAAGTTGTCACCAGATTGTTTCGCTTCAAGGTGTTTTAAATTGGAATGACTGGTGAAAGCCCGATCGCTGCTCATTAATCGTTTCGCAAAATAGTTTCCATTATGAAACGCGAACATATTTACACCCGTTTGACATTAACCAAAGTTAGCTTCATTAAATTTTAAAATAATTTTTTTTAAATTTAGGAACTTTTAATTAAGCTTTCTAAAATTTATTAGCGTTCGTACTTTTGAAATTGAATTCCCCTTACGTGGTTAAGTTCTCAAATTCAAATGTAAATGAAGGAAAGAAGACATTTATCAGTTGCTTGGAGCTCGTGCCAAAGAAGAGATATAATGGATGTATTGATATTGACAATAAATTTCATGGCACCAGAAAATTAAATTTCCCTTGCATATGTATACGTTGTTTAATTTAATCCTGAACGCCCTCTGGTCGATAAAGTATTGCCCAGAGATTAATGCTGAGTTTAAGTTCTACAATAAACCGATATATTTCATATCAATTGTTCATTGAGCATAATCCTCTAATGTCTACTCGAGCTGGAAATGAAATTCAATTAAAAACAGAATGAAAAATGTTATAGCTAGAACAAGGTATTACATACTTACAAATAAAAAAAAGCCTCCGCTGTAGTGAGAATTATTTCTCTGGAATCGATTATCATACTGCCGTAAATAAAAATATCTGAGATCATAAGTGCTCTATAGAACCTATTTACATATAGACATACTTTTTTCGACGTGTTATAAGCCCAACATTGAAATTCACTAACTAATTCGGTACACATTCCTGTTCTCTAATCAGAAGGAGCTAATTCTTGTCCATCAGGTCTTTTAGTGGGCTTCAACTTAAATACATCAGGAGACACCATCAACATGTTTACTTACTAAGGTCTGCAGAAGGATTGCTGGAGCTTGGTGTTTACGAGATCTGTAAGTAAACAAATTTACATAATTGTAGTTTGTATAAAGTGCTTAAGAGTAGTTAATAATTTAATGGAATTAAATCTGTGCGTAAATGTGATTTTATCACCAATTGAAAATCTAAAATAAATTTAATCTATCTAATTCCTCAAATTGATCCCGGAAGGTATATACCACGTACGGCTACGGACCTATTCAGGAAACGTTTTGCTATTCCCTATCAGCAAGATGCAAGGATAATCCTAGAAAATGCTGCCATCTTTCAAGAGTAGCTAATGAAATATGATTAGCGTATTTCGATATGGAGCCAGGATAAAATAATTTAATTATCGAAGCGAAGATCGAGAAGGGTGAGTCTGATAAACTGGTATAGTTAGACCGTCTCAAGTAGAACATGCAAGACTTACATACTCTATGATGGGTCAGAGGAAGATATAGTATATAAGTCTTGTTATATTAGAACTGTCTCGAAGTATTCATCCTTTCAGTATGGTATAGCTGAATGCAGAACCGCTTTGTATGACTGGAGTAAAAGTAGAAGTAACATGTCAAAACATGTCAAGAGTAGAAGTGACATGTCACAAGTATCAATAAGCTTTGACGAACTTATTTCTGTGAGCGCATATATGCCCACATAGGCCAAAATCAGCTTATTTCTATAAGCGTATACATGCGCCCATCCCGTAAAACGGCAAGGCAAGTGTATACTACCAGGAAAATTCTCTTCTTAATAGGCAATGAATACTATCGTTTCCCTTGAAATTGGCACCATCACTTTTAATAACAACGACAAAACCAGAAAACCTAAAAATCATTCTGTCTAAAGCCGGTCCCACACAATAGCTGGGTTCCATTAGGCTGTGTAAAGTACTCGCGAGCACTTTCCGAATGGAACGCAAGTTTGTGTTGTAAAGAGTAAAATATAACCTGCAATTTGAAACATTTCTGCTAATTCTCTAATATATCAAGTTTCTTATATTACTCAAATTAATTTCATTAAAGGCAACTGAAAATAAAATTATGAAAAACTGGACCTACATTCGAGCTACTTTCTTCGAGCAGTACCTACTACCTAGGAAATTTAAAATTAAAATAAAAATTCGTCTCCGTTAGATATTTGTTATATTAAAAGTTATTACCGTATTTATTTTCATAACGATAATATATAAAATTGAATAATTCTCCTGTCCTCGATGAGTTGTTTCTTTATAAACATTTTCTCTCAAATTTCGTCTATCTGACATTTCAATAACCACTTAGCATCCAAATCCACCTAGCGGAAAATTCTTGCGAAACTACTCAGCACATCTACTCGCGGACAAGAGCATGAGTAGTTGCGAGTAGGTAGAAGTACTTGGGAGTACTATACACAGCCCAATGGAACACAGCTAATGTGTGCATTTGTCAAATATTTGGCAATGCACCTCTTTACACACACCTTGTCAAATGAGACGCATTGACAAATATTTGGTAAATGCACACATTGTGTGGGACCGGGTTAACAAAATCAAAGTAATATAATGGTTATATTTTACACACACTCCGTGCTCCAATGGAGAGAGCGCGCGCGGGTACAGTTATAAAGAAAACTCAGCACAATAATTCCTTTTAGTTTTTATTAGCCGTATTTGATTTTTTCTATTTTATTCCAAATAAAATTTATTAGAGTTTTCTGACTCTTTACAATTTCAATTTTATCGGGCCGTTTTCTGATAATTCACAATTATATTTTATATTGCTTGATTTCTTGACACTTCACAATTAAATTAATTAATTTCTATTTCGATTGATTCGTTGATACTTCACGATTAAATTCTATTTCGATTCTTTCGGTGATATTTGACAATTATATTTTGTTTCGATTGATGTTTTGATAGTTCACAATTATATTTTGTTTCTATTGATTTTTTTTTTTGATACCTCACAATTATATTTTTATTTCGATTGATTTTTTGATACTTCACAATTATATTTTATTTCGATTTATTTCTTAACATCACCCGCTTCCTAAACTTACTCGCCCGGTGGTTGAAAGAAAAACTCCTCGAGGTTTGGGCTAGCTGCCCCCAGGTACCCACGAAAACTTGCAGAAAAAGCTTTCTTCTTTTTGCTTTCTCACGGCGATGAAAGATCGTACGTGAGAATATGCGAATTAGTTTATGTGCAATTCAATTTGCACGACGAAAAATGATATCCGATTACACAGCATGCAGGTAGGTATACCGTGTGAGTGGAGTGCATTACTGATAACGAAATGCAATTTATGCTAAATTGCATTTTGTTACGACATACAAATGCATTTTTAAATGCATTTGAAATTTTTGAATGCGACTAAAAAATTTAAATGAAAATTTAAATTTGAATGATTTCTCGTTTTCAACACATCAATATATTGTATAGGACAATATATTGATGTATTGACTATATGGCTGTGATTCGGGACGATAGGTACCTCAGTCACAACATAATCTGCCATTAGTGTGTCAAAAAGGGATAGATAAAAATTATGAAAATCCCTAAATACAGGGTAGAGCACAAATAATATAACTATATACAAATTCAATATTTTTTCTATATTTATATTTTTAGTAAAGAATGTAGGTATACGTTGGATTATTGTACCTTTACATAAAAGAATTTTTCTATGTCCATGACATATCGACGCTGAAAAGCATAATGGTCGAAAATATACTATATGCTTACTACTACCCAGACAACATAGAACTAGATAAGAAAATCTCCATATAAGCCCGGATTACTGTTTCAAAGCTCTTTGACATTTTATTTATTTTATTGCGAAGAATTTATGTGGCATAATACAGAAAGAGAGAGAGCGAGAAAGAGGCCCTTAGCTAGTTTTAATTCGAACGCATTTTTTAATGTTTTCACATCTAGATGTAACTTATCTCAGCTATAACTAACTTTAACGTAATTTTACTTGTTGAAAATTGTGGATATAATTTTTTAAAAAGAGCTTCCCAAAAATAGATTTTCTATAAAAAGAGCTTAAAAGCTATTTTTTTTTTCTGATTTTGAAAATGTTTTTGGCCTTTGTCAATGACCGACAGCACATTTGTAAGAAATTAAATTGCATACATTTAAAGAAGCATAAAATTAAATTTGTTGTCATAAAATTTGTCCCAGGTAAAGCGTAAAGAACTCAAATTCACGACCGCCATTCTTGGCAATCAAATTACATGCATTGCTCGAGAAAGCGTCCTGTGAAATGAGCTCAGTGCACTTTATGCTGAAATGTATTTTTTGTTTGTAATAAGCAAAATTTATTTGATTTGCATTTATAAATTTACATTAATTTGTACCTACACTAATCAAAATGTTTGTTATAAATCCGAAAATTCTAAATAGAATAAATGAGTTATATTTTTTAACTAGTAGAACTGGGTTTGGTTTTTATTTTTGTCTGCGTTCAGAGTACTGGTGTCGTACCTAGGTAATATCACTTTATTTTTGTACACTAGATTTCGTACTTGGAAACATCTTCCACCTGTGCAATTGTTTTGTTCTTGGGCACACATCTTCTGCAATTGAATTGGTTTTGTACCAAGCCAAAGCGGCCAAAATAGGAATTTGCCAACAGCCTCTAGCAATTGGCCTTTCTAGAGCCTTTCTAGCGTCGATAATATAAAACAAAAAATTACAGCTAAATAGATAATTAACGAAATTTCAATGGAATTTGTAAATACGTGATTTATATATGATCCATCCTGTAGAATTATGACACAAGTTTTTACTGTGTTTTAAATAAACTTACGTCACAAAAATAGCAAAAACTATGATAAAGAGCGAAATGAATTATACTTACTCCCCACTTTCTTTCATTTCAGTCTGAAATTTTCTAATAAGGGAAATGGATTCGACATATCACAATTCAAATATATTCTAGTATTTTGCCGCCGTGCTAGAAATGCAAAATTGTGTTTATCTTTAATTTTTTTGTGTTAATTAAATTAAAATGCCATTCCCAATATTTCATGTGTTAACTTTTATTAGTCATTCAAAACAAAAGTAGGCTTTTGCCATAAACACATGAAAAACCCACAGTGTGTAAAATTAACCAATATACATCCCTATTCGCCTGTGTGTAAAAACAAACGTGCTTGATTACTGAAAAATGCAAAAGCTTTACCCTGCAGGAAAAACCAAGGGTAGTGTAGTTGAAAAGTAGAGAATCTTATTCGTTATCTCTTCACTTAACGGATAAAAACCAAAAGCCAACTTGGGCCTTACTGGTAGTTTGCTATCAAAACAAGACGCATTAGTAAATGCAGTACTAAAAGCGGTATTAGCCTAGCCTCATCATATTCATGAAACGCCAGATGGTCTCAAATTTTTAGTGGATACGCCCGACCAAGGGTTGTTTTGCAGTACTGATGGATAACTGGGATCCAATTGTTATTCACATTCTTCTTTGAAAACGCAATGCATGCGAGTGTAAGATATCTTGTTACACATGCCTCCTTGAGAAAAGTCAATTGCTATGTAAGTATTATGCTAATGACTTTTGCTTAGAGGGGTAGAATCCAAGCAGGACTTTCTTTATTTACTGCGACGAGCAGTAGATTCGGATAGGCTCTTAACAAAATTGTTATCGGGATATTTTTCGATTTGTCTTGCATAAATTTAATGAAGCTTTTTCATTGCAAACAAGACTCTATGGCAAATGATTTTCATTTAAGTCTAGAGAGCAATTATCATGGTACTTTTGTTTCATCTCAAGTGACAATTTTGTTCGTAAGGATTTAAGTAATAATTCAATTTAGAAAAAGGATTGTTTGACTAAGATTTAACAGATTTAGTTTAGTAGAAAGTTTTAGAAATCTACAAATACTCCTTACCCATTGGCCACTGAAAGGATTTCCTTTCCAAGTTGAGAGACACTTACAACATCATCTAGGTAAGTGCACTTGATGATATCAAATGGGGTGTAAATTTCGGACTTGCTTTCAATAAGATTACTACACGCCGGGGTGAGGAAAACAGTGAGAAAGATTATTTGACAATATCGAAATATACAATTGGAGGAAGTTCTTATTGCTTTCGTTTTAGAAATATAATTTTTTGCTAATGTTGGTTTGAGAATTCCAGGGTTTAAAAACACCAGCAAAGTTCCATGTGCTTGCGCTATGCTTGCTATGCTACCGTAGAAACTCATTTTGGAACTGCTATGCTTGCTGCTGCTATTTGAAATTTCACTGCTGGGCTTGCTGTGCTGTTGCAAGTTCATTTTGCCACTGCTGTTGGTACAGCATGCTGCGGAAAGCAGTGATAGCACTGTGGTTTGCTGCCATACAATGAAAATCGAAATTTTAAAGCACTAGTAAATTCTTATGTATTGAGGCCAGCAACAGCTACTTGGGACGCTAAAAATGTTTATGATCTAGACGCGTAGATGAGCAATAAACAATTATTTCTTCTTAGAAATTTACAGAAAATATTTTAGCAGAATGGAGTTATTTTTCAGATACAATACAAAAATGCAAAATAATTCTAAAGGAAAAAATTGAGGCGTTCCTTACATCAGGGCGAGACATCGTTGATTTTATAATTCGTTGTATTACACCAATCGACAGTACTATCACTGCTTTTCACAGCATGCTGTAACAACAGCAGTGGCAAAATGAACTTGCAATAGCACAGCGCAAAATGAGTTTTGCGATAGTATAGCAAGTATATGCATGATTTTCTGTGCTGTGCTTGCTGTCTGCTATTGTTTCAAACCCTGGAGAATTCCATTTAAAACTGTCATTTGAAATATCTCTTCTATTTGTTCATTGTAAAGAACCTCGCCTTTTAATTAATTTTTATTAAAACTGTTCGAAAAATATAAAAGAAAATTTAGAATTTAATGAAAATTTATTCCAATTGTGGTTCATTGGAAGAGTGCTTTTATAATTACTAGGTATATTCGGTGTTCGAGCCCTATAATGAATTCTGCAACTAAATCGCTCCTAATTTAGTTTCATAATTAAATCATTTAATTAGTTATTCAATTATTATATCTTCTTATAAAATTCTAAACATCTATGTAATATGTAGTTACCATAAAATCATTCTAATTAGTTGGCATTACTCGAAATGTTTCTTTGCATTGGTAATAATTGTTCAGAATTCTCCTGAAAATGAAAATATCATGTTCATACGCTCGTCTGCTTCGGAGCTCTTAAGTGTTAAGATCGACGCTTGAATTAAAATTATAAGGTTAATCACATTGAGTTTTTTTTATCTCTTAACGTGCTAAGGAAGGATAATTATCATATATAAACTGCATGAAGCTTGATTACTACGTGTTGATATCAAATAGAGCAAACCAAGTTATTAACAAAATTTAATTGCACATGGTGCAATCAAGAGCTACCGAAAGAGGTGGAATTTTATGATAATTTTACAGCTCATGGATTATGAAATAAGTTCGCTTACTCAATTTTTAATGATTATATGAAGAATCTCAAAAAAACTCAGAAAAGTCTTTGAAATCTTTGAAGATAGCTCCGACAGCCGTCTAACGTTCTCAAATTTATTGAAGGAGAAGTATAACCTGAACGCTGCATTAATAGCCCAATTAACATAAATCATCTACCAACTAATCATTAATAAAATTCCAAAAAAATTCAAGTACATGGTTTTTTGTCATTTCGTAATCAAGATATTCCTGAATCAAAAGGCGAAACGTTGTACGACACAGCGGGGCACCATTATCCACTGTCGTTAGTTAGTTTAGCCACCGAGGAACTTAAGTGTGGCACTAGAGATTTTCTTTATTAGAGGTAAAATTTATTCGTTTTGCTTGAAATGTGTATTATCTTCTGCATAAGTCAATGGTCTTTGTTCAGTAAATTCTGACGTTTGTGTTTCTATTCCTAACTCCTCACGCTGGAGTAATGTTCCTACCCGAAGAACAGTTTGACCAACAATATTGCGATTGGTATAGAATGATATGTCTGGAATTATGCCAAGTTAGGGATCCAATTTTTATTAAATCACCCCATCATTCTTCTGTTAGAAAATGTTATTTTCGTTCGTCTCGTCTGTCTTATAATATTTCTTATTTATTAATTTATTTTCACATTTCAGACTTCAATTATTAAGGGCCGCATTCACCAAGCCATCCAATTGAAACCCAACCTAACCTCTGTTTTAGTACTCCCGCTAGAGAGGGCCGGGCCCCACCTGAATCAAATTCAAAGTTATGTATGCGTTATTATAACATAAAATAATGCAAATTAAATCCTTATCTAATTTTAAGTGTGCCCCAACCCACAGGAGCACCAAACCAGAAACTAAACCAAACTTCAATTAAATGGCCTGGCGAATACGGCCCAAATCTTATAAGGGAACCACTAAGAAATTTTATGTAGAAAAATGTTAAGAATTTTGCAAATCTATTCCATCAAACAAACCATTGTTAAAAACTGCAAAGAATTATTTAAAAAAATGTTTAAAAATGTAAATCTTTCCTTTGGTTGTGAAATTTCTTCAATATTTATATTTATTAAATTTGCAAATTACTAAAATTTATTAATTTCTGAAATAATCTTTCCAGTCAATTGTAAAACTTTGCTACAGCTCTTAAAGAACTGTTAGGCTGTTTTTCTTATTGTATCTACTCATTGCATTTTTTGTTATTTTATCTACCCTTTGGATTTTTTGTTATTTTAAAATTTCCTGTTGTCCTGCTACTCTATAAATTTTTTTTCAAATTATAAAAACGTTGTTAAAGCTCTTTCCAAAGTTACCATTGTAATTGGTTATCAACTGTATAAATTTATCCCTGTTTTTTAAATTTGAAATCTATTAAAATATTTAATCTTGCATAAATCTTTCCTTCCTCTATTACTAGAGTAAGAAATAGTTAGTTAAAACCTATTTTAAAAACTTATCATTAAACACATCAGAAAAATTGTTAAACATCTGCGAAGAATTTCCTAAACCGTGAAGGACTAAACGTTACACAAACGTATCTAATTTCATTAAAACTATAAACTTTTATGAAAAACTTCCACTTTGGCAAATTATTTAGTTACAAATTGTTACATGATTATAAAATATTATTAAAGATTGTAAAACATTACGTAATTAGTCCTACATTTATCTCGCCCTTTCCCTATATTTTCACTTCTTAACATTTCGCTGCTTCGTCCCGCAGGACAGTAAGAGATTTCTAGTTACAAATAAACGAAAAACATTATATGCATATTTGCATTGTTGCATGATTAAACAAAAATATTTTATTACAGGATATTCTCATCAAGGGGTGTGTCGTGCAGGCTCCTATTAGGCTGCGCTTGACTAGTTTCGCCCCTGCCAGAGGGCTCATCAAAAGCTTTGCCAATCTAATTAACGTTTAGTTATTTAACTAATGTCTATTTTTAATCACAATTTATTTTTAAAAAACTTAATCTAGTTTTTCTTTTAATTTAAGATTTTCAGGGTAGATCTGAACTATAAAAATACGCGTATACTGGTAACATGGTTACTGTATTCCTATTCTGCAAAGACATTCTTGTGATTGCATGGAGCCCACATTGTTTTCGATTTTTTATATAATATATCTCTTGGTGAGGATATCATTTTCGCGTTTCTCCTCATCAAGGCTTTATCTATGTACCTATTGTTTTTGGGGCCATTAATAGTTTTTAACATCTTCACGGTCAATTCTTCACATTTAAACATATAACACTAGATCACATGTCCATATGAAACGCGATCGAAGATCTACATCTTATCTATTATATTTCAATATCTTTACTACGTTCATCTATGTATTTTTTCTTAATTTTCATTCTTATTATCTTAACTTTCCTATAGATTTCAGGTTTATCTAATATTTCCCTAGTTGTGTTTATTTGCCTTAAGTCCATGCTTGCTTCTTTGCTTATTGTTTTTGCGTCCTGCTTTTCTATTTCATTTATTGTAATTACATAGCTATATATACCCTCTTCTCCTTAATTAAATGTTGCTCTTAATACTGTATTTTTTTTATATTTATTATTCTTTGTTAATAGTGTTCTTTCATATTTTTCAGCCTTTCAGATGATTGTTTTAACATCTTTGCTCCTATCCTCGTTTATTGTTATCTTTTGTCTTATATTGCGCTATTTTTCTGAATATTATTATTTATTACCATATTTATTTATTGTCTTTATATTTACTTTACCTTATTGTTTCATTCGTACTTTGATCCATTGATGTAATTCCCAGAGTGCCAACTTTACTATTAGACTTACCGCTTTTGTTTCTTTTAATATATATGTTCTGTATTGCCTTTAAAATTCTCCCTTATTTCTAATTCTCGTAGGGGTGGGAGTTTTCCCTCTCTCTACGTTGAAATATTAAAAGCCAATGCTATTTGTATTACATGCTATATGTATAATCTTTCTTAATTTCTTTTTTCCCGTTGTGTTACATTGTCCAACAGTTCTAAACTTGTCATTTCAGCATGTCAGTATTGTGTGTGGAATCTCATGGGTTCCTAAATTTTTTTGTTTTTTTTTTGTTTTTTTGGATTTTGGGTTTCTTATGTTAGATTTTAAACATTCTTTTTGAATTATCTTTTCGTGGTTTTGATTTCCATTCTTTGTCCATCCTTTGTGGCTTCCTTTCGTAGTGTGTATAAGTTTCATGGTCATGCAGGTTTATTATTTTGTATTTTTCCCTGTTGCTGTTAACTATACAGGTTGCAATGAATCTGTGTGCTTTATTGGGATTTTTAATTTTTTCTATTACGATTATCACTTCACTGGTGCATGTTGTGTTTTTGCTTATTTGCCATTTCCTCTATATCCTTCTTTCCTGTGTGGGTGGTGTATTTCATATTGCAATTTCTGCATTCTAATAGAATTACAGTGTTCTATTTCTCTGGCTTCGATATATGATTCCTTAGATCTGGGGCTCTGAATAGTCTCATTTCTTTTCGTAATTTATTAATTAACTGTTTATTGGGGTTTTATCTATCTACTAAATTTGTTCCTGGGGGGTTGTATGGTATTAGTTTTACATCTTTTATTTCATTATTTATTTCCAGTACTTGCTTTGTTGTTTCGTCATTTATATATTTTATCTTGATGTATTTACTGTGGCTTTATTTAGTTCATTTGGTTCCTTGTTTTTAGTGTGGTTTCTTGCTAAGTTTTCTTCTACCAACTAATCACAGTTAAAACTACCCTAATCACCCTGTAAGAAGCCTTGTAGGTACTAGAAAAAAGAAATAGGGACTAAACACTTAAGTACACTTAAGTACTTAAGGTCTTCAAATCGAGTGCAGAGTTCACTCAAGGAAAAGAATTATTAACAATAATTATTTAACTTATCCCTGTACAATATCATGCAATTGGACTTATTTTTGATTTATAGGAAAATTATTTGTAAAACACATTCAAATATCCATCTAAGCTCAAAAGTTGTATTATCCCAATCAATTTACACAATGAACCGATTTAGGAAGGTCATTTAAATACATAGATAACAGCTAAGACCTAAGCAAATTGAATTTTCTGCACCAATATGTTTTTTAGATGTTAAAATTCCGGTAGTCTTTTATCAGAAATAACCAGTTGAATCCAATTCATGCCGATCGGCTAGCGATCGCATGATCATACTAAAGCCATGGATCGTTTTAGTGATAGTTTTTTGTCTCAGCCACCTGTCTTCGTCGTCGGAGGGTGTTATATATATATTTACCCTGGGCGTAATCAAACTTCAGATGCAGTTTGTACTTCGGAGATGAAGTAGCGAGATTGAGATTCAGCTGATATTAAAATGCCATAACCCAAGAGGTATCAACTTAGAGTGGAACAAGTGCACAAATCAGCAAGGATGAGTGATCGAGCAACATAGTCCAGAATATTGTACAAAGAATGTAAGATATGGTGTATCTGAACATGTTTTTGCCATCTTGAAAGCTTCAACTTTGCTTCACTTTGTGGCGCGTAACACTGCCCCCTTCTTAAAATTGTTCGTCCCGAACAACAGGTGATCCACGGTCTTGATGCTCGTAGTATTGACATAAACGATCTAGATGAACGATTTTCCGTTTGCCTCTTGTGCCCCGCTGAATCCTGTATACTACGTCATTAATTCTAGTCACTACTGAATATGGTCCTTCCCAGTGTTGTTGTAATTTTGGAGAACGTCCTTTATGTCGTTTCGGGTTGTGCAGGCAAACAATGTCACCTTCATTAAATCCAGCTGAATTAGCACGTAAGTCATAGCGGGTCTTCATCCGATCGGTATTTATTGCTAATTTTGCTCTAGTGACCTCGTGTACATAAGCTAATCGTTGTCTAAGTTCCGATACATAATCGTGTGGCAACTTTTGTTCACCTCTGGGTGTACCAAACTTGAGGTCGCTAGGTAAACGCATCTCCTTTCCAAATATGACTTTTGCTGGAATTTGTCCGGTTGTGTTGTGAACAGATGATCGATAGTCCATTAGGAACATGGGAATATGTCGATCCCAATCGCGTTGGTGATAGTCGACTAATTTCTTTAGATGCTCGACCAATGTTCTGTTGAAGCGCTCTACCATGCCATCAGATTTTGGATGCAGAGGAGTTGTTCTATTTTTTCCGCCATGTGGTTGCTTCTTGATTAGGAATTGCAAAAGCTTCAGGCCATATGTGTGAATATGACTATCAGTGAGTAGACGTGCTTTTGGATCGCTCTACAAATTATTCCTCTTGTTTGATTTTAAGTTTGTTTTTAATTGGAGCACGCGGTTGAAATTGTGAAGAATTAATTTTTTTTTTCAAAGTTTTGTTCTCTGTTAATTCTTTTGCAACGGATGACTTCCATTAGTACTCGAAGTAAAGTGCAATCTATAGAAAATGATATGGGAACTCAGCTATATGCAGTTTTAAATAAGATTGAATCTAAACTTTCAAGTCTAACTGGTGCAATGAAGGAAATTAATAAAAAATTTGATACCTTTAAATGAGGAATTAAAAAAGACTTTATTGAATTTAAAAATTGCATGGTGGAAAAAGTGGAAGGCAGAATGGTTAACATTGAGGAGAACTTAACTGTGCTTGGTGATACGGTTGCTCAGTTTAACAAAATCGAACTTCGATCTATACCTATCCCGTATCTCTGAGGTCTAGTGATCACTTGGAGAAGATTTGTGGTAGCATTCCAGAATCGTAAGCGCATAACTAATTATGATAGCCGTCATTTTGTTATTTAATAATGAATTTTCTTTAGTTTAAGTTATTTTTTTAGTTCAATTTTTTTTTAAATCCTTTATTTTTTATTTAATTTTTAAATTTTTTATAATCTCACAATCAATTTATCTTAATTTCATTTTCCGGCCTCATGCATTTTTTTGTAATATCTGGGTATGGCTTCTGTTCAACATTCATGTAAGCTGGTGTTTTTTAGAGTTGACGATCTTGTGGGACACGACTACTGGTCATGGGTGATGGACCTGGGGCTTGGGATGGAGGAAGTGTGACAAAAATATTAATAGATATCATCTGCAAACATAAGAATGGACTTAAAATATGTCATATTAACATTCGTAGTTTGTTACCGAAAATTGACGAATACCGACATATTTTCCAAGGCACGTCTATTGACATCATAATGGTGTCCGAAACATGGTTAAAACCTCATATTAGAAATGAATTGGTGAATATGTCCGGGTTTAGGCTGTTTAGGTCGTCGTGGAGGTGGACTTGCAGTATATATTAAAAATTATTTGGCTGCTAAATTTGTGTGTCAGTCAGAAGGAGAAGATCTACAGTATTTGTTTTTGTAGCTCGTGAGTAATAGCAATAAGTTTATAATTAGTGTTGTCTATAAACTGCCGAATTTTACCGATATTCAGGCTCTACAGGATCTTTTAATTGACTTAAGTCCTCAATATGAACATCTTATTATGGGAGGTAATTTTAATATAAATCGTTTTGAGTCCAGTCGCTCTGCTCGAGTTTTTCTAGATTTCTTATCATCTATCGATCTTCATGTAGTCAATAGTCAGCCAACTCGATTTGCCCCATCGTCAGCATCTTTAGTAGACTTATTTATTGTTAATTGCACAGAAGATATACTTTTCCATCATCAGCTATCATCGCCTGGCCTATCCGATCATGACATGCTTTTTTTGACGTATCTTTTTAGTCCACCAGCTAATTATGATCGTTATTTTAACTATCGTGATTACAATAATATTAATTACGATGCACTTTTTGACGAATGCCTCACTATACCTTGGCAGATTGTTTATTCCATAAGTGATGTCAATCTACAGGTTGAGTATGTTGAAAACTATCTCACTTATCTCTTTCATAAGTATGTGCCGTTGAAAGTGAAAAAAATTAGAAATGAAAGCTGTCCGTGGTTTGATAGTTATATAATGAATTTAATAAAACAACGTGATATTGCCTATAAAAGATACACACGATTCAAGATCAACATGTTTTGGGTCCAGAATACCAAACTTCGCAATTTAACTACCTCTTCTATTCGCTCTGCTAAGCGGAGATATTTTAGATCCATATTTGATTGTTCGCAGCCTGCAAAAAAATTATGGTCTAACTTGAGGCAGATTGGAGTGGGAAAGTCAAGTAATAGCTGCTGTGAGGCTGATCCCAATAATCTAAATCGACTCTTTTTGTCAAATTCATATTCCAATAATATTTCACCTATAATTCAGATTACTCAAGACGAAAGGGCATTTAACTTTCCCTCTTTTTCATTTTCTCGAGTATATTCTTTTGAGATTGAGAAGCATGTTCGATCGATTCCGACTACTTCCGCTGGTGTTGATAATTTACCCATTAAATTTATTAAAATTTCACTCCCATTTTTTTGTCAGTGATCATTTATATTTGTAATTCTAGTCTAATGAGTTCCTCCTTTCCGACCAACTGGAAAAGAGCAAAAATTATACCCATCCATAGAAAATCTGTGTCTGGGTCGCCGGAATATAGACCTATTAGTATACTATGCTGCTTATCAAAAGTGCTGTCACAGCCGAGCAGATTAGTTCATTTTTGTCAGCTCATCGCCTCCTTTCGCCCTTGCAATCTGGTTTTAGAAAGCATCATAGTTGTACAATAGCTTTATTGAAAATATCCGAGGACATTCGTAGCTGTATTGATCAAGATAAATTGACCATACTTACTTTACTTGATTTTAGTAAGGCATTTGATACACTCAATCATCGACTTTTACTCCAAAAACTGAGCTGGTATTTTAATTTTAGTTCGTCAGCTGTAAATCTCATTAAAAGCTATATTAGCAATCGTGCTCAGTATGTTTCATGTAATGGTTAAATGTCAGATTTTCTTGGCGTTCACAGTGGCGTTCCTCAGGGCCCCACATTGGGTCCCCTTCTGTTTGCGGTATTTATTAATGATATCTTCTCAGCAGTTCCAAATTGCCAGATTCATCTATATGCAGATGATGTTCAGGTGTATCTTTCGGAACGCCTTGGTTTAATTGAAGATGCAGTTGAACGTATTAATGATGATCTGCTTCAAATCAGTCTATGGGCAGCATCTAATGGTCTTAGATTAAAACCAACTAAATCGCAGAGTATCGTTATATATAGGTTCAAGCTTGATACATCTTATTTTGCTCCAGTAACCATAAACGCAGCTACGATTTCTTATGTGAGAACTGTATGTAATCTAGGGATAATTTTTAATAAAACTCTCACCTGGGGCTCTCACATTGATATAGTTATTTCAAGGATATATAGAGGACTGCGTAATCTTTGGCAATCAAGTGCATACACTCCCACTGATGCTCGATTCAGGCTTGTAAAGGCTCTTTTAATTCCACTTATCTTGTATGGAGCTACAGTGTATTGCCGTCTTGATTCTACTACGCTTAACAAACTAAATGTAGCCTTCAACTCCATGATAAGATATATTTTTAGATTAAGGAGATATGATCACATATCGGCTTATGCACATACATTGGTTGGCTGCTCCTTGCCTACATATATTAATTATAATATTTCAATTTTTCTGCACAAACTGAATTATACACAAAAGCCTGAATATTTGTTTGAAAGGTTGCGTTTCTGCATATCCTTACGAACGACGGCTTTGGTCACGCCTGCTCACACACTTGCTTTTAGTCAGCACTTCTTCCACATTCATGCTATTCAGTTATGGAATTCCTTGCCTAGTGGTCTCCGTCGCATTAGGTCTGTCAAATAATTTGCTACAAAATTATTTAATCACTAAGTCCGTGAAACATGATGTTGTTCAACGGAATGCATAGCCAGATATCTACTCTTATAGTCTTTTTTTTTTGCTCTATTATTATTTCTTTTCTCTCTTTTTGGAACTTAATCCATCTTTTTATTCCTTTTTATTTTTTTTATAATTAATAATATTTAAATGTTTATTATTTTGTTTCAATATTATAATGTAATTTTAGTTTCCTTAATTTGAATCATGAATTGTACCTTTTGTTTGTAATATACAGTGAACTATTAGTATTTTAAGCTTGTACTCCTAAAAGACTCTGTCTTAATGTACAAAGATATTTTCAAGTGAATAAATTAAATTAAAATTAAATTAAATTAAATTTGCTGAAATAGTCGATAGCAACTATGTAATATGTAACGGTTACCGTTATCCGTTTCTGGAAAGGGCCCAGCGATATCTACGGCTATCTTCTCAAATGGCGCTCCTACATTATACTTCTGCATTTCTCCTCTGCTTCGGCGTACCGGCCCTTTGCAAGAAGCACAGATAGTGCATCTGCAGTACCACTGCTTCACATCCTCTCGTATATGTAACCAATAAAAACTTTCTCGTATTTTGGAAATTGTTTTATTCACCCCCAAATGTACTCCAGATGATCCACTGTGCATTTCTTCTAGGACATCGTTGACCCTTGATGCTGGGACGACTATCTGCATCCGGAATGAGTCGCCGTTAGTTGCCTCCCACTTACGTTTTAATATATCGCATTCAACGTGGAGGGAATTTCATTGAGCCCAGTAGCTCTTCAGCTTCTCACTCCTCTCCCAAACATCCTTATATTGTGGTCTTTCCATGTTTTCTTTCCAAGCAAGAATGGGTGATATGTCTGGGTCTTCTCGTTGTGCTGTTCGCAAGCTCTCGTTGTCGCAGGCTGTCGATGGTTCCACCGTTGTTCAACTGTATAGTTCCGTTTGATTCTTTTTCTTCCACCCGAACGCAATGTTTGCATTCAACCTTGCATGGACGTCGTAAAAGGGCGTCTGCCTTTCTATGGATACGTCCTCTTCGGTGTTAGATTTCAAAGTCATAAGTTTGCAGTCGCTCTATCCATCTCGCCACTTACCCCTCAGGGTTCTTAAACTGCAAAAGCCATTTAAGCGCTGCATGGTCAGTTCGAAGGATAAATTTCTGCCCGTAGAGATATTTATGGAAATGCTTGGTTGAGTTTACAATGGGAAGTAGCTCTTTCCTTGTAGCACAATAATTTCTCTGTGATTTTGAAAGTGCATTGATAAAATAAGCTACTGGAACTTCTTGACCAGCCTTCTCCTGTGAAAGCACTGCACTACATTGCTGGCATCCGTGTCCAATATAAAAGTTTTTCCCAGCTTTGGATAGTGAAGCACTGGAGTTCCACAGAGGTGTTGCTCCAAATTTGCAAAACTCTCGTTACATTTATCTGGTTTCTTTTATATGAACGGTTTTCCTTTTTCTGTAAGTTGATGTACGCTCCTTGCTATATCTGCAAAACCTTTAACGAATCGCCTGTAGTAGGTAGCTAATCCAAGAAAACTCCTTAATTGATGTTTGTCCTTTGGAACTGGGTAATTTTTGACAGCTGCTATCTTCTCTGGAGCAGTTCTTACTCCTTGTGATGAAACTATGTGCCCCAAATATTTTACTTCATTTTTGAATAGAGCACATTTATTCGTACAACATCTCTCAGTCCTTGGAGTACGTCCCGTAAGTTGTTTTTATGTTCCTCGAATGTCCTTCCGATTATTATTATGTCATCTAAGTAGACCAGCCATGTTTTCCAAGTTAATTCTCGTAAACACATTCCATCAGTCGTTTGAATGTAGCTGGAGCATTACATAATCCAAATGGCATAACTCTGAATTGCCATAAGCCACTTCCAACTGAGAATGCAGTTTTCTCTGGGTCTTCGGGACGTATTTCCACTTGCCAGTAACCACTCTTCAAGGCCAGGGTGGAAAACCATTGCGTTCCGGAAAGGGTGTCTAGTGTGTCTTCAATCCTTGGTAACGGATAGCTATCCTTTTTCGTTACGTTATTTAGCTGCCGGTAGTCTACACAGAATCCGGTGCTGCCATTCTTTTTCCTGACCAGAACAACTGGCGATGTCAAAGGGCTATTAGATTCTTCTATTATGCCTTGTTCCTTCATGGAGTTTGTCATATCTGCAACTTTTGATTGTTTCGCTAATGGTAGTCTTCGTGGCATGTTTTGATCCGATGCTGGACAAGATTTATTTTACCGAAATCTTCTTCATTCATTGCAAATAATTCCGAAAATTCATCGATTACCTCTTTGGCATCGTTGTATTTTTGTTCACTTAAGACACTAGATGAAAGAAGTTTCTGAACCTGTTGAGGTGTAGTTGGTATAGGTATTGCTTCCTTAATATTACTACCATTATTCAAATTAAAAATTTGATAAACGGGTTCACCATTTCCAATTATATCACCTTCTTTTAGTTGTACCTCATTTTCGGATGTGTTGAGCACTCTGACTGGAATTAATGTTGCGCCTCCTGCTGTTCGATGTAACTTTTCTAGGGTTAGGCTCCACCAAATAGAATCGGCAAGTCCCGATGTTATCAGTAAACTTTGTCCATACTAGCGTCTCCGAGAATTGAGAGACAGTAATATTCTCACAGACCATCGTCTCATAGGAATTTCTATGTTGCCATATTTGAGTATTTGTTCTCCGACATCTAAATTTATTTTAAAAGTCTACTCCAAGAATGCATTCATCCATTATCTCTGAAACTATGAATGTGTTAGGAAATAGTAGTTCGCCTAGTTGAATATCCAAAGTTATTTCTCCCAAAACTTTGTGCTGCTGCTCCAGTTGCTGTTCTTAGTAAGTATTTGGTGGTATTGCGAAGCCATTTGTTCTTGACAAGATGTGCTCTAATAATTGATCTCGAAGTTCCAGTGTCGATAGTGACAATGCAGTCATTTTTTCCTACACTTCCATCTATAACAAGACTGCTATTATTTCTCTGCAACTGGGCTATCTGAATGATGACTTCGGGGCTGTCGACTCTACCAACCAACTCTGCCTCCCGAAGTTGGTTGTTACATGTTTTCCGACTGCTGAACAGGAGAGCTGATGCGACTAGTCGCTGTTTGATTTCTAGTATCTCCCCGAATAGCTTGCGCCCTGGGTCGACATCTTTGGCATTCTGTTCTGTCCTCCTCTTCTGGTGATTCCATTCGCCGGCGTTTTCTGCAGTCCCTTTGGAGGTGTCGTGGTCTATTACAATTCCAGCATCGCAGAATGCCACGTGAAGAATTGCTCTGTGATGGCTGCATTCTATTACAAGTACATTCCTCCACCGAAATTTCTCGCACTCGTACTGCACTTCGAGAAGCTTGCCTGGCAGATTCATACACTAGTGCATAGGCTAGTGCTGCTGCTGTTGATTTCTTTCCTGCTAGCCTTAACGTTTGTTGTAAATTTGGATCTGCAATAGCGTTCACAAATGCTTCTGTTGCCACTTCATTACGGAAATCCGCATTTACGCTAGAGTATGAGAGATAAGCTAATATTTCTACTTCAGCCTGCAGTTGTTGTAGTGATTCGCCATCCTTTTGAATTCTGTTGCGTAGCTGTAGGCGATATACTTGCTGCATGTGCTCATCTCCATAACGTAACTCTATCGCCTGTACTAATGAAGTATAATCACGTTGCCTTCTATCGGTAATGTAATAGCTCTGAAGCAGAGCCTCGAAGTGCTAATACCAGAGCTGTAGCTTTGTCTGCATGATTCCATCCATTTAGTTCGGAAGCAGCCTCGAATTGTCTCTTGAAAATATGCCACGAACTTTGTCCGCCAAATATTGGAGGTTTCATTCTGCCTACATTGGATTCCTTCGTACCGTGGTTGTCGATGCTGCATCTTCTCCAAATCTGATTTAAATTTTTCAAGCTGTTCGGTGACTTTTTGTTGAACTTCCGACACTTCCTGATCGATTCCTTCAATTTTTAAATTTTGTTCGTCTAACGAGTTTTTCAGGAAATTCTTCTGTTCCTCTAAGCGAGTTTCTAGACAATTCTCCAGAGAAGTTTTTTGTTCATCCAAACGCGTTTCCAGTGATTTCTTCTGGTCATCTAAACGGAATTCCATAGAACTCTTTTGTTCCTGGAGAGAATTCTTTAGTTCGTCCAAACGGGCCTCCATAGATTTCTTGTGTTCCTCGAAAGAATTCTTTTGTTCGTCCAAACGGCTTTCCATTTTGCTCATTAAAGTACTTCAAAGCTGTTCTATGTTCATTGCAGGCTCTTCTTCGATTTCTGGTTCTTCTTCGAAAACGAATATCTCAGGACTCTTTTCTTCCTCTATCAAAGCTTGTCTAAGTCGCTCGACTAGAACATTCTTTATGCCAGTCGTTTGCAATGACCGCTTCCCCAACTCCACTTTCAATTCCTGTATGCGAAGCTCCTCTAGTTTGCGTCCCATTCTTGCGACTTTTGTAATTCACTGACAGTTTAATATAAAATTATCTCTCGGAGTTTTTACACATGATTTCACAAAAATAATCACTCTATGAATTTCAAAGTCAAATGCCACCACTTTATTTCGCGATTTTGTCCCACTTCTGACACCAGTTGTTACGAGCGTGGTCTAAGTTCGTTATTTAAAACACAATATTTCAGATATAATTCAAAAGTTCTTTCTTTATTTAACTTTACCGTTTACTCTCACAAATTCACATATAATTATTAAAGCAACTCATTATATTTATCGCTAGTACTGTACTTCTAATTATCACAATCCTAATAGTTTACTTCGTTCACTTCACTGTCTGAAATAAGAATGTCTCCTGGATGTGAGTAGCGCCGTATTTGTACTCTACAAATTATCCTAGAACATTCCTGATTTTACCTTAAGTTGTTTCCATTTCCAATAGATGTCGCTTGTAGCACTTTGTGGCACGTAATAATATTATGAGTTAAATTAAGTTAATTAAAGAAAAAATATAAGATATAAAAAAAAAGAGAAAGATACAACAAAAGGCAACTTAGATAAATAAAATTCAAAAAATTTAGATAAGTAAAATTAAAAAGAAAAGAAAAGAAATTCAAGCTTAGCAACTACTTTGTGCTATTGATGAGAAGGAGGTATTGCGCTAATTAATATTCTTAATTAACTGAAAGGCACCAGCGGAGGTAGCAAGTTAAGCCGTTACTGGTAAGGCGTTTCATAACCGGGGGATCTGAACAAAGGATGAACTCCGAAAAACAACACGAGAGAAATTAGGAATCGGTATCATACAATAATAATAATAATTTATTTCTAGTCTGTATACACAAGATTATTATCTTTTATAAATGCATACTAAATGAAGAACTACGGCAAATCAAAATAAGTTCACAAGAAAAATTAAAATAAATGAAAACAAAATGATGAAAAAAAAATATTTAAGTAAAATAGAGAAAATAAAAGTAAGAAACTATTTGAAAGAAAAAGAACAGAATATATAGATATGTATATAAGTAAATAAATAAGTGTTTGACGAAAACGGTGCTCTTCAGAGCATTACTCCACAACAGACAAATGCCTCCACAGTGCAAGTCTAAATTCATGCGTCCGGTCAAGTCCCTTGACATGATTGGGAAGGGTATTCCATACTCGAACTATTGCAAAACAAAAGAGCGCTGCCCCACAATGTATAAAGTTTTAGGTATAAGGAAAGTTTTATGTCTATATGAGTGCAAAAATTCAAAAAATTCTATCAAATAAGAACGAAATTTTTCATTAACTATTTTATGTAAAAACACCAATGCGCTATTATTTAGATAAGTGCCTAATGAACAACCCAAGACAGTATATTTGAACTTGGTAATATGATCACACAGTATTAATCTTGCGGTAACACTCAGAATCCGAAACAGGGTAGACAGCACTACAATAAATGAAATGTAGCATCAACAGAGATTTTACAAGTCTCAGCTTTAGATTAATAGAGAGTAGTTTAGCGGATAACTATAGTTGCCTAAAGCCACTATAAATCTTGCCAAGAGACTGTTTTACATGGTCACAGCAACTCAGCTTACTATTTATACGTAACGTACTCCCAGGCTTTTAGCTTCTCTCGTATAGGGGAGAATCATTCCATAAAGGTATATGGGAGGAAGATCTGCAAAGGTAAGATCATATCTGTAACAAGCAATACAGGTAGATTTTAAAGGATTTAGTGTCAATTGGTTTCTACACGCCCAAGCAGATATTTTCAATATGTCAGAGTTAACTCTGTCAATGTAGTCCTCTATTAAACCTATTGGTCGAGACAAATAAATTTGAACATCATCAGCGTAAAGCTGAACGTTAACATCATGAATTACATCCGGTAGATCATTGATGAACACACAAAATAATAAAGGTCCAAGAATAGACCCTTGTGAGACTCTAGTATGTACTCTTTTCCATACGGATTTTTCATTCCCTATCCTGACCTGCTGAAAGCGACCAGTTAGAATAGCTCTGATTAATTTAAGCGACTACGATGAAAAATTATAATTTTTTTTAAGTTTAGCAAGAAGCAAGCTATGATTAACTGTGTCAAACGCCTTGCTAAAATCAAGCAGTACCAAAGCCGTAAAATAGTTACTATCCAATGCTCTGCGTATATCTGACGTTACTTTTAAGAGTGCTGTTTCGCAGCTGTAGCCCGATCGATAACCAGATTGCCACCGGGAGACTAACCCATTTTCGAAAACATTTTGAACTATTTGAGTGTTTATAAGTTTCTCCAAAACTTTGCTGAGAAAACAAAGTAGACTTATAGGGCGAAAATCTTTAGCAACAACCGGAGTAGAACATTTAGCTAAAGGTAAAACAATAGCCCTTTTCCAAAAACAGGGAAATTGTGAATATGTCAGACAAGAGTTAAAAATGTAAACTAAACTATCAGAAATAATAGCGTACAGATTTTTAAAAAATGTTGGTGGAATATCATCAGAACCGCAGGCTTCAGATTTCACGGACATGACTGCATTAAGAACCCTCTCATGAGAAGCGCAACGATAGCTGAAACCATCGTGATAATCGAATAGCTCCCCTTCCATAGAAATAGGTAGTAGGGATTAAGAATTAGTGGTGTTGATAAAATATGAGTTAAGGTCATCAGGATTAAGATCGCATGATGGCGCTACCTTTCCACTATTCCAATGCCATACGATGGCGCCTGGTTTGTAAGAATTGAATGAAATCAAAAAGGTGAGCAGGTTCGCGTGACTGCAGAAGTTTAAAAGCCCACAGTATAAGATATGAATCCAGTGATTGTTGAAGAAGAGAGTTTCTATGAGGTGAAACATGGGGCAACAATAAGCTTTTTAGCAGCCTCAAGCGATATAATTCGGGTCATAATGACCCGATGTCATCGGACGCGTTATTATTTTCACGTCATTTGCTCCGGGTTAATCAAAAATACATAACAAATATCTAAATAACCAATTGATTTGCTTACATATTTATGGGAAAATTTTGAATATAACTACATCCTTACAAGTCGACTATAATCAAGATATCACACGAGATTTTTTTAGTTCCGTATGATCTATAAGTGTTTTAAATGATCACTCTACAGATTTTAAGTATAGACCAAGATAATTCCTATTAGGTATGTTCAATTGAAAAATCTTAGAAATGTTGTAATTTACTCTTAAAATTTTGTTATCGTAAACTAGCATTCTTTCTACCACTCTATAATTTCCTACTTCCATTGAGTTTAAAAACTTTTTTAAATTAGACTGCATATTTACAGGATGCAATGAAAATATTCTCTGTTAGGTGGGTAACGTTAAAGAAGATGATTCTGAAAACTCTGCTCTGAAAACCAATCTCACAAAATGAAGATTTTTTTTAATGAACAGTCATTAAAAAGATGGAACAGGAGAAATGGATGTTTTAAAATTTGGACATTACCGGACACTTTATATAAAAGACATATCTAAAAGAAGAAAATCAAAAGGTGCAAAATAATAATTCTGATGAATATTCAAGTACAAACGAAACTTCCGAAGATGGGTTTGTAAAGCCTTGCGGTTTGATAACAGCAAAGATTGCGAAAATGGAAAAAATCTTCCTGAATATTAAAAAAGAACTTGTACCTCTAAAGGATTTTTGAAGAAAGAGCTTAAATTAGCAGAACAAATAGATTTGAAAAGGGAGTCTAAAATACAAATATTTGACTCTTAACAGATTCGTTAAGCGGGCCATAATATTTTTTGTTTTTATTAAAGTAGAAAAGGCTAAACAATATTTTTATATATATATTTGAAATATAACAGCAAAGAACTTTCTTAATTTGACTGGTAACTTCTCTTCTTAAGCTAACAACACAGTTCTATGATAGTCAGTTTCACAGCAGGCAGCAGTAGCACATTAATAGAAGCAATTCTCTTCCACAAGGGCAAACGATTTTACATTGAATTGGAAAGTAGGTAGGTACTCATTCATATTACGCCAACCATCCCCTAAGCTCCATTCCAAGAAGGGAAATAGTAAAAAACTAGAATTTCTGGAAGGAAAATCCCACCTTACAGGAATATTTTTATAACCGCAATAGAAATTTACTGTAGCAGAATCAAGGTAGCAATCGAAACTCAATTTATTCTCTTTATATGTTCAGGGTTCAAAAGTGGAGTCCACAGGAAATGAAACTTACTTAGTGGCTGTTATCTAAACTTTGAAGGTACATTTGATTCTATGGTTACTCATAGAATGTGAATTTAATCGATTCTGAAGTTGGTCGTAAAAACAGGAAACGTTGAAAACCATCTTCAATGAATATTGAGGTGAATTGTACTTCTTTCTAAAATGATTTTTAAAAGTCTGCAGATAAGAAACCTTTCAACAGGTTTCTGAAATTAAATTTCGTATTAAAGTTTTAAGCTTTATTGTTGAGGTATTTGTGTAGATAGAATTCTATTTTGATGGCTGTATGTTTCTATGCAGGTGCATATTGAATTCGTAGTTCTTCAATATGTGGAATGTGAATTTTTCAGATTTTCGAAGTGAGAGAAGATTTTTGTTTTCGAACTCAGAAAAGTTTCTAAAAGACCTCAAGTCCGAGTGAGATAAAAGATCTTATTCGCTGCTGTTGCAAGGTGACAAACGGATTCTCTATATTGTGACCCCTTAATAATTAAATTTTTAGCAAGTGGTACAATGGTACTATATTACTTATAGTTCACTCCTCACTAATATTTACCTGGATATCGTTTCTAGTCTGGTAGAACTGCTAGGCGTGGAATTATGTTTGAAAACAGTCACACTGTTAAGGCCAAGTTTCAATTTGTGTTGTAGTATATAATCAGAGCAATAGAAGATACTCACAATTCGTAGCCGACTATTCTTTGCCAAAAGTTCAACAAATTTATCCGTAACAAGCTTAATAGAAGGAAAATCTATTGACTATGAGTATGACTAGAACTATTCAAGCGTGATACTGCAATTTAAGTTAAAAAACAGGCTGAGCCAGATAAAGGTTGGATAGATGGACTGAAGCGAGTGTGAGATCCCCGTGACGAGAACGGATTCCCTGGAACGTAGACCACAATAAGGGCCATTGCTTACCCTCCAGACTTACGAGAAATTGCTCCAAGGCTCCAATCGGACGCTCTTACAAAGTTGAATATTGGCCCCCACCCTTCTTTGCCAGCTTCATAAAGTTCATCTTAGAGGTCAGAGCCAATAAATCTGTAACGCTTTCCCGAGAGAGTCGTACAGTGGCTAAGAAAATGAGTCACCGTTTCGGATTCTTCTCCGCATACCCTGCATGCAGGAAGGAGGCCGTACCAAGACGAGGGAGCTCGCCTCCATTTTCGTTCCAGTTATATCGTTGTGCCCTGGTGTAGAAAATTTTGTTCTATTCTTGTTATAGTAGTATTCCCTCAGTTAAGCTGTGATCTGGCTAGCTGCTGATCTGTTAATAGAGGAAAGATCAATGCTTTTAAGTTTTAGTGCTAAGAAACTCCATGCCTTCAAAATCGACCAAGTTACGACTAAAAGCTCAATGCTTGGTGGCATATCTCAGCACGAGCTGAAGAGCTCATTACCTTATATATTAGGCACGTTGGCGAGAAAGAGCTCCATGTCTGCAAAATAAGAAAACCTTGGAGTTGCTGGTTAAACGCTGAACTGTTTCCAGAAGAACTACATCTATACTTTCTAAAAGTGCTTACATCGCTTAACTGTGATAAAAATTTATTCTCATAGGAAAGACTATTCTGTATTACAAAATATACTACTAATACTTTACAAAAATTGCTTACCTCACTCATATTGACAATATCTATCAAAACAATATAATCGATAAAATGCATGCTTATTGACTTCTCCTTATAGACCGAGAGCTGGCGACCAAAATACTTACGTCATTTCATAAACAAAATTTCCCATCTTCTCATATTCTCTTAACATCGTTGATAAGTTATTCGGAAGTCTGCCTGGGTCCTAGTGGTGGAGGACTCTGCAGGATGGCCACGAAGGTCTAAAAAAACCCGGTTAACTTACGTGGTTTCATAATGGCTGATTACTATTGGTGTGTCAGGAGAGAATGGTATTTCATGATCAATGGTAAAAATGGCAGACACATTGGATGGTGGAAAAGTGGTGGCAGACAGCAATAAACCCGCGGAAAAATGTGTATAACTAACGTCATACCACAATAACTCGAGAACTCTTTCACTTAAAGTGCTGAAATTTTTCACACAGACCTTTTTAAAAAAAAAATTTGGTTTCGAAAATGGTACCATTTGGGCAAATCCTGCGTAGGGTTGCCATACAAAAATTTCGTTTTCACTTTATATTAGGGCACTGCCTAACAACGCGTAGACTTAGAGAACTGAAATTTGATAAAAAGTCTTTTCATTGCAACAGTAAATACTAGTTCAAAAATACACTAAATCCATACAAAAATGTCGTTTTTCACTATATATTTGAACACTGCCTGAGAACGCGTCTGAAATCTTGCACACGGAGTTTTCCTACAAATTGCAAAGCTGGACTACCAAAACGGCGATCCTTTCTTGGTTTTATATGGTAACACCAACAAGCGGTTGCCCGATTTATTTAATTTTTGAATTCGTTTTTAATATATTTGTAAGAACGCTGTGTGCAAAATTTCAGATATGTGCATTGACGCGTTCACAGACAGTGTTCAAATATATAGTGAAAAACGAAATTTTTGTGTGGCAGCACCTAGAAGGGGTTGCCTGATTTTGTCTTTTTTTGAAAATGTCTTTACTATTGTACCAAATTTCAGTTCTATACAAATAAGAAATCGAATTAAGCTTGTTAGGAGAATTTGGCAAAATTTTGTAAAGGAGAAGATTCTCTTAGTATTGTTAAACAAACCATATATATTTATTAAATTAATTAAAAAATTTTTTTAATAAATATATTAAATAAATCAATTTACTTAACTTTCTTTACTCATTTGCCACAATTACTTTCCAACCATGTGGAAAGTTTATCTGGGAGCTCCGTTATTATCGGTTACCATCACCGCTATAATCCTGTTAACGTCTCGCAAGAAAAGCGACACTTGGGTGAACTCGAATCACTCTAGCTGTACTACGTTTTCCGTCAAAACTGCAAGATCTTTTTCCTAGGTTCCTCCTTTGGTAGTGAAATCGAAAATCAATCTTATACTATTGACAGTGAATTCTGATGGGCTGCCAAGACTTAAGACTTTCAGGGAAAAACTGAGAACTGTCGTGGGTATCTTTGTGTCACTTGCATAGCCTCCTTTTCACCTAAAGTGTGCGGAATATGGCTGACGGCGGCTAAAAACCCTCACGTGATCCATACTCCATGCCGTGATTGGCGGAAAGTTTATAAGTCGAAAGAGTAAATATTCAAACCAATCTCGAAACGGAAATGCTCGCGCCGTAATTAGCTAGTTATTAAAAGCCCGATTACTCAACAGGTTTCGCCACTATCAAATTGCCAAAACTTGCGGCACGTCAGAGGCAACAGATGGAATTTCTGTTTAGATTTTCGCTGTATTTTTTTTCTTTTATTCTCCCGTGAGTACTAGAACTACCAAAAATGATATTTTAATCGAATAAATGATTAGGTTTGTTATGATACAACATCTAAAGTGGTGTCAATAGTACAGTAGTAATATTACCCTTCGTTTTTGTTAGTTTTCCCTGACTTTGGCGTGTTCATGTATGAACCAAATCTCTAACTTCGTGCTAATTCGACGTACAACATCTTAGTTCATCTTAATTAATACTGCTTATTTGTCTGCCGGTCTTCTAGTACTCCCAGTGCGGCGTTAAAGCATTCCATGTATGTCTCGTTTGATGTGATTAGTGTGTTACGATTGCCATCGTGGCTCCTTTCGGACTCCCATTGCATGGCGTGGACATTCAAGGGCATCACGACATTGCTTGGCTCGCCTGGATAACAAAAGTCGAGCAGAAATAATATCTTTACGGAAGACGACTTAACGATACAACCCAACAAAAGGAGAGTTTTTCAAGTCAAATTAGTATTTCATTGGATGGATACGATTCTTTGTTTTCTATTCTTTTCGGGGAAATGTCAAGTCGACAAATGTACCCATTTCGCATTACCACAACAACACGAGGGATCACATCAACATTGAGAGGAGTATATCAGCGAGTATGACTATGCTGGAACAGGCAGTAGATAAGATTATTTTGCTTAGACGTGTTACACTTAATATGACTGTAAAAGCCTGATCAGTTTCTTTCCAGCATATTGTGCTTGATTTTAGATGCTTGATACAATATCAAGGAAACGATTATATGCGACAAATATACTTTCTTGTAGTTGCGATGATCTATGTATACCCTTTAGTAAATAGCTTTTGTCGTTCTGATAGATTTATGTCTGTGGGAAAGTTGATTACAATACTCAAGAGGATCCACCCCAGTACCTCTAAGGCTGGCAATGATACAGAAATCTTAATTCCAAAAGTTCAAGTACTCGAATCGGATATATCCATGATAACCTAAACCAATGCTTAAAGAATAGGTACATAACAATCTATGTAACATGATGCTTTGTAGGCCATGTGTTAGTAAGAGTTCATCCATAATGAGTACCCATAATAAAGGAGATATAATATCGCCTTGAGGGGTGCCCCTATTGACTCTTTACACTCTGCTTCCTCCGCCCAGATCGGCGAAAACTGCTCTATTATTCAACGTGAGTGCAATCCAGTATTTTAGGCTCTGGTCCACCCTATGCATTTCAGTAAACTGATGTAGAAGAACATAATTGAAGGCACCTTCTACAAAGATGAAAACAACCAGAGTATATTATTTTAGATAAGCATTAGTACGCGGTAGGTATCCTTGGATTTCAGGACGAACTTATCCCCGAATCATCGACAATGGTTTAGTCGTTACTTTGTCCAGGTAGACGACTTCATCCGTAATTTCCGATTTGGAATCATCTGTGGCGTAGAAGCTATAAATTCGAGAGACTTTGATAAAAATACAATCTGTCCAAAAAATGTTCATATTAGTTTTCTAAAACAATCCAAACATCTTAAAAGCAGAATTCTCTGTTACAAAACTTCCATACCTAATTTAGGACTAGTGGGTAATATTTTACCTTATTTCGGCTTTATATCAAAGGAAGTCATCTGTCAAATTTCAAATTTCTAGATGACTCTAACATGAAAATTACAATACATTGTCTACATAAGAAAATAAAAAGCATAGGTTAATACAAATTTGTCATGTTAACTTGAATTTAATTTAGCTGGATCCAATAAACTCAATAATTGTAAATTGTTGTTATGTTAGCTATGTTACTATGAAATTACGAATAAATGTTCAGATTTGTTTCAGACGGAGGGTGTTAATGACTTCAGACTCTAATCAGAATATACGGCTTTGATACGATGTTAGTAGGCTTAGCATATTGTTATACAGGGTTTCTATGCAGGGGGGGGGGGGTACAAAAGTTACATAATGATTAGTAAAATATGCTTTTTTTTTCATTACGCACCCGATGTCTTGAAAAGTACAGGGTACACGGTTTATTTTAATACTGCATTATATGCAGAGCCTTAAGGTCCTTCCTACGGACCCGTACCCATCCCCACTCCACAGGTTCAAATTCAAAATTTCGGTTTTTAAATATTTTGTTTTTTATTTTTCCGTTATTTTTTTAAAAATATCCCCACTAACATACATTTTTGTTACAAGATTTCGAAATCCCAGAGCCTATTCTTTAATTTAACCTCGTATACTTATGCTCTATCTGTGACGGTTAAGCTCTTAACCTATTCAGGTCATACCAAAATTAGACGATATGTTTTTAAAATTACGTGTTTTAATTTACTAAGGGAACATGAGGTGACATGAATACGTTAAAAGCTAATAACTTCTTAACCATCACAGATAGATAGGTTAAATTATAAAAGATACTCTGGGATTTCGAAATTTTGTAACAAACATGTATGTTCGTGGGAGTATTTTTAACTTTCCGGAAGTGGCGCGCGGTCTATGAGTCCGCACCAATATTATTTCCGTTTTATTTTTGTTGTAAACATCTACTTATATGAGCTGCTGTGTATTCGTTGGAAGGCAGTAGACGTACACATCAGTCGGTCACCAGCTCTTCTCCATGTGTTTGTATCCTGATGTTATAGTTTGCGATCCCACAGACGGCACGCGCACGGTAGAAAAATGTTAATTTTTTTCTAATGTGTTCAGAAAAAGAAAGGCTGTTGTTAATAATTAATTAAGAGTATTGTTAGCATGAATATTTTAGTTTTCTTACTTGTATGGAAAGTTAAGATCTCGTTCTTTGATAATAAAAAGTTCGGCAATGAAATATGAGTTTTATCTTTCGAACACTTTTATACATATTTGCGGTCCCGTAGACCGCGTGCCACTGTTCGTATCCTACCAGCGGATGCCACTTCCGGAAGGCTAAAGAAGGGGAAAAAAAAATTTATAAACCGAAATTTTGAATTTTAAGCGTCATTACTTTGAAGTGGGGAGGAGTATGGGGCTGGTTCAACATTGATAGCAAATACCTTATGGCTCTGCATACAATGTCTTAAAATAAACCGTGTACCCTATACTTTTTAAGACATATTGTGTATTAGGAGGTAACCAAGAATATTGCATCGGTTTAGTGGACGATGGTTAAAGAAAAAAAAACACTTTACTGGTAATTTCAACTTTTATTTCTCTGTGATAATGCGTGCGTCTAATCTGCAACTAAATAAAATCATACACCAATTGCAGTGCAGCTGAGCTGATAACAATAAGCAAAAATAATTACGGGAATTTCAATAGAAAAAAATGTGAACAAAAGATGTTACTCGAATAGTTTAGAATTTCAGTTTATGTAAAAACAAATGTGTTGACGATTGACGCTGGTTGCTATAGCTATTTGTGACTTAACTCGTCAATAGAGTGCTAAATGAAAAAAGAGCATATTTTACTAATT
This sequence comes from Dioctria linearis, assembly GCA_963930735.1. Lineage (NCBI taxonomy): Eukaryota > Metazoa > Arthropoda > Insecta > Diptera > Asilidae > Dioctria > Dioctria linearis. The sequence goes on from OZ005740.1 coordinate 84,072,972, forward strand.
ACCCTGTAACTAGGTTGGGTACCATGTTGCCCCCCCCCCCCCTCCTGACAAATAATTTTTTGGAATCTGGATGAGAGGAATCGTTTGTGAAAATATAGTTATATTAGTCTGGGACACTTTGTACATCAGTTGTCAAATTGAAACAACCCACTCGACTAAGATAGAAGTTAATATTCATTAAAAACTATACTTAACGTGTTGGAGTAATATGGTGAGCTTATTTTATACGCTGGCTGCATTTAATTATAAACCTCACAAATGTATGTCTATGGTTTTATTAGATTTTCTTCAACAATTCCTTTCTTCCCTCCGAAATGAATCAATGAATTGTTGAACAAAAACTTCTTCACTCGCAGTTATGACATCAAGCAGAAATATTTTAGGGGTTTTCAATCACATACGTATAAAACAGATCATATATTTACCCTACCCTGTGCTTAAAATCCGATTTCACCCTGGCGAAGGATACACAAAGTTCAAATAGAACTTAGATATTTTCCAGTCGGATTGGAACGAATAAACTATTTTCAATTTCTTTCCTTCCTCACAGTTTAGGATAGAAATCCATCAGAGTCATTTTGCCGGCGATTCCTATTTAAGCATATTGAAGCTGAGTATCCGGAAGGTTTTCTAGGAAGAATTACAGACCAATGATTGATTCCGCTTGATATTGATCTGAATTCTTTTCAATTTAACTTTCTAGAAGAGATACATAAAAGGTGACCTTCGACAATTATTTCCCCCCCTCTTGTACAGAGTACCACTTGTTTTCTTTTAATGGTAAAAGCACTCAAATTCAGAGTTTATGGAACCAAATCGGTGTATGTACTCAAAAGATTGAGAAGCAGTTTCATGCATTAATTTGATTTAAGTGATAATTTGGTAGTCACTTTAAAAGTTGTAAACAATTCATGAAGCAAAGCTTCTTGGAGGAAGAGTCGCAAAACAATTGCATCTTTTGCTTTCTTGGACACTTATCATGTTGGAAAGAGTTCATGGCCGCCTCTTCATAATGATTAGTTCCACTCAATTGAAAATGGCAAAATAAAATCTGAAAAAAAAGCAAAACTAGATTTAGCTTTATTTAAACATAGATATTTAATACTTAAGAAATTGAAAGTTCTTCCCATACTAAATAAAATATTTAGCAGTCGGAAATGGATCTCTTATACTAGGATTCACTCGGTTAACACAGACAGAATTATTTATTACGACGAATATTACAGTATATAGAGTTGAATGAGCGGCTCACCAGGTGTTGTGGGGGTTGGGGGGGGGGCGATACGGGACCGATCCAAATGAAATCTGTATATTGTTAAAAAGTCCGATAAAATAAAATAAAACCTTTAAATATAAAACATAAATATGAAATTATAATTCGTCCTACCTACGCAGATTAATAGTCCTGATGGGAAATAACCCCGTGGGAGAATAGTGGGAAGTATTGATAAATGCTAAAAATAATGCGTTAGACTAAAAATGTTTATTTCTATAGTATGCATTACACGATTAGTCCAAATTTGGTTGCGAGTTAAGAGACACTAAAAACTGATTCTGGTGGCTTCAATTTTAAATGAATATAACAATTTGCCACGCAAGTATATTATACTAAGCATGTATCGTATGGTGGTATTGAGAGAATGATCAGCTTAGAATAAACTACTGAAAATTTAATTTCAATTAAAAATAACCTCACAATATCTCTGTTGAGAATAATACGGAAGGAACTCAGCGAAAAGTAGGAAGTTGCCGCATTTACCGGAGTATGTACCAATTTCTTGTAAGTACATCTTCAATTTTGTACTTAAGTCTAGGTTCCATTAGAACGTTTCAGATAAAGTTTTTTTTTCATTCCAGACGTTACATTCCAACTTTTTTTACACAGAACGGCCGTAAGATTTAAGGAATCTACTGTTTCATTCCACCGAAAAAGAAATAAAGAATTTCCTCCGAATTAAATGTGTATTTCTTAACTTTTTACCCACCACGATGACTATCTTTTATTTTATGTGACAAAAAGTATATTTACTTCTTTTAATAGTTGGATAAGCATACAAAAGTATAAATTTAACGTAATTTAGTGGCATGGTACAAATCACATATCTAGAGAAATAACCCATCAGCAGCTATCACTGATTGCCCGTACGACCAAATTAGATTTTAAATTTTTTTTGAGTCTGTATTTAAGAAAAATCGGAAATTTTAACAAAAAATGGACTCGAGAGATATTGTGTCCGACACAAAACTATTTATATATTAATGTTTTTATTGAAGTAAAACTTTCATTGAAATTGTATTAAAATTTGGAAGTAGGGAAATGTACTACGAGAATTAGAGATTTCTATTGTTTCAGGTTTCTTTTTGAAATTTTGTAAAAGCAGCAAAAATTGGGTGGGTTATAAATAAATAAATAAATAGGTTTCTTCTTTTATGCAATTATGATTATAATTTTTTGAGGATTATGAAAACAGTGGCGTAGGGTTATGGTCCATGCCTAGATTTTAGCCGATAAAACTTAAAAATCGAGATCTTCAAAATCAATTCCTAAGCTGTCACATGGGCTGAGGACGCGACTTTAGAGGCCTATTTTTCGGACCCATTTTTGGGCTGGGAACAGATATATTCCCCACAAAGCCAAATCCTGGATGCTCTACTGAGTTTAGTAGAAATATATTCGATTTATTGATTTTTGTAAGGTCTCAGTATCAATAATTGTATTAATCTACTAAGTGCAGTACTACACCAGTTACAAAAGTAATATTAAAGAAGTTATTTCCTTTTTAAAATCATGTACTGCGGGGATTTTAAGGAAAACCAATGCCTCAGCATTGAGATTTCCTGTTTTTTTTTACATACATATCATGATTATTTCTATGTTATATCCAAAATTATTGTGATGAGACGATATATGGCACAGTCTTGTTAAAATACAAGTTAAAATACAAGTTAAGTGCGTGTCTGATAAGTACAAAGTGTACTTAAAAAGGATCACAGGGCACATCAATGCCAAACATTTCATCGCGATTCTACCAAATAAAAAAGCTTGAATTGCTCTAGACTAATTCGTAACATTACTCTGTCATTTCGTATGGTCATCCATAAGTGCAAGTTTGATCGTTGAAGTTGTTTTTCGCTGAAATTTCTGGAAGGGGTCGTCGTATAGTAAACATGGTTGTAACCCATTTCATAATATTTCGTATTCTGATGACAATAAAAACATCCAGGACTGATAGTTTTAACAATATACGTAGAATCCAAAATATTTATAGGGCAACACTAAGAAGTAGTTGTTCGATTTAGCCCATTTTTTAAATTTTACTTACTACTTTTATGAAAGTGTTTGTGTACAAAAGTTCAGCTTTCTACGTTGACGCGTCCTCAGGCAGTGTCCAAAAAACGAAATTTTTGTATGGCAAACCTACGAAGGAGTTACCCGATTTGTTCCATTTTCGAGCTTAATATTACTTTAAAAAAAACACTCATGTGCTCTCTAAGTACTCGAGTTATCGTACGGACAGACTGACGGACAGATGGACGGGCAGACAGACAGACGAATGGACGGACGGTGAGACGAACATGCAAAAATCAAAATAACTTTTAATAGTATGTGTAGGTATTCAACCCATTTTGCTCTACCATCATTATTTCTGTGCGTTACAAACGGAATGAAAAACTTAGAATACCATATGATTTCATCTAGTGTATAAAAAGGATGATCGGGCTTCTGATGATATTAGACTCTTAGCTGAATTGATCTTATCACTACTGGTGTTGGCATTGTATGGAGGATGTTGAGCCTACTTTACATGCAATTATAAATGACTAACCATATGTAAGCATGGAATGACAGTTTTCGGTAAACCGTGGATAGACCGTGGTAGGTTGGTGGATAGTCAAATTTTACTTAAGAGAACTAGCATACTTTATTTATCGAATCCACCTAGAGCGTCAAAAGTCCGGGTATTTGCATGGTTTACAAAAAAATCTTCAGTCTCAAAACAAATTAGCAATAAAAAGGAGATAAGAAAAAACTAAACAATTTTACCTCAACTCAGATTATATTCGAAATAAATCTGCTTCATCTATTTTTATCTACACTGCTTATAAAAAAAAATTATTTATACAGAAACATTTGCTCTCACCGTGTTCCTGGAAATATACATATGTATGTAGGTTGTAACGTCGGGTCGAATATTGCTGCGATTAGTCAGGAAAATGCCCAGGGTAAAACCAAAATCCCACGACGTTGGTAGAATGAAATGAGAACACTGTATGTTATTACTCGAATTCAATGCTTCTATTTTCTTCCTCCTAAGCTAATAACACTAATATTGCCTTACTCTAATTCCATGACTTATTCCCTACACAGCCATATTATGACATAATTAGTTCACACCCATTGCATGTTTGCATAGGTGCGGAGGGAACGGGGAGGTGTACGTCGGACCACGCACGAAGCGAGAATACGTCGTAGGGAACACTAGAGGAGATTGTGCAACGTCGGTTCTTGCAAGAAGCGAGAATATTTCGTAGCGTAAGGAGGGGAAGAAATGTACAGCATCAGACAACGCACGAAGAGAGAATACGACTTTGCGGTAGCCCACGGACGATGTAATTTGTCGCGCTGCTGGGAGGCAACTGACAAACTCTCAACTTTTGACGGCTTATTTATAGGCCAGCGGCGTATAGCTCCCCTAACGGTGGCACTGGAGATGGCAGCTAAGTTTACTGTTTAACTGCTTGTTCGACTCTGCGGTACTGATACTTGCTCGGATTTCTGGTACTAGGTCGGAGCTCTGGTACCAGCTGGGTACTATGGTACTGGGAAGTGCGGTTGAACATCGACTGACTTCCCTGTTCTGATGACCTCCTATTTATATGGTCCCGAAGGCTGTAATCGCTGGTGACTTGTCCGCCCCTCCATTTGTTATTTCGTTATTCCATTGTGAGTGATCACGTATCGCTTGGATGATCTATTGTGTGGGGTGAAATAATATGAATAACTGTGGTTATACAATATGTATGGCTGTGGAGCGAACTGTATACAAGGCTGTACACTTTGCTCTGAATAAATGTAGGCACTTATGAGTGCGAATAATGCGGAGCTTACCCTGTGTATGCCATGCATGTAACTTCGCTACTATGAAATTTTAAACTCGGCCCCAACGCCCCCTTGAAAAGCTTTTGTGAATTAAAATGAATAAAAACCAATTTTATCATTACCTTTAATCAAATTAATTTATTTTAGAAAATACGGTTCATTTTTTTTTGCGTTTTAAAATAAACGTGTCGCAATAAATTTGATTCAAGTTACAGCGGTCTTAAATTTAATATTATAAAAATAATTGAAAATAGTTGGAAATATTAATCAATTTGGAAAAATCTTTCCAATCTTGTCATTTACAAATATTTCTGGAAAACCTATGTGGGAAAAATAATAAAATTGGTGTGTACATGAAAAAGGTTTTAGGAGTCTTAGAAAAAAAAGAAACACTTTTTTTTTAGGATTTTGATTAAAAAACAACAACTTCAACTCTTTTTTCAAAAATCCAAGACCACCTTTATTTGAATTGAGCCTTAAGTTAGCTTTAATAATTTTGTGTAAATGTATTATGATTATATTTTCTTCTGAGAATAATTTATACCATACATGCGTATCTGCCAATATTTTTACATTAGTTAAATCATGCTCAGATGCAAGCACTATAACTGTGGTTCATTGTCTTTTTGCTTGATTTTGTGGAGGGTATTCAGAAGCCAAACCTCTGGGATAAGCTGTAATACAATGACTTCATTGACTATCAAATGAAATGGGGCATTTTAAGTCAATTAGGCTTTATTAATGCTGACTTTTCGACTAACGGGAACCTTGTGTTCTACCCCTTACTCTATATACTGATCTAGTAAGTATTCATTATTTTAGACTCGACCCTTCCGTTCTAGTCTCCTTCTACATTTATTCTAGATAATTGTAGACAGGATATATACAGGATCTTCAATAACACGATTCCTTTCCAGTTATTATAATTTGTTAGTTTTCTTTCTATGGATAATTTACGTCCAATCTTCCGAGAAGGGAGAGGAAATAAAATCTCTCCTGATTTAGTTTAGTTATAAATACTTGCACAACTTAAATTAGAACACGCAACAGAATATTTAGTTGGCAAAAGGAAACGTCTCGATTCCCGTCCGCGGAAAAAATAAATGAAACGTCTCAATTATCTGCACTAGAGCAAATTGATACCGTTATAGGGTATGTTGGTATACAGAATAGGTTAATAAAATGACAAAAACCTTAAACAAATAATTTTTTGTTTAGAGAAAAGAATAACTTTCATTGTTTTTTATTACGAATAAGTATCACAATAAATGCTATTAAATTTTATGTCAAAATAATAGTACATTAAAAACAACTTAGAATTTAATCACTATCAATGTCTTGTTAATATGGGTGACCATAATGCTCAAATAGGTCCTGAAAATTCCGGAAGTGAAGATCCCACTGACCGGCGATCTCTTTATTCACTTTTGCAGCTCGTACAAGCTTACCGTATCTTGGATTAAAGCAGTCCCACTTACCATTAAAATAATACACAAAGAAACTTGCGTGTATTCGAATTTCAAAATCCACTTACGGATTGACCATTATGTGTAGGAATATGGTAGGAAGTGGTCATCATTTCGCATTAAAATGTTAAGTTAAATGTCGCCACAGTATGAAGCACACAACGCAGTGCGATTAACTCACTGACATACATAATGTGAAAGGTCCCGTCTGAATTCCGATCAACTGTGTGTTCCTGATGAATTAAATATTAACAAGATATCCTGATAACAGCATTGGAATAAAGTTATACTCAACGAGCCTGATAGGAATGGATGACAGAAATCGAATAGGGTATCGAATATAATTCATTTTGATCTAAAACGAACGATGCTAGTTTTTCTTCTAAGTTATGTTGAGATCTATTCTGAAAAACTTCTAATTATAAATACCCGGCGCCATTACGCACACGTCAACACTATAAGCTTTCTAAATGTGTATGAGTTCCTTCCAATTAGCTGGAGAATATTAAAATCCTTTTTATTTTTCCAAATCCTTCAATAAAAATGTTCATGTAGTGTGTTAATGCAAAAAAGGGTCCCAGTGCAGACATCCAAATGCTTTTATTATGTATTTTTTTTCTAAAGCGAGCAAATCGATTTTTTTCTGATTTTTTATGTAAATGGTTTCACCTGGGTGTACACTTGACTGAGTATTCTCAATTCACCGCAATATTTTTGTAAATTCATTACATAATTTCTGCTTCATTTCATCGCATTTGTATTTGCGTGCTTTTTTGTTTACAAAACAGACGCTATTTTCTAGAAGGGTGTGTCAAATTTGATTGCCTTAAATAAAACTAAATTTTATTTATGTTACTTAATAACTTTCATCTCCAATGCTCTACCTGTGGTTGTACATTAATGACCGACTAAGGCCAGATACATTCCTATAGCTAATTCCTGCATAAATTCTGCATCCTTTTTGTGCACTTTACATAATAGGTATTGAGAAGCATGCACTTCATCTCTTCTTTTTTAACAGTAACAAAAATAGAAACTAAATTTACAAATACTTCTGATAGTTACGAAGATTATTGTAAAGATCTACATTTCAGATTACTGCTAATTTACTAAAATCTAGTTTTAGTGATGATCCGGCCTCCGTGTTTTTATTTGATGCTACTCCCCATTTCTCTTCTACAGATGACATCCCCTTCGCATTTCCTCTGTACTGTAAAGGGTTCTTCAAAATAATCTGGTGTTGTTTTTTCTTTATTCCTTCATTTTAAAAGTACGTGATCTCCTCCTTCGACTATGTTCTTTCTTTAAACTCTACTCTATTTATACCTAACCATAT